>CM060953.1:71952401-71954901 GCA_030765055.1 Mantis religiosa | reverse complement strand
ATAATAATAGTAATAGTAATAATAATAGTAATAGTAATAATAATAGTAATAGTAATAATAATAGTAATAGTAATAATAATAGTAATAATAATAATAATAGTAATAATAGTAATAATAATAATAATAATAATAATAATAATAATAATAATAATAATAATAATAATAATAATAATAATAATAGTAATAATAGTAATAATAATAATAATAATAGTAATAATAATAATAATAATAATAATAATAATAATAATAATAATAATAATAATAATAATAATAATAATAATAATAATAATAATAATAATAATAATAATAATAATAATAATAATAATAATAATAATAATAATAATAATAATAATAATAATAATAATAATAATAATAATAATAATAATAATAATAATAATAATAATAATAATAATAATAATAAATAATAATAATAATAATAATAATAATAATAATAATAATAATAATAATAATAATAATAATAATAATAATAATAATAATAATAATAATAATAATAATAATAATAATAATAATAATAATAATAATAATAATAATAATAATAATAATAATAATAATAATAATAATAATAATAATAATAATAATAATAATAATAATAATAATAATAATAATAATAATAATATAAAGACTAAACGATACTGAGTTGAGAAAGTAATATGAATTTAACAAATTAGAGGTATTATATTTATTTCTTCTCAATAGTTCCTTAGAATAATTTCAACACAAAAATAGTGCGATCTTTTCAATAGCCCATAACCTTTGAACCAATAATAGGTCACACGTGCAACTTTGGGAGAATATAATACACAATTGGGAGATTACATTACACTATTTACATGTCAGAGAAAATGTTGGAAGTGTCCTCCACCAGCATCTATACATGTTTGTACTGATCTCACCATATCTCTGAAGTTTTTACGGAGAATATCCTGGCCAATATTACTTATTTCGGTTTGAATAGATTCCCTGAGAACATCAACTGTCCGTGGCCTACTCTTGTACACTCTAGTTTTCAGATAACCCCACAAGAAAAAATCCGGTGAGACTGGCTCAGGGGATCTGGGGGTGCTGCAGACCATTTTAGATTATTCGATTATCAAAGAAACTGGTTACAAGTTCCATGGTGTCATTTGATGTATGGCGCGTTGCTCCATCTTGCTGGAAATAACCTTCTCAAAATTCGATATCATCCAGCTTCTCCACAAATGTCTTGAAGATACCCGTATAAACTTCACTGTCTACATCATATCAAAGAAAATAGGACCAACGATCCATAGAGGCTGCTGGAGACATTTCCAAAATGTTCTCTCAGATGTAAATAGTGTAATGTAATCTCCCAATTGCGTATTATATTCTCCCAAAGTTGCATGTATGTCCTATTATTGGTTCAAAGGTTATGGCTTATTGAAATGGTTCAGCATTATGTGGATCGCACTATATAAGATATAGATGCATATATATATACGAGGGGAGGGGCAAAAGAAGCCGGACTCCTAGGGCGCTGCCACTCGTAGACGTAGTGAAGGGTTCTCTCGCTAGATGTTAGTACAGACCTTCATGTAACAGCTGTGCAGACGGCGTCAGTGTAGAGCTGAACGTGCAAGTGTGGTATTGTGCTTCTCTGACTGTTGGCGGGTGACCTCTGCGAAGTCGTTATGGCAACTTTAAAACAAGAAAGAGAGAGAGAGAGAGAGAGAGAGAGAGAGAGAGAGAGAGAGAGAGAGAGAGAGAGAGAGAGAGTGTGTGTGTGTGTGTGTGTGTGTGTGTGTGTTTGTGTTTGTGTTTGTTTGTGTGTGTGTGTGTGTGTGTGTGTGTGTGTGTGTGTGTGTGTGTGTGTGTGTGTGTGTGTGTGTGTGTGTGTGTGTGTGGAATGTTGTTTCCTGCTTAAAAAACTGCAACGGAGACACACCAAATGCTTCAGGAAGCTTTCCAGGAGGACGCTATGAGCTGCACACAGGTTTTCGAGTGGTTTGGGCGCTTTAAACGTGGTGAGATGTGTGTTGAAGGCCAAGCTCGTTCTGGACGTTCTTCAACATCGCGAAATGAAGAGAACATTGAAAAGGTCCGACAAAAGGTCAACGAGGATCGTCGCCAAACGATCGACCGAATTTCAGCAGCGACAGGAATCAGCTGGAGCTCGTGACAGCGGATTTTGAGGGAGGATTTGCACAAGAGACGTGTTGCTGCCAAATTTGTTCCGCGTCTTCTCACACAGGAGCACAAAACCATCCGCATGAATTTGAGTCAGGACTTGGAAATAGAGATTGCACGTGATCCAAACTTCTTGAACAAAGTCATTACAGGGGATGAGTTGGTGTTACGGGTATGATGCAGAAACCAAGCAAGCGTATAGTCAGTGGAGGACTCCCAACTCTCGCAGACCAAAATAGCAAGGCAAGTGAGGTCAAATGTGAAGACGATGATCATTGTCTTTATTGATGTTCGTGGAATTGTGCATCGGGAATTCGTAACTCCTGGCCAGACT
>CM060953.1:71816900-71951401 GCA_030765055.1 Mantis religiosa | reverse complement strand
GTTTGTTTGCCTATAGACATCGGATGCTCTAATGCCTTCTTAGTGAGTCCATTACTGTGATTAAATATACTAACGGCGTTTGAAGAGTTTTTATTAACCTGACATCTGGACGTCGTGTCGTAAATATTGTGAACGTTTGTAACTACAGAGTAGCTTACTCTACTAGGTGTCCACGTAAGTTTATTCCACTGTTATGTTGCTTTGTCCATATAAACCAGTTCTATTAATTTATGCATAATTCAATATTGTATCACCAAACTATCGCGATTGTTTAATAATGTAATATGTTATCAATACATCACACATGATCAGGAATGCAACAGAGTGAGGAATAGCAGATAATCTCGGTACATCTTTATACGCAAGCACAAAATCTGACGATCATTTCCATAGTGACAATTATGATGCTGAGCGGTTAATATAGAGTCTGCTGACCTCTCATTGCTAGACAGGTCTTTCAGCGTCGTTGCATGCTCTCTGTAAGGTGGTTCAAGAGCTCTGCAGGCAGCAGTTCTCATTCCTCATGGAGAGCATTTTAGAGGACTGGAATGTCTGCGATGTAATACACTTTGTGGCTGCAATTCGTCTTTCTAATGCACCCCAGGCATGTTCTATAGAGTTCATAACCGGGAAGATCACTGGTCAGTCCATACGCTGGATATCTCCCACTCAAGATAGTCCTCCGCCAGCTGGGCTGTATGCGGAAGTGCATTATTGCATTATCGTCCATAAGATAAAGTGTGGACTAACTACACTTCTGAAAAGTTGCACATGTGGTTCCAGTACTTAGTCTCTGTACCTCTGGACATTCACAGTGCCACCGTAGAAGATGTGCATATCTGTACATCCGTTTAACGTTATGTCTGTCCACACAAGTACACCACTACTATCACCAAATAGGCGTGTCTCCATGATTTTGGTGGGATGAAACCGGGTTCCACGTTCTCGTGCGACGAAAATCATTGTTCAAACTGAATCAGGCTCATCTATAAACGACACGTTCCTGCATTCACTTAAGGTCCAATGTGGACGTTGCTGACTCCAGCATAAAAGGAATCATATATGAGCACACACTGCTGGACTTCTGACATAGAGACCGACTGCCCTGAGCCTACGGAATGCACTTTGCCTGGAAACTTGAATGCCTCAGGCGGCTGCAAGCATGGAAGACAGTTGTCTTGTGGGCATCCTCCGATGTCGTCCTGCTGCTGTGGTCAAATATAAGTCGCATTGTGGTGTTGTGACCCGAGGGCGGCTACGTAAAGGTATCTTACGAACGCCTCCTGTTTCTTGTAACCGACGCCAAAGTCTGGAAATGACACTTTGTGCCACATTCAGGGCCGGAGAGGCTGTGGTCTGTATCTGACCTGCGTTTAGACGTCCGATGATTTTATTCTTCAAAACAGGGTCTAGTCTTTGTGGCATGTTGGTGCTGTCTTGTAAACACTTTGCGAAGCAACTATTCTCTGTTCACAATGGGAGAACAATGAATGAGCCTAGTACTGGGTCTGATACTCTGGTATTGGTTTTCTGCTTGGTTTTGCTGACCTTTGAAGTGTAAACCCGCTCACCTATCAAAGACCACAAGAAAGGGGAGGCACAGACTATGATAACATTTAATGGAACTCCCTACCGTTTTCCTGTTCAGTTTTGTTTTCCGAATTATGCTTAACTTTTAGACACTATCCAGAAAGATGTTTCTCTTTAAACTTTGCAAAGAATTGACGGAACCTTGCAACAGAGAGAGGAATGACAACAATAACGGTAATTATAAACCTTTCGAAAGAAATTCTGTAGTCCAACAGACTACGGCGTCTCTCATTTGCAATTAGTAATCGGACTTAAGCGAAACTTTAAATGATGTTTTCAAATTAAGAAAAGTTACTCTTTTACTTCATATCTTCTCGCATTATTAATGTTTAATAGTAGTAGAAATTAAGAGCGTTTACGTTTCGTGCTTAATATTACATTACTTGCCCAGGGTTAAGCAGATAAGTATTTTCCTTTGTAGTACACATTTTTACCCGCATTTTCATTTTCTTTGCCATTGCATTGCACCCCGAAATTTGTCTGCCGGGTTTAATAACTTATCTCATATTAGTTATTTGAACAATTACGCATGATGAACGAGATTAATTGCCTTATTATCTGTGTAAATCATTGGTTTCTTAGAGTTATGTTTATATTCGCACGCGTACTTTCAGGCTCCGTTTATCTTCCAAGCTCAAGAATGATAAAGGAAAAGTCGTATTAGGAACCGGAAGTGGGACTTCTGGATTTGGGGCCTATCATGTCAATCAACAGACCACAAAGCAGCTAAATAAGTTGAGTCGAAATTTTGAGCCGCAGTCATGTTCTGCTAATTCTCTTTGTGATGTAGTCTCCCCAACCCCCCACTTCCCGTCCAGCTGATTGTCTCACATTGTTGGAAGTATGTTATTGGACTGATCGGCCTTGGACACTCCAGAAGGCCCTATCCTTTACAGTGTTAAATGGACATATTAATATAGCTTAGTAGTATAGAATTGAGAGAATCAGCACAGTGTAGATAAGATGTTGAACTCTCCTCTGTGTTAATATATGAGTGATGTAGAATGCTCATTGATTTAGAACTCTCCTATATGAAAATCGAGTTGTAAAAGAAGGGGAGTGTTGGCGTAGTGCCGTTCTCCCCTGTGCAGTGAGATGTTTTTGAGGGTTGGGATGATGATGATGATGATTGTGTGTGTGTGTGTGTGTGTGTGATGTGTAATGTGTGATGGGTGGGATGGGTAACGGGGGGGGGGGGGTTCCGGGGATATTTGAATTAAATGTGAATTCTTTTCGATGTGTGTGTGTGCTTGAACTCTCATGTATGAATATCGAAGTCTAGGGTTCGATATTGTGATGGGGCGGGGTGGGTAACGGGGGTTCCGGGGATGTTTGAATTAAATGTATTGATAGTAATTCTTCGATGACTGTGCTTGAACTCTCATGTATGAATATCGAGTCTAGGGTTTGATATCTATTACGTTCAGTGCTTCGATGTCTGTGCTTGAACTCTCATGTATGAATATCGAGTGTAGGGTTTGATATCTATTACGTTTAGTGTATGATATATGATGTAGTGTCGTTATTCTTTAGATAAAAGAATATCGAGAGAATGATTAGGCATGTTTACTGGGAGAGATTTATGAAAATAAATGTAATAAGACATTCTGGTAAGGGGTGTTCCCTATGCAGAATCTCTCCTTGAGCTATTGTATCCAAGAGCGATGTAAAGGTTAAGAAAAGGTTAAATTCCATTCCCACATCGAGGTACGAGAAAATATAAATCTATTCCACATTGATGAAGTATAAGAATGGAAATGTAAATCTATGTGAGAGGGTCGCATGACAAAGAAATGTCCCCTCTAAGCATGATAAAAGTGGTACATAGCAAATGCAAATAAAAATAAAAGCACTACCCATCTCTTTAAGAATGATAAAAAAATATTGAGAGAAAAGTATAAGAATGCAAATGTAAAGCTGTTTGAAAGGGGTTTCATGATAAAGGAACGCACCCTCTAAGCACGATAACTTAAAAAGAATATTCCCTCTAAGCATGATAAAAGTGGAACATAACATCGAAAATAAAATAAAAGCACTAACCATCTATTTAAAAATGATTAAGATAACGAGAGAAAAGTATCTCATCTTTAAGTATATATGAGTAATACAAAACTGATCAATCAATATGATAATATATATATATACGCAACTAGGGATCTATAGTGTAGATATCCTAACTATCCATGGTAAGATATCACCCTCCATATAAAAAATTGTCTAGAAAATCTCCCCTCAGTATTACGAATACTCCACTGAACGTCATCCCTTTTGGTATGTGGGTCAGAGAAAAAAAGAGTTAATCTCTCCAGACTGGTGACAGGGGTGGTCAAAACATTCTTATTGCTGTAGCGAAGTCTAACTTTGTCAAATAACGTTAGGAAAAAAAAAGAATATATTTTAAAATTAAACGAATGAATCTATATATTTGTATGAATGATGAAACAATACTATGAATGTGTTAGTATACCAAATGTAAAAAAATCAAATGTTCAGAAAAATATATTTTGTACAAGTATGTGTGTGTAAAGAAATGTGTAATTATATCCCCCCTCCAAGATGTAGGGAACGAATCACAGTTAGTGTGCGCACGCAACATGGTGTTTGGGAAGGAGAGATACGGTTGGAGGGGGTGTAAAAAATGATGAATCTATATAAAGTTTAAACTATGATAATAAAGTTACTAGTATTACCTTCGAACTTATAACGTAGTCACAACTACTTTAAACACATAGCGTAATATGTAGACACTAACACCTCTCCCGGACGGAGGGGGGGGCGGAGCATCTGTTAATAAATACCGCGGCACGGATGAGTGAGGAGGCAGTCGATTCTCTGGAAATATGGATCCTACAGGTAAGATAGAAAAGTTGTATATTGTAAGTCATTTTTTATCTCTGTTTACGAAGAATGTTGAAGTAATACTGATTCGTGTGTGCTTATATGTATGTTTCAGATCATGAGATGCTACAGCTAAATCAACTAGCTGAAGGTGGAACACATCTTCCCACAAAGAAACTACGTGAATTAGATCAGTCCGTTCAACACATCATTCGATCCGTCAAAACCGTGAAGACCAGATATGGTGAACGGGTCGTCGTCGAAACATCAGATTTCCAAGTCTTCCTCCCGGAGAGATTCAAACATATGACCGCAGCGCAGAAAGATCTACTAAATCGTGGTGACTGCATACTCCAATACCATGGCGAGGAAACACTAGAAAGTGGTTTCAAACGACATAAATTGTCTTTTTTAAGCAGCCCGTAATGTCGTCAAAAGGTGAGTACAATTATTGAATAAAATTTCATAAAAAAGTGATAATGTAGTTACTTGCATGTAAATGTGAAATCGTACATGTTGTATTAGAACTTAAAGTGTTAATTATCGCACGTCATGTAGTATTAGTAATTGAATGTAGTTACTTGCATGTACGTACATGTTGTATTAGAACTTAAAGTGTTAATTATCGCACGTCATGTAGTATTAGTAATTGAGAGTGAACGTTGTAGGGTTAATTTTCATGTGTAATAATTACGTACATGTGAATATCGTAGTTCAGTTACGTTATTTCACATGCATGTTAGTTACGTTTGTTTGTTACACGTAAAAGTAACGTTGTAGGTGAAAAAAGAACGTTAATTTATATGTGTAAAACGTACATGTGAATATCGTAGTTCAGTTACGGTATTTTACATCTATATGGTTTACGTTGTGTGTTTTTATCATTTATGTAAGGGAGAGAGCATTACGTAAAACAGTTACATACTATCTGAATATTGTAGTTACGTGATGATAGCAATAATTGTAAAATACATAATCATTATGTAACTATTTTCATATGTAAAAGTTACATGCATGTTACGTTCTACGTAAAGTATAGAGTTTACGTAAAATTGAGATTCATACATGTAAAAGTTATTAACATGTATGTTATTTCTGTTACCACCTTACATACATGTAAATCAATGTTCCCGTATGTAAAGTTAATCGAATGTTGTAATTGCTTTTTTCAGAAACGACGACAAGATGCTCCGATACTGCCACTGGACAACCCTCGATTCAGCAAGATGAAACCTGTTCGAACGTGACCCAGGCTGAACGATTACGATGTATTCACAGTGAGTCTGCTTTCAAAAAACGATTAACCACCTACGAAATTCACAACTGTGTTAATATACTTGACCCCGTTATATTCTTAGCAGAATGCAAACCTTTAATTTTGAATGAAATTGATAAGGGCTTAAACATGTATAAATCAGGTCTTAAGATAGGATCCTGTTTATCCTGTCAATATGTTATAATATCACAAGAGAGCGATAATATTCATACATTTAACTTTAACAGTAAACTTGAGGTGATATTGCAATCTACAGATAAATCTATATGGTATGAAGAGAAGATTGTACAACCTATACTAGATCATATGGATAATTTTGAATCGCGTACCAGTTCAAAAGCTTTATACAGTATTGAGAAATTAACAATATATGTGACACAATACGATTCATTGAATGCAGGGATGTATACTGAATTACCCGACTTTATAAAATCGAAGAGAGCTGTTATTAACATTCGTAATACTGATAAATATTGCTTTGCATACTGTCTGTTAGCATCCAAATACCCAGTAGAACGTAACAAGAATCGACCCACCTCCTATAAAAGATATGATTTTCTTAACGAATTTAACTTTGAGAATATAACATTCCCCGTATCATTGAAAGATGTAGAAAAATTCGAGAATCAAAATTCAAATATTTCAATAACGATATACGGTGTTGAAAATAAATCGATTATTCTCTTATATCAACCAAGAGAGATAAAATCACATCATGTTAATCTTTTAATGTATAAAAGACATTATTGTCTGATAACAGACTTGTCACGTTTGCTAGGAAAGCAGCTAACTAAACATAATGGGCGAAAATGGTTATGTAACAATTGTAACTTGTATTTCACATCAGAATCACGTTTAAATAGCCATAAAAAGAGGTGTATGATGAATCAAATTATCAGAATGCCCGAGGCTGGTAAAACTGATCTCGTTGAATTTAACGCATATTCGAAATGTCTAAAAGTTCCATTCGTGGTTTATGCAGACATAGAATGTATCTTACGTAAGGTAGATTCGTGTCAAGATGTATCGAGTAAAAGCTGGACACGTAGCATTCATAAACATGAAGCGTATGCAATTGCATTACATTTGGTCTGTAGTTATGATAAAAATTTAACACGTTTCAAATCATTTGAAGGTCCATATGCAATTGAAAATTTTCTTAAAGAATTAACGTTAATTGCAAATCAGGTCATTAATATATATGCTAATAAAATTGAAATAAGTATGAGAGATGTGGATGAGCTAGAATATCAAAATGCAACACGATGTCACATATGCAAACGTGAATTTCTTAACCCGTGTATAAAGGTTCGTGATCATTGTCATTTGACTGGAAGTTACGTTGGCCCAGCTCATAAGCACTGCAATTTAAATAGGAAAATGCCAGGATTCATACCAATATTCTTTCATTGCTTGTCAAAATACGATGCTCATTTCATAGTAAAGAAACTAGGTTACGATACGGAACCTATCAACTGTATTGCACAAACTTCTGAAAATTACTTATCCTTTAGCAAAAGATATACAAATTCGAATGGAATGAGTATATATCTAAGATTTCTGGATAGCTATCGTTTTTTGGATTCAAAACTTAGTAACCTTTCGGATATGTTAGAAGCAGATGATTTTCATTATACCAATAATATGTACACGAATCCTTTGCATAGACAACTGATGAAACGTAAAGGTGTCTTCCCGTACACGTATGTGGATTCTATAGAAAAATTATACGAGAATAGTCTACCATCCAAACATCAGTTTGATCATGTAAGCGATGAGGATTATAGTCATGCTAGAACGGTATGGAATGAATTCAATGTTAAAAATCTGGGTGAATATTTAAATATATATCTTAAGTGCGATACATTAATACTAACGGACGTGTTTGAACGCTTCCGTGAATTAAGTATCGGTTTATACGGACTCGACCCGTGTCAGTATTACACACTTCCCGGGTTAGCCTATGATGCAATGTTAAGAACGACTGGTGTACAGATTTCATTATTAACAGATAAGACTATGCTAGATTTCTTCGAAAAAGGAATACGAGGTGGAATTTGCACCGTGTCCAAACGGTATGCAAAGGCGAATAACAGATACATGACTAGCTATGATAACACTCAACCAACTAATTATTTAATGTACGTTGACTGCAATTCTCTATATAGTTATACAATGGAAAATAATAGCTTACCATACACTGATATAAGGTGGCTAACTGATGCTGAAATTAAATCAATAGATTTTATGTCTATTACAAGTGATTCTGACGTGGGATATGTGTTGGAAGTAGACTTTAAATATCCACAGGAACTTCATGATATACAAAATGATTTGCCATTATGCCCTTTGAATGAAATCGCGCCAGGTGATAAGTATACAAAATTGCTAACAACATTGAATGATAAAAATAAATACGTATTACATTATCTCAATTTTCAACAATGTGTTAAACTTGGTTTGATTCCATCGCGTATACATAGAGTAATAGGTTACAAACAATCTAACTGGATAAATCCTTACATTGAACTCAATGTTCGTAAACGTATTGAAGATAAGACGAAATTTGGTCAAAATCTATGGAAGTTAATGAATAATTGTGTTTATGGAAAATTTATAGAGAATGTAAAACGTTATAATTCATTTCATTTAGCTACCAGCTGGAAACGAGCGCGTAAATTGTTAGCTCGACAGACATGTATAAGGTACGTGATTTTTGATGAAAATTTAATAGGTATAGAATTGGTCAGAGATGAAATATTGATGAATAAGCCAATATACATAGGACAAGCAATCCTGGATCTATCCAAACATAAAATGTATGATTTTTATTATGAAATTCTGAAGAAAAAATTGAAAGATGTAACTTTAATCTATACGGACACGGATGCTTTTCTCTTTGAATCTAGCTGCGATATATATGAATTTATTAAAACCAATATACATTTATTCGATACATCGAATTATCCAATGGATAATGTGTATGGTATTCCGTTAGCAAATAAGAAAATTTCAGGATTATTCAAGGATGAGCTAGCCGGTAGAGTGATGACTGAATATGTAGGGCTGAAATCGAAATTATATAGTTATCGATATGATACTGAAGTGATTAAAAAATCAAAAGGTGTAACAAAAGATTCGATGAGATTCATAACCTTTGAACAATATCTCTCATGTATTACACATCCTGACACTATACATCGAAGCATGCAGACATGTTTCAGAAGTTATAAACATGATGTTCATACTATTGAATCTAATAAGATAGCTTTAAGTGGTATCGATACAAAACGATACATTCCCAATAATTCATTTTCAACATTAGCATGGGGACATTATGCTATAGAAAATTGTCAAGTGTAAATTTCTTTTTCTTTTCTCAATAAAGCATAGATTCAACTGAGTTAAAAGGTATTACTAGGCCACGATAATAACATATTACTGTATTTCAAAAAATAAAATAATTGAGTTTCAAGTATAATTGTAAAGTGTGTTACAACTGAGTTAAAAGGTATTACTAGGCACATGATAATAACATATTACTGTATTTCAAAAAACGAAATAATTGAGTTTCAAGTATATTTGTAAAGTGTGTTACTAATTACATGATAATAACATATTTACTTCATTTGAAAGATAACGTGTTGCTTTTTTTATGTTTATGTTAGGGGTGAAGGAATATTTTTTCCTATTCATGTCGTTTTGAAATGTTAGATAGCAGAAAGCAATGAAATGTTAATTCAACTATAATCATGTATGATTTTTTATTAAAATATATTTACTAATTATATCAAAATGTTATTATCATGTCTCCGTTAAGGGGTGAGGGGAGATTTATATATATCAATGTGAACTAGCATGTACAAAGGCTCTTATTTCAGCTATAATCATGTATGATGTTTGTTTAACGTATATTACTAATTACTTCAAATTGTAATTATCATGTTTACGTTAAGGGTAGGTGAATTTATATATACTCAATGTGAACTAGCATGTACGTTATGTTAAAATCTCTACAATTAAATGTTAATTCAACTATAATCATGTATGATTTTTTTTTTTAAAGTATAAAAATGTTATTATCATGTTTAAGTTAAGGAGATGTGAATTAGCAGTTACAGAAGATTTTTAAAAAAGTATAAAAATGTTATTATCATGTTTAAGTTAAGGAGATGTGAATTAGCAGTTACAGAAGATGTCAGGAATCAATGTGAACAAAAAAAAATCAAACACAATATATCATTAAAATTATATTTCTTTATTGAGTTGTGTGTTTTTTTATTTATACAATGTCCACCTCATTAATCCATTCACGGGTAGGAAATCCTAACCATTTCACCAGAATCCTATCACCACGACGTCTGATGATCCTTTCAACTAAATACGTGTCTGGATATTGAGTTTTCTGTAATTCATAACCGTAGAATGCTCCTTCAATCAGTTTACCCTCCAGATCCTCGATGAGATAGGTCAATGGATGTGTCCTTTGCACTGTACGTATCCTAAAGACTTCAACACTCCAATTTGGTAGATAACCTTTCTCCATAACACCTTTATGCTTAGAAATCCTCACGTAGTCACCAACACGATGAAGCCTAGATCTTCGCTTCTCACGCAGACTTCTATCATATTTGTAGACGCTGAGCAGGAGAGAATTATCACGAACTTCTACAGGCTTCATACGAATCGTTCGATGGTAAGTATTATTGTAGGTATGAATAATTCTAGGTAGTATGTTTATCCATTGATATGAGCCTTGAACAATAAATTCCTTATGCAAAATCAGTTTGATCGTTCTTATTAAACGTTCCACTGCAGCAGCCTTAACGTGTGTGAATGTACTGTAATGATTAATATTATTACGATTCATTAGTTCGCGGAAATGTTTATTGTAAAACTCCCTTCCTTTATCAGATTGAACATTCTTCGGAAACGATTCCATTTCATTCAATATCTCCTCCATAGCAGTCGAAACGTTAATACCACTTTTATCACGTAATGGTCGTGCATAAGCCATCTTGGAATAAAAATTGCATGCAAGAAGAATATACTTATAATTCCTATTGTCTCTTGCATAATTAGACATGTCCATAAGATCTATTTGTACTAAATCGTTCATTCCTTTGCTTATGATCTTACGACGTAAAAATCGTCTTCTAGCTGGTGCATGTAACTCGGTTGCAATGCGACGTTTTATCATGCTATAATTTTTGATGTTTTAAGTTCTGTAATAATTTCTTCTATCTCGGGTGAGTGATTCAAATTACCTGCATCCCTCGACGCAACTAATAATCTTAATCTGTTTATTATTTCATTCGGATCGTTCCAGTAGACGTAATCTAATTTTCTCTGCGGTACATGTTCTTTCCAACGTAAACCAAATCCAGTTCGATTACTAACAAGGTCACGAATGATATGACGATACTTGAACCCTCGATTTGCTCTTAAACGTCCATCTCTTGAATAACCGTGTCTGTAAACTTGAGTATTCTGTAAGATTTGCGAATACACGTCTAAATCATCATCTGTGTACGATGTCTTGCGAGGTAAACGTTTAAATAATAATTCATATAAGCCTGCTGTGGGTTCATACGTTTCTGTTCCTATCTGAACACCATCAGATTTAAACACAACTGTCTTGTTACCCAATTTATACTCATTATCCTCGTAACGTGTGCCGTAAGTATTATCCATGTCACTCGAACTAGCAGTTCGAACCTTGTGTAGATACTTTGACACGAGATCAGATCCGTTAGCATCATCTGTAGTTTCGTCGTCGTCGTCGTCGTCGTTGTTGTCTTGGTGTGCTTTCGCTATTACTTTCAATGGTTCGGTTACAGGTTGAAGAACTTCAGACATGACTCGTTGCGTTTCGAATTTCATTCCTTTGAGAGAACGTAACTTTTCTCTTATTGCCCTACTGTGACGGGCAATGGATTCCTTAAGTCTTATAGCTTCAGCATCCATATCGAAATGAATGTATAATTAATGAGCTACTGCTAATTTATATGAAACTATCAGTTCTATACTTAATATATGACCATCTTTAGCACGTCCGACTGGCGCTGTAAACGATAGAATATCGCCAGTTTCAACTCTTACAGGATATCTTTCAACTAATCTTCCGTTTATTGCAAACAATGTATCATTTACAGCATGCGGATGTACCGATGATACGATGGAACACGAGAGTACACTTCCATTTCCAGGAACTTTATAGTATTCGAGTCCCGATGTTAACGTATACCTTAAAGAGGGACCTCGAAACGGACGTGTTTGCAATGAAATTATGAGTTGTGCTTTCAATTGTTGTAACATAGTGTTTACAACATTTCTCATTCGTGTTTTCATAGTATGAATATCATTATTTATAGTGATTAGTTTATTATCAAGTTCCGTTTGTCGTGCGGTTAGTTCTTTCACTTCTTTTTCTACAGCTGTAGTAATAGTCTCGCTAGCGGAGGTGATTGTTCTAGTTAACTGACTTTGTAATTCATTCTGTTTCCGTGTAATAGTATCGACAATGTTTGTTATAGTCTCAGTTAAACCCGTTTGCAATTCATTATGTTTCTGTATAAAGAAATGATTAACATAACTCATGGTGACTGCATCACTATCATCTATCGGGTCGGCTAAATCCTTCAATCTCTTCATTCGAAATGATAGAGTTTCATTAGAGTCGTGAATTGGAATCCTATCATCTACATATTTTTTATTAGGAACGTCGTGTTCGTGAAGGGGGTCCAACAGCGTTTTCATTCTTATACCATCTATAATGACATTATTTTCGGAATCACGTTTAAATGCATATTTACTTAAGTACTCCATTAAATTGTTGTATTGGATGTCGAGCGATTTTTGTATGTGATCCCTAAGCATAGCTTCAAACTCGCCCATACGCTGATACGAGGTCTGCTCGCTGAAGATCTGCATTCGATTCTCGACGTCAGCCGTATGCGTATCCACATAACGTTTAGTCGATGCATCGTCACCTTCTTCAGGGTCGTGAATATTGCACAACCGCTTTCCCTTGAATCGATAGTTTCCCGATCCATCTCTAGTTATGATATATCGATTGAACACACCCCTAGAGGGTATGATTCTTCGGGATCCGAACCTGTCGATACTCATTGCTTAAGTGATGGATTATTCTATTTATTCATTCTGATAAAGCGATCAAAACCGTGACGGTAGCGTCCCTCGTTCAGTGGATATTCTGGTACTATAACAACAAAGGATCGTTCATCACTCTCCCATTTATGTTTACACACATTCTTAAATTCATCATAGGACATATCGGTATTTACATAATCTTCGTATATATGTTTTAAATTGAGATTATCCTGTCTAAAGAATATAATCATATTTGCATTATCTCTAATTAAATGTTTAGGTACTTTAGCATATGATTGTGCTAAATATATAGCATCGACATTACGATGTCTACCCATACTGTAATATGAAGCTATCTTACCCTGTTTTTCATTTATCACATCATCAAATACGAATATCGAATTTTCTCTAGCATCCGACGTTTGAATTACTTTATCACCATCATCGAACGTAAATACACCTATATCGGGTATAGTTTTCAGTAACCTGAGTAAATATCGATATTTAGGTTGTTGCAACGATTTCGAGTATATGTAGAGGTTTTCGAATCTCAGACCATTCTCGTGAATAAGCAGGTTGAGTAAAACGTTCGTTTTTCCAGCATTTGAACTGCCAAGTATGAGCGCTCTAACGTTACTCGGAAACAACGTACCGTGTCGTCCTTTGCGAATGTCGTCCTCGAAATCTAACACCTGTATGGGTAGCGTACACTTTTGCTTTACTATCTCCATATCGCGACTAATACTTATAAAGCATAAGTTTTGTCTTTTATTTCGTTCGTGATAAGGACAATCTATGTCTTTACTGGATTTAGCCAATCGCCATAGGAATCGTATACTTATAAAGCGCACGTTTTGCCTTTTTTATTTCATAGTGAGACATGCGCTCTACACGTGCACGCAAAGGTTCGGGAATTCTTAATTCCTTGATTAATTCATTACCATTTGAGACACATTTACCGGGTTATCGTTTCTGCGGTCCCGGAACGAAACTACATAAACGCTTGCAGAGAGGTGACTTACCGGTGAACGGGTTAGATTCAGCGTGTCTCGATCACGATCGGGCTTACGCAGAGAGTACTGATACAGAATCTCGTCGTCTAGCCGATAAGGTGTTGGTAGAGAAAGCTTGGAGACGTGTAAAGTCTGCCGACGCTTCTTTGGGCGAACGACTTGCAGCTCGACTTGTGACTACACTTATGAAGGGTAAATTGGCAGCGGGCGCTGGCATGCGTAAACGTCGCAACAAGAGAGGTGGTTTCTTACCTTTGCTACCACTTTTAGCAGCTCTAGGTGCAGCAGGTGGTCTAGCTGGAGGTGCTGCTCAGATTGCTACGGCTGTCAATAAGAAACGTTCGGATGCAAAACAACTTGCGGAATTAACACGTCACAACGAGCGCATGGAATCTTTGGCTCAGGGCAAAGGTCTTCGCCGTAAGAGACGTCGTAAGGGTAGAGGATTATATCTTCGATCAAAAAACTCGGGGCGAGACCTATATTTATCCCGGAAAAAGCCCTGAGTGCTAACGAGATCGATTCGTATGCACGACGTCTACGCATTCCACATTTTAGAGGTGTCTACATGATCGATAAACTACCTCCACATCCTCGATACTATGAGAGAATAGTAGTGAATCTGGATACATCAAATAACCCTGGTACACATTGGGTTGCTGTACGTAAGGATGGTGACGTTGCCTACTACTTTGACAGTTTCGGCGATCTGAGACCTCCGGAAGAGATAGAAACGTACCTTTCGGGTGTCAAGCTCCTATATAATACGACGAGATTTCAAGAATTCGATTCTGTGATTTGCGGTCACTTGTGCCTTCAGTTTCTCCTCGATGAGTTACACGATCACCGTGAGTGGTAGTGATACCAGCTTCTCTACATTTCTAAATCCACCATTACATCTGGATCCTAACGGACATTACGAGATAGCTCTATTGAATTTTGAGACTTTTTACTCAATTCCGAATGTGGACGAGAGTAATAATCTATTCCATTACGTTCGCGATGGAAAAGTCGAACGTATAGTAATTCCACCGGGTACTTATGAATTGGATGATATCGCCAGATTGATCAAGGATGCTCTCGACATCGGTGACGACTTTATTCTACGTGCTAATAATAACACCATGAAATCAGAAATTCAATCTCCCTATATTATCGACTTTAGTCGTGAGAGATCTAGTGCTTCACTTCTCGGTTTCACCTCTAAACAGAGGGTACCGGCAAACGTGCTGACCGAGTCTAATGATTTGGTTAACATATTCAAAGTCAGCATCATACGTATCGAGTGTAGTCTTGCAACGGGATCTTTCATCAATGGTAAAAGTGGTCATTCTCTGTATGAATTTTTCCCATCGGTACCTCCAGGTTATCATATTTCGCAGGAACCATCAAGTCCTATATATTTACCAATCATCGATACGAATCTCATTGATCATCTCGACATTAGAGTGGTAGACCAGAACGGCGATAAGTTAGATTTCAGGAACGAAACCATCACTGTACGATTGCACATACGTCGTAATGGGTATAAGTTTTAAGAGACGATGCTATATTAAAAAACATCTCTCGAGATTGATCTCTACTCGATCATCGACCCGCAAGCTAATCACATCGTCTAATCGACAATTTCTCGCTAACTTAGGCTTCAAGGTTCTATGATGGATGTGTTGGACGTGACCGGGATTCCGACCTTTGATGATAAGATCAGTAAGGAGGAAGAACACGTATTCCTACCGTACAATACGTCAGCTCTCGATGTGAACGATGAAATTAGAATTCCATGTCAAGCTGAAGATTTGGACACGCTTCCTAGTAGAAGTTATCTCTACATTGAGGGGACTCTCACTAAACCCGACGGCACCGTTGCCACATCGAAATTGAGTAACAATGCTATGGCATTCCTATTCGATGAGATTCGTCTGGATATGAATGGAACGACTATTGATAGAACTAGGAATCCGGGCATTTCATCAACGATGCGTAACTATGCTGCACTGAATGAACTGGAATCGAATCGTTTACTAAATGCTGGATGGATCTATCCTGGAGGTGTGGTAGACATCGTGAATACATCGAATGGTATCTTCAATGCTATCGTTCCTCTTTCGATGTTGCTGGGTTTCGCCGACGATCACAAGGAGGTCATACTTAATAGCAAGTTTGAACTTATTCTCATTAGATCTAAGGATTCTAATAATTGTATCATTGGAAACGATCCTACAACCATACAACTAACTAGACTCGAATGGAGGATGCCTGTACTTCGACTTTCAGATTCTGAACGAGTTGATAAACTTAAACTCGTCAAATCGGATAAACCCCTACACGTCGCATTTCGAACCTTGGACCTTCACACTCAACCTGCTGTACCTCAAACTAAAGCGTTCACATGGAACATTGCAACCACGACTAAACTTGAAAAACCACGTTTCGTCATAGTCGGTGCACAAGTGGATAGATTGAATCATCTCGCTAAGGATGCTTCTCTATTTGATAATTGTAATATCACCAATCTGAAACTTTATCTCAACAGTGAATCTTACCCCTATCACGATATGAATTTGGATTTCGCCAATTCGAAATTTGCATCTCTGTATGATCAATATTCCAAATTTCAATCATCCTACTATGGAAAGGAGAATTACCCTCTTTTGAAAAGGAACGACTTTCTGAAATATGCACCGCTATTCGTCATCGATTGCTCTCATCAACCCGATGATACTGTGACGGGGGCAGTGAATGTCAGATTGGAAGTTCAAGCATCGTCAAATTTTCCTGCACAAACTTCATTATTCTGTTTAATTATTCATGATAAATTATTCACTTATAAACCACTAACTCATGTTGTACAATCTATCATATAGGTGTAATAAATAAAACATTACAAATTCAAATTATCTTTTTATTGACTTTAACATACATCTCCAATATCCTCTTCCTTGCACTCCTGCTTTTTGCATCATATGAACATAATGATTTATGAATATCATACAACTGATATAAATTTCTTTCAATATATGGAATTAGTCTTTTAAGTCCATTGAATGCAGTACTATTCAGATTTATACTGCCCACATTTAAACATGTATTCACAAACGTTATTTCTTGCATCTTATTCATGCATAACATTATATTAAATGCATATATTATATTTTCACTGTACGGTGCACATGGATGCTTACCATCTTTCAGATACGTATCTAAAACACACAAATTTGACATTATTACCTCCCAATCCTCTTTTGTAATATACACAAACGTATCGTCATGTGTGTCTTTAATGTAAAGTGATGGGAGTTCATTGTATAATCCTATGTTCACACGAAAGTCAATGCTGATGGAGATGTCGTTATCGTTCATGCACACACTATTTACCATCACTCGCAACTTCCTCCTCTACTTCTTCTGCGAAGGGTGTGAAGGGTTCGAACATCATTATGATGAAACTGTCTTGATCGAACGTCTTCTTGGCTTTGACGATTCTCGGTTTGCAGTTCGTCTTCTTCTTTTTCTTGTCTCCTTTCTTACTGGATCTGCGGACATACACGAACTGTCTCAACATCGTGAATATTTAATACACTTGTTAACGTAAAACTCTTATTATATTTATACTCACTTTTCTATGACTTCCTCCTCGGGTTTCGATGTACCGATATCCTTAAACGGACGATCATTGTACGGACCGCACACATCTTCACCTTGATCCTGTTCGGACTGGCATGCCACATCTTCACTTTGGGCTTTACTGAAATAAACATATTTATCATTAGTTATCTAACACATAACAACACTTTCACGTTAACACACAATTATAATTCTACTTACCCGAGGTACAATTTACAATTCTTTCCGCATTGAGCATAAGATGTGATCGAATCATGATGGGAAGGATTCTTGCAAATCACTTGATGCATCTTTCCATCACACGTTTCATCGTGGTGCTCAACCCAATGCTTTTGCAAATCTTCGAAATTGCGTAGATTCTCCCAGAATCTGGTATCACTTTCAATGATAGGTGTTGTTGTTCCACTCATCTTGACGTTGCGATGTGAAGTGAGAATGCATTCGTTCCCGAGTGAGCAGATGGGTGATGAAACGTGATCATACCTGTCTCCCCCCTCCCCATCCTATCGTCGATTGTACTTAACGGACGGAGGGTTTGTGTGAAGTGAGGACACGTTCGTTCCCGAGCTGGCGGGACAGGGTGAGACCTGTTAATTCGAATTTACTCACATATGCACAAATCTTGAGGAATGACAACACGTCATCACCCTTATACTTCAATGTGGAATAGATTTATATTTTCTCGTACCTCGATGTGGGAATGGAATTTAACCTTTTCTTAACCTTTACATCGCTCTTGGATACAATAGCTCAAGGAGAGATTCTGCATAGGGAACACCCCTTACCAGAATGTCTTATTACATTTATTTTCATAAATCTCTCCCAGTAAACATACCTAATCATTCTCTCGATATTCTTTTATCTAAAGAATAACGATACTACATCATATATCATACACTAAACGTAATAGATATCAAACCCTACACTCGATATTCATACATGAGAGTTCAAGCACAGACATCGAAGCACTGAACGTAATAGATATCAAACCCTAGACTCGATATTCATACATGAGAGTTCAAGCACAGTCATCGAAGAATTACTATCAATACATTTAATTCAAACATCCCCGGAACCCCCGTTACCCACTCCGCCCCATCACAATATCGAACCCTAGACTTCGATATTCATACATGAGAGTTCAAGCACACACACACATCGAAAAGAATTCACATTTAATTCAAACATCCCCGGAACCCCCCCCCCCCCCCCGTTACCCATCCCACCCATCACACATTACACATCACACACACACACAATCATCATCATCATCATCATCATCCCAACCCTCAAAAACATCTCACTGCACAGGGGAGAACGGCACTACGCCAACACTCCCCTTCTTTTACAACTCGATTTTCATATAGGAGAGTTCTAAATCAATGAGCATTCTACATCACTCATATATTAACACAGAGGAGAGTTCAACATCTTATCTACACTGTGCTGATTCTCTCAATTCTATACTACTTAGCTTATATCTTAATCTAATATGAATACACGGTTAAAGCTTTTATTATAGCAGCACTGTGCTTTTGGCTACATTAACACAAGGATTTGCAGATACGTTATTTTTCAATGAATATACTTTTGTTGATTAATATGTATTTTATTTCATTTTTAAATCATGTATAATTTACATTCATCTTTAAAACTTTTTTGTTAAAATGTACACAAAAGCTTAATTAACACGCCCGAAAATGTCAAAGAAATGTGTGTTTTAGAAGTCGAGAAAAGCTGTATTTAAAAATTGTAGCTTATGGAAAATGGCTTCTTAAGTTTCATACATTCTTGGTGCTTACGCTGGATCATCGTGATCTTTTGTCTAAATTTTCAGCCAACTTCACCCACAACTTTTATATAACACAGTTATATTTTACATAATTACTTCAATTATATTATCTGATTTAGTTCGTTTAAAATAATACTGTACTAATCTACATTGCCTTAAAGGATTTTAACACAGATTCTTATGCTGCTTTTATTGGGCTGTCAATCTCAGATGTTAAGCCACTGGATTATTAATTCCAAGGCTACAGGTTCACACCCGGCCCAGACTGATATTTTTAAGCGTATATTCACTGTAAAAGAACTTTTGCGAGACGAAATTCCGGCATACCGGTAGCGCTGATATGACCCTGACAATTGACAGCGTCATTAACTGAAACTGTTCAGGACATAAGTGTAGACAGTTTGATAATTAGTGCCGTAATATGTAAACAAACACATAACCCTGAGGAAGGCTACAGAGTTAAGATGGCTGAAACCTTGGAAGAAGTAAACATCACTTGGCTGCAATCCCGAGAAACCATCGTAATAAATCAACGCCGAGAAAGCTTTAAATCTTGCAGTGTGTTAGTTTGTTCCGTCTACATTACATAATTTACCACCAGATACTTGTTGAACGGTCGTAACTGTGATGGTCTTAACGACTATCAGTATACCTAGGCTATCCGTTTTGCTTCCACTTGTTCACACCTCAGGCCTCAATGGTACTATGAGGTAAGCAGAAAGCATTTAAACTCAGTTCCAATATAACATTCGTTATCCGTAAGTCTGTGACTGGAAGTTGGATCTCCCGGGGGGAGTGGGAATAAACACGTGTGGCTTGTGTATGCCATGCCTACGCGAACGTACTAACCAACCTCAAAATATGATACAGTTAATTAAAATTTTAAGTCTGCAAATGAAGCAAATACTGATGCAATATTGTTCATTAAACTGTTGTTATTAACCATACAAATACATGCACTTGATACTCTTAAGTACCCGTGTACTATATGGAGGACGGACTGGCTGTCGGATGCACTGACCAGACGGTAGATGTATGGAATGGATTTACTTGAGTTGGTGTAAATTGGAGGTTAGAGTCTGGCGGGTTTTAAGTTGCCAGTATGTAATGGTGCAGTGAACCTTAGGAATTAGTTTACCTGTTTATGTTTATATTAATGTTTATGTAAATCATGGAGAGTTGGAAAGTGAAAGAACGTGTTTGTGCCGTAACTTGGTTTGTACCTCAGAACGGGTTCCATCACAGCAACACAACGTCATGTCCATGGCGGTGTAATAAGCAGAATATACGCTATTGGACTTCCAACAATCCCCAGAAACTTCATCAATGTCCACTTCACGGTCAGAAGGTGATGGTTTGATGCGCTGTAACGGCCACTAAAATAATCGGGCCCTATTTCATTGAGGAAAATGGAGAAACGTGTTCGGTAAATTCTCACCGATAGAGAAACGTGGCCCAAACCTTTCTTGTGTTTGAAATTCAAGACATTGATGGCATTTGATTCCAGCAGGACGGGCAACTGCTCATACTGCAATAATTAGCATGACAGCACTTCGAAACTTGTTTCTTGGACGTTATGGAGTCGTGCCTCGTACCTCGTCCCCCGGATCTGATGGCGCCAGACTATTTCTTGTGAGGCTATCTTAAACATCAAGTGTTTGAGACAGACCAGCAAAGAGTTTAGACATTGAATTCGAGAGGAGATAGCCGCGGTACAGCTAGATGTGCTACGGAAATTTATGAGAGACTTCGAACGCCGAGTACAGCATTTTATGTATTGAAAGTGGTGGTGGACATCCAAAAGACATTATATTTAAAAAAAAAATGAGAAGTGTTCTCCAATCTCCAAAAACCATACTGTAAAGTTCTGTAACAAAAGCATATAAATAATTATTATAAATTACAATATGTTTCAGTTTAAAACCCCCTTATTTCTGCCGTACACTGTGCATTACTGGGTGAGGCAGCCATCTCAGATCTACACTTTTAAATTGATTCTTCTACACATTTTAACACAAAGTAAAATTTAACTAATTTATTGAAATACAAAAAGCATATGCAGAAACAATAATCGTATGGAAAACAGTAGTTTGGTGCTGTGTTAAATGCACCGAACTAAGCAGGTTGGCCAGTGCTAAACTTTTCTCTCCGAACATAAACCACTAAGTACCGCCCATATAGTATTGTGTTAAATAGGTTTAAACGTGGATAAATCACATTAGTCGCACATTATTTTAGTGCTGGAATATCATAGATTTACAATAAAATAAATTAAATTTCAAGATTTTGTACATTTCTGGAGTGCTTATGCATCCCATACTAAATTCCTGGAGCAGTAATACAAGCGAGGGAGAACTTTTTCTCTAATGCTCAATTAGATATGCATTTTTCCTTGTCCTATTTATAGATCTCCTCTGCATCTTCAGATTATCACATTTTGTCTCCTAGAAGAATGCACAACTTGAGTGTTTTGCCGGAATGCCTGTTTTCACTAAGAGGTGATAAGCGCCCAGAAATTATGATGACTAAGAAACACTGAAGGACTTTCATGAAAGATGTGAGAATATGAGGTAAGTTGTATGTATGGCAGTACTTGTGGCGGTGGGGGGAGGGTAGGCCATAATATTTTTTACTGTCCTTTCTGTTAACAGCCGAGTGCAATCAGTGGAACCACACTAATGAGGGTCTTCCTAGTATACTTGTTTTGCAATGTATTTCCTTCTTGTATGTGAGCCTATTCCCTAAATCTCTACTCGGTTCTTCCCCTTCGAATGTGAGAAGTAATCTAACAAAGAAGAAACGAGAGAAAGGGGACTTCCTACAAAAATTAAATTCTTGCGAATCTCACAATGTAAAGGCAATTACTGCGCTCCGTGGGCAAGCCAAAAGCAATTTAAAAGAAGTCGCAGCAGCGAAAAGGAAGAGAAAAATCATTGATATTCAAATAAAAGTTATCTACAGATCTAAGGAATGCACACATTAGCTATGGATTAAATAATCGTTTTAACAGATTAGGTCTTTTAACCTGCTCCGACCCCAGATATACAATAGCCGATTCAAAGTATTTTTCTTCCCCTTATGAAAACTTTTTAAACTAATTTTTTACTTTTTCTACCCTGTATAACACCCAAGGGAACCTCTTGCAATCCACCCGAAAATTTTATATCAACATTTTTCTGGACCTCCCCATAGCAAAGCTGTTGCAGCATAGACTATCTTTATAACCAAAACTGTTCGAAAATTTCGATTTTCTCAAAAATGACTCCAACTATTTTGATTAAAACATAAGTTGAAGACACTTTCAAAGAAATGAAATGACCTTGAATTTTCTGAGAACATCCTCAAAACTCCTTTACATTCGGATGACTTTTGCATAATTCGAAAACCATAACGGACAAAATATTACTGCACAAAAGTGTAGATCCTACCAAAACACAACTTACGTATTATTCAATTTTGTGCATTTTCTAATTCTATACTTGTCAGAAATAGGACGTCCTTATTAATTCTTTCTATCCCTTGGCCGTTCAAGGAGAACTGAATTCCATAGTTATCACTTCAAAACGTATGACTATTGTTGAAAGTATTCCCGTGTTCCCCTTGCAGATACAAGGAATATTTTTACAAATACTTACCTGAATTATCTGAAGCAGGTAGAGGAATAAACTTTACAAAAATAATTTGTACAGGAATAGAGAAAATCATAGTGCAACACGTCAGATTTCTGGTATTAATGATTTCTTCATCAGCTGAAGGTATTCTATTCAGGTTTATCAATGTTGTCCCAGTTTTCTGTTAGGTATATATGATCGTTTGTTTCTTTCTCCCAATTTTTAGATACGTATTTGTTCAACTTAAATAAAACGTTTAAGTGATTCTAAAACACTCATGTTCGTCATCGAAATATGGCCAATATGAGATACTTTTTTCATATGTTTAATCAAAACGTTTATATGACCACACGTTTCTGAGTTTTGACTATTATGTTGTCTATTACAAATCAAATCCTTTAAGAAAGATCAAAATGCCCATTTCATCAATGTTAAACTTGCTAAATTCATGGTATTTATCTCTCTTGCTTGCCTGTCTGTCATTGTGACTGTCAGTCTGCCCATGAGCAACATAAAAAATATCGTTAAGTAACAAACTTGCTAGATTCAATATCCTTCAAAGTTGCGACACAAGGAGTTTCAAGAAAATATCCCGAACAAAATTACTTACAGAAGTAGAACTTGCTTCGAAATTTTTAGTTTCTAAAAGTTTGCTCTAATTATTTTAATTAAAATATATTTAAATTAAATATAAATTAAATATAAACTTTGAATTTTCTGGGAGAGCCTATAATGTTTAATTTATTCTGGATGGCTTTTGAAAAACCGGTAAACCGTAAAAATGTAAATGTCATCAAACTACATGTTCTATCACATACTTTTTATTTTATTTTTTAGGATAAAATTCATCATCTCGTGTTATTGATTTAATATTAAAACATTTATACTTTTCTCAAATATCAAAAATTGTCTTTCTTTCTCTTTTTTTCTGCGGTTGTACAAAGAAAATGCAATTTCGCAACAATCACCAATATTAAAAGATTAGACTATCCCTAAGCCTACTCTATCTCCCTATTACTATTGTATCTTCAAAGTAATAATTACTTAATGCAAGAATTTGTACGAATCTTTAACTCAATTAATCTAAAGTTGATAGAAAATTAAACTTCTTAAATAATATTTTATTTAAGAATGAGTAGAGAAAGTTGTACCACATAACACACCGGAAACCCTTTTTATCTCTTGGCTATACAAAGGGAACTGAAAATCAAAGGTATCACATAGTGACCAACTCTTAATATATTCATTATTGCTTAAAGTTTACTGGTTTGCTTTACCTGAAAGGAGTTGGGAGATCAGACAATTTATGCAAAAGTTTATTTGCACGCATATGAAGCTAGTAGACAAATAAACTGTTGTAAGAATAGTTTTAGAAGAATGGATAGAGAAAATCATCTGAATTTAAAAACTATATATTCATTTGTTTATTTATTTATTGAGTTATGTGTGCTTCTTCCAGGTTTTTTTTTTTCAAATAATATTTAAAGCAGAGTAATGAAACTTTTTCAAAAATAGGAAATCACCTGTACGTGTATCAGAATAGACAATAACAATTCATTGACATTTCAATAGACAATTCATTGTTGCGTTTTTGAGAGAATGGGTGTTGTGCTACAACGTGCTCACTGCAAGCAGTAGACGCATCTTGCTGCTAAATGCAATCCATTTCCGAGAACGAATTCATCCGCAATGTCCAATAAACTTGCATAATTTTCAGCTTTGTATGACACTGGAATCTCACTTGAGAAGACTTCCCTACACGCCCTGTGGGTAGGATTTATTTGTTTTCTTCATAAGAAGCTATTCTCTTCCACTGTTGCTGTATATCTACTATGGAAGAAGAATTTGTCATCAGCAGAGGGGCTGACTCAGTTAACGAGGACGTATCCGGCCAATCCCTGAAGCATTCGGACATGGCATCGAATGAAGAACTCCTTGGTTGAGCACAAAGTGTGAACCTACGGAATTTCCTTGTAATGTATCTCTCATACCACATTGTCACCTTCAAATGTTTTCCGATGACGACACTGCAATTGATTGGCACCTCCCTCATTGGCTTCCTTCCTTGGAATTCTTGGACGTAAGCTCAAGTGATCATTCTCAGGTAATTATGAAATAAATGGAATATCTTCAAGCAACACCTAATCTTTTTGATTATACAGTATATTAATGCACTATACCAGACTAATTTCAGCGATTGTAGACGTGACTAATATACGCAAGTGGAGATAGGCAAAGCAAGGTCTGCGGCTAACATAAATCAGTTAATTTTGTTAAACCTAATTGGCATCAGATTCTGATAAGCTGGTATTTAAACAAGGTGAGTGAAATTATTGGATTAAAATGTCCTTAAAACTGCTTCCCGAGTATAGAAATATCAATTTTTAGCAGCTCGTTATTCACGTTCTCAAGATTTAATGCCTCAAAGATCTCTCAAATCTCGAACTAATTACTTACTGGTGTGACACCGAACAGCTTTTAACTGCCTTCTTGCATCATGTAGCTTACTCTAGTGATGCATCTATAACTGTCTGGTGTCCGAATAGCAACGCCGAAAACTGGTATTCCTAAGGTCATGGATTCATTTCCTGTCATATAGTTAATTTTTTCTTCGTCCTTTTAATAAATAAATCCTAACAGGAATAAATGTAGTGATTCGTAATTAACTACACTAATAATGGTAGCATGTGAAGTTTATCGACATACACAAGGCATTTTGGACAGAGTACAACAGTCGTTCCTTCGCCACTGTCAATATTGCATTCAAAACGCAGTTCGCTATTTTGAGCAGTTCTTATAAATCCGAGGTAAAATGTTGCATTTACTTTTCGCTTCATATAAATTCGTTCACCCTTTAAACCACCTCCCATTTAGACGCATAGCCTGTGAAAGCATTAAGTAGTACTCAACCTTTGTTAGAAAGAATTGCAACTAATTACACTGACAACGTCAAATTACTTCCTAAAATGCATACACTTGTACAATAATTAAAAGCTTAGAGAAATAATTAAAAAAAAACAACCAAACAAAACAAAAGTAATAAAACAGAACAACAAAGAAGTGAAGGAGACCCGAACACGTTTACTTTTCATGCAATAGCTAACGTCATAAACATTGCGCCAGAGCGAGTGCTTCCACACGTCACTTCATTTTCGTGTGTTGTGCACTCAAATAGTACCATCGTTACCTGTGGCGTATTAGCACTTTAGAAACTTATAGCCCTAACTTCCACATTTGAATCAGCAGGCCATAAGTATCCTATCTCAAATTACTTATCTTTGGGATTTCTTCACTTGTTCTGAAAGTATTTCGGTGTAGTTCATTAACAGTATGATGCTTAATGATGTAAGTATAATAGAGGATAAAAAAGAAATGTTATTTTCTCTTCAACTGATCTTATCGATACAGAGATTTTATGCAAATTTTGAAGCCCTCCCCCTCAAAAAGGTTATAATGTGCTACATTCACATGAGTTGCTCTCACTGTTCTTCAAGAAAACTATTTTTACGACACCTTATTCTTGTATCAACAATATGTTGAAGTGCACGTTTGTAGAAGTGGTTTTATTATATATCTTCTTCTAGGTGAAATGGAAACAAGAGCCTATATATAGTGATCCACTTTTTAAACACCTGACAATCGCTTTAGTCTATTGTATCAATTTACACTCATAACGAATGTGTAATGGAAGTTTATCTCATAAAGAAGTCAGAAGAATAAGCTTGAAGACACCTTCGTAGAAAAGTGAGTAGAGAAAGTCATATGAGTACAATATGTCAAACTTTTTATAAATATTCTCAACTATAACTAAAACCACTCACAAAATCTGATGTGCAACAGTCACATTAGTTCCTATATGCATCAACATTTCTTGAAAATTCTTGGACTATCTCGTGAAAGGCTTGTTTTGGTCACCGAGACTAATCTCTCTCTCTATATAATGCATTCCAAGAGTGACGGATGTAACATATGATAGACCAAGTATGCAATATAAGCGAAGTCTATATTTACTATCATTATTCATAGTATCCTATAAATGATGAAGACTTGTTTTATCTACTTCCTCTTAATTTTAATAAGCACTCGCAGGAAATGTTTTATGTGATAGTAATAGTGTTCCAGAACTTTGTGGAATGAAGTTCATCAGTGATATATCTAGACTCATAAGTTACAAGAAACATTATCAGGCTCCTACACAGGAACGCACTTTACGAACAGATTAGAGGCAGAAATTTATGGAACTATGTTCTAGGTTATCTTGTCACAACTTGCCTTCTTCCTAGACCACGGCTGGTGCAGAATAAAATCAGCAGTATAATAAGGAATTGTAAGGGTATCCAGTGACTTCTTACGCGTATTTCACATCAGCGCTGATTCCGTGCGTTACGAACCTTTACTCCATTGTTCTGATTTTTAGCACAGAATACCTGAGTTGGAATCTTATTTGGACGATAGATTTTATAGAATTTTGTTTTCTGCTTATAAGATAACAACTAGGTGCCTCTCAGGCACGACTAGATCTCATTCTACACCTTTCATTTATAATATCTGTATACCTGAGTTGGTAAAAGAGGCGTTAAAACATCATAAGCAGTGGTGGAAAGTTATCCAAAATCTTGACCGCAATTATCCATTTATTTTCTTCCGCTATATCAACTTAGACAGCAGGAATCATAAACAACCAGAAGTACTGTGAGAGACCTGGGAGCCAGTGTGAAGAACCACAAGAACGGCTGCGGCTATTCCGGTAATTATAGGTCAAGAGTTGCCAGTGGTTGAATTGAGGCTCCCAACCGCCAACAGTTCGACGAAAGCCTTGGTCACACTGCTTGGGTGCAGTGAATTAACAGAAGTGCGCAGCAAGGTCGTTAAGTATGAACTGGCGAGTCTCTTAGACAATACATTTGGAATTTATATAATTTAGATGCCCTACGTTTGTCCTACACGGTGCACACCCTAGTGCACGATAATCGAGATGGTACGATATCTCTGTAATCATATGTCCATCATCACTTTAACTACAGTGGCTGTCAGGAAGAAACCTATTTTATTCCATTTTGCTCACTCCAGATTCTAGTTGTGCATACAGATAACAAACAAAAAATTAAGTTTTATTTCATTTCATGATGCAAAAAATATACAACCTATAAATGTAATTATAAAAATACAAAATTACATATTCAAAATTATTCGCACAAATGGTTTAAGTACAAAATAAATAGAAAGAATGGAGGCCATGTAGGAATATTAATACTTGGTGATTCTTCCCCTCCGCCGTAGCACTTCAGTGAACCTTCTCCGTATGCTCTCCACCAGTTTGCTATTAATCCTTGTTTCAAATAAGCTTGCACCGTATTTCTTAACGCTCACGTGACCTAATCACCTCTCATTGGCTGCTGTTGTGTATAGACTGTTGTGCGGTAAAAATTAGTTCGTTATTTAATATGGCCATAATTCTTTATATGTTGGAAGAGAATTGTCAAATTTATATCTTCGCAACTGCTTGAATTGAATATATTACGCAACAGAGTTGATTTATCTGAAATGCATGTTAATTCTTAAACGAAGTTAAGAGGAGGTTCCTTTGCGTTCAACCCCGCCTTTCAGATGACACAATAGCACGTGCTTTAGCGGTAGTGGTGACATATTTGTTTATGTGACTTTTATCACTGACCTTGTTTTGAACTGGATTAGTCATATATTGCCATTTGAAGGTGTGTTGTGCCGAGTGCGAGAGCTAAATTATTTTTGGTCGTTTATTGCGCGTGTACTTATCATATGTATAATGGCAGAGTCTACCGGCAGTTTTTCTCTGAAGCATCGCAAGGGAAAACCTTTACAAAGTGGCGAGAAAAGAATTGTGGTGCATGTGTTTAATGCACTCGCAGAGAGGAATCCGTATTTGTCAGTGAGAGAAGTAGAACAGCTGTGCTCTGAACTTACAGGTGTCAGTCTTAGACCCGTAGGAACATAGCGACGTGAAATTGAGACAACAGGAAAACTTACCACTCCAGGCAAAAGCAGGAATAAACAAAAGCGCGTGCCCGGAGAATGCGATGAGTGCGTGCTGAGCGTCGTCAAGTGCATCGTCTTTTCTTTAGAAACGAACTCCCTAACATAAATAAAATTTTGTCTGCTGTAAATGAGGATGAAGGTTCACAAATTTCCGCAGATCAAGTCTGTATAGATTGCTTATAAGATGGGGTTTGTGAATGAAAAAAGGGGCAAGAAAAATGTGCCAAAAGACAGGGGCGATATTGCTGTGTGACGAAGACGTTATTTAAGGACAATCAGACTGTACCGAGATATAAGTTCCAGAATATACTACCTTGACGAGACTTGGATGAATGAAGGACACACGAAAAGTAAAGTATGGTGTGACACGACTTTTAAGACTGAAAGACAAGCATTTTTGCAAGGTATTTGTGCTAGTTTAAAAAAATCCCAGTAGAAAAGGCCGAAGGCCTTTCATTATAAACTTGTTTCAGTTTCGTTGCTCATTCATTATGTTTCAACTTGCTCAGTTTCATTATAAACTTGTATTTTTGCATGCCTTCATATCCCTATTTATATGATTTTATTTATCTTCCTGGCAATGATTATGATGTTTACTGTAGGTTGAAATGTGACGGGAAGGCATGGCCTATAGCGCGAAAGCATTAGCCAATGAGGATGAGGGGGAAGGTAGTTGAAGGCGGAGTGATACATGTCAGCGGGGCAATTTCTGCAATCGCCTCCTCACATCAGCTTTAGAATTTATGGGAAGTTTCTGTACGTTCTTTTCAAGTAGGTATATTGCATAGAGTTTCAGTCGGGTTAACGTCGGGACTCTGTGGGGGAGGATTCATATCTTTAGGACAATTGTACATCAACCATAGTCGTACACTATAGACCGTATGTTTTGGGTCATTGTCCTGATAAAATTTTAAACAGTCTCCTATTCCCATATTTTCTGCACTTTTCTTCAGGTTATCTTTTAAAATCTGAAGATAGTGGCGGTGACTCATGTGTCCACATATAAAAAGCTGCCTACTCCTTCAGCCGACATTCAGCCCCAAACTACATGTCCCCTTCCATGTTTTACTGCCGCCTGTATATCTCTTTCTTCAAATTCTTTATTAGGCTGTCTGCAAACTTTAATTCGCCCATTTGAGCCAGAAATGTTCAATTTTGATTCGTGTCAGAAAATTACCCTTTTCCACCAGTCGATATATTTGCTGAAGTGCTCCTTAGCAAATGTTTGCCGTTTAATCCTATTAATTTTGTTGACATAGGGCTTTTTTCTTGCAGCTCGTCTATGATAATGTTCACTGTATAACACCCTCCGGATTTTACTTGCGCTGATCCTCTTTCCAAATGCCTTCGCAGCCTCAGCAACAATTGGAGAATTGTTCACTTTGCTTTACTACCCTCTCTTCTCTCTTATTAAGGACATTCAGGCGACCTGTCTGTGGCAAATTTTCAATCCTATCTTGATATTTATATCAGCAGATAATGTCGTTAATTTTACTTTTCTTCATATTCAACAAATCTACTATTTGTCGACATGCTTTTTCCCTTTCCGTGACTGAATATTACTAATTGTTCTTCCTCAAATGTACTGTTGTTTCCTCTGCGCCCCATTTCACTCCTGAATGTTTGCCTCTGCTTTGTGCGTCAGTAAGGCACTTACTGACCGGGTCCTTCTCGCACAGCACATAACAAGTGCAAAGCATACCTTGTCCGAAAAATAATGACGAGCAAATTTTCGTATCTTAACCAATTAACAAGCACTGTGCCTTTTTAAAATAATTTGCAAGTCACAGCTGTATAAGGTTAAATAAGAATATAATTTTGTCGATCATTTCTCGGGAAATGTTTTTAAGAATTTTATATGTTATCGTACCTGTGCCAGGGGCAGAGTTTCCAAGGTATATTGCTCTTTCAATGTAATCGTCTACTGTAATCAGCTTTTCAGTTGCGTCGTCGGAGTTACGTTCGTCGGCCCGCATTTGTGGTTGGTATAGTTCTGGATTGTTCTTGATGTGTTTATTCATGTTGTTTTAGTGGCTTTTGTTGTGGTTTGGTGCTTCCGCAGTTTGGAAAACGTTTGTGTAATGCTTTTGAAAGATTCTCTTCTGTGAAGGTTATGGTTTCGTGGGATATGTGAATTGAAGACATGACTTTCATAAGTGCACAAGTCCAGTCAACTAAGTTTCGAGAAAATCAACAAAAGCTTCATAACTTCTGAAAATAATGTGCCAATATTATGATTCTTGTAACACATGAACTTTGGCTGATTATATTTGTTTTACTATTCAGTAATTTCAGTTACCATTGCTACTTTGTTATAATATTTCTAATGAATTTGTTAGACTTGAGAAGTTACGAAACTCATCTGGGTGTACAAATGTATTGAAAGGACTGTATTATCAAATGCATAAAGGAATTACCTCTAAAGATGCAAGGAATGGTGACAATATTTTATAGTACTCATATGTGTGTTGAACCACGTTTTATTTGTAGCATAATAACAAAAATAGACATTGCAATCATTCAGTTATCCTAATATGAATCCCACACCTTACTTCCTTACTCTTCCCCATTTAGATATGTGTTAGTTGCTATATTTATCACACAGAGTTTGAAAATACGATTGTTTTTCAGGAAGAACTGAAGCAAGATACATTGAAATGTCCTTGGCTTTCGCAGCTTTCAGAGGAATTTCTGTATCGTAAGCTTTCTTCAGTATGGCTTCAGCAAACTTTGTGTACCCTTTGCTTAAGAATGTCTCTGTCATTAAACCAATAGAGATCTTGCTAGCAATAACAATGTTTGATCTATATTCAATAATCTTATATGTAGTCACTTTCCACTTCTCTTGCCTTGTGGCTACTGACATAGGTTCCTTCACCTAGCTGAAAGCCATCTTATAGTCCTTGATCAGAGACTGTTGAACATCACAGTTGCAGAACAACACAAGTCCCTGGAATTATGTAGCAATGAAACCCACTAACTCAGTACAACTGGAAATGCCTGAAACTTGAGCAGTTTTAATGTCATATTATAGAGATCAGTGAGACGATTAAAACTATATAACCAGTGGCGGCTCATGTTGTCTATACCTTGAGGGGGGGCTGCTTTGATAACTGGAATTTTAGCTTTGCTTAGTTGTTTGAAGATGAACAGCGCTCTTTCTTTTTAGCAAACTTACTGACCACTCCCTCGTTGAACTTCGGGATGTTTACAATGAGTTCTTTTTCTATGGAATTTCGTTTTTCTTAAATAGGGAATCAATTCCTCCTGTATATGTAACCGACCCCCTGAACACCCCTTGATTTTGTGACCCTTCATGCTTTTCATGCCCTCTTAAGGGTAGCTCGTGATAACCACAACATTTCACACAGTTGATTATCTTTATAAGAGTGTCCCTATTTTTTTAAGTTGATCGTTAATTGATTTTTATAGGCTTGGCTTGGCTTGGCTTAAACATGTCTGTACATTTACTTTCATGTTTATGGCATTTTTCATATAGTCTCTGCAAGTCTGAAACTCCCTTTTGAACCCATGCAATGTTGGCTGCATCTTCTTTAATTCCAAATAAAAGGCAAGGAAAACATAACAAAAAATTGTTGACTTCTTAGCCACATATCCACTCATATTTCGTGTAAATTTCAGAACTGAAACACCTGCTATATTGTTTTTGGCAGCTTGTTGCACCCTGAATAATGTTTAATACAGGAATCGGTATTCCTCGTATTTTAATGTCACATTTCTCTTGCAGTGTTAATGCGCCAAAACGAAGCGACTTTAAATATTCGACTGAATTTCTCATTGTTACAATCACACCATTGATACCAGTATAAAAAGTCACATTCGATTATACTTTACTGTCAGGAAACAAAAATATATTTGAATCATCGTGAAAATGTTCAAAAACCGCCGTTTTCACGAAAATTCGCACGAAATTGCACTTCCACAGCTCTTGGGACTGCAAACAATGCAGTCCAATGAGTTCACTAAGCTAAGGGGCGTGCGGTAGGTGGAAATGTGAATCGGGGGCTAGCGGAGGGGGAAATGGAAGAAATATGCACGTTAGTGAGTTGTCCCAGCAGTCCAAGAGGGAGAAGTGGCTTCATGTATATATACGGATGCAATCTATTCAATATATGCAATTAAGGCAACAACAGTAAAATTAAAATTTGCTCTGGGCGGGGGGGGGGGCTGCAGTCCCGCAGCCCTCCTTTATCGGCCGCCACTGTATATAACTCATGTAGTGCCAAAAAGTGGACTTGTACACTTACGAAAGTCTTGTTTTCAATTGTTTCTTACTTCGTAAAGCTTTTATAAACTGCCAGATTTTTTTTTCTTTTCGATCCATTTTCATTTCTTGTATGGTGTTTTTCCACAAAGTATCATTAGGTGATGTAATTTCTTGTCGTACTTGGTTCCGAAGGTGATTAAGTAACCGTTTGTCATATTCTCTGTGTGTTTTCATGACTATCTGTGGGCGTAGTGTTTTCTCTTTATTAGTTGAATTACTGGCTTTGGCAATGGTTTGTTAAGGGTATTGAAGTTCTTTGTTTTTTATGGTTTCTTGCTTTGACGATTTCATTTGTTATTGCTGTCATTAAGTCGTCCAGTTTTTATGGTGGTAATTTTTACTTGCTCGTATGTTTTCATAATTTGTTTTACATGTTCTGCTTTGGTGTAATTATGTACTTTGGCTGAGTTGGTTTTCTGTGTATTGCATGCTTTCGTTGACATTGTGGTTACTACTGGCAGGTGGTCAGGTTCAAATACCACGTAGATAATCTTGTTATGCAATATTGGTGTTACTAACGTTTTGTCCGGAGATGCTTAGGCCGCACCGTGGCTAAGTGGTTAGACCACTTGGTTCTCACCAAGTAAGATTTTTGGTGGACAGCACGGCAGTGGAGCCAGTTTTCTCCGGGATATCCGGTTTCTCACCGCATTCATTCCACCGATTGCTACATTAATAGCTTTCCTATCGTTCGTTTCGCCCTCATTATGTCATCCACTTCGTTCATTCTCATATCAGGCTTTTGGCTGATCACCTATCCTGAGTTCTCTATCCTATCCACAGCTTCGAATCCTCAACCCCACCTTAAGAGCAAGATGAACAAGAATTCCCTCCCACCACTATAAGTGTAGAAGAAGAAGATGATGATGAAGAAGAAGAAGAAGAAGAAGAAGAAGAAGAAGAAGAAGAAGAAGAAGAAGAAGAAGAAGAAGAAGAAGAAGAAGAAGAAAGAAGAAGAAGAAGAAGAAGAAGAAGAAGAAGAAGAAGAAGAAGAAGAAGAAGAGAAGAAAGATAGAAGAAAGAAGAAGCAGAAGAAGAAGAAGAAGAAGCAGAAGAAGAAGAAGAAGAAGAAGAATAAGAAGAAAGAAGAAGTAGAGAAGAAGAAGATGAAGAAGAAGAAGAAGAGAAGAAGAAGAAGAAGAAGAAGAGAAGAAGAAGAAGAAGAAGAAGAAGAAGAGAAGAAGAAGAAGAAGAAGAAGAAGAAGAAGAAGAAGAAGAAGAAGAAGAAGAAGAAGAAGAAGAAGAAGAAGAAGAAGAAGAAGAAGAAGAAGAAGAAGAAGAAGAAGAAGAAGAAGAAGAAGAAGAAGAAGAAGAAGAAGAAGAAGAAGAAGAAGAAGAGAAGAAGAAGAAGAAGAAGAAGAAGAAGAAGAAGAAGAAGAAGAAGAAGAAGAAGAAGAAGGAAGAGAAAAGAAGAAGAAGAAGAAGAGAAGAAGAAGAAGAAGAAGAAGAAGAAGAAGAAGAAGAAGAAGAAGAAGAAGAAGAAGAAGAAGAAGAAGAAGAAGAAGAAGAAGAAGAAGAAGAAGAAGAAGAAGAAGAAGAAGAAGAAGAAGAAGAAGAAGAAGAAGATGTCGGTTGCTCACTGTCCCTCCATCTATCGTGTCGGTACAGGTAGATAGAGGAGCCTTAATGTTGTTTCATTCAGTATTAATTTCAACAGTTTTTTATTGTTGTTTGAGATCTCATCCAAGAAGTCCGTATGATTTGAACTAAGTTCCCCTGTGATTATTAGGTTTTATACACTTATTCATGTGCTTAAGATTACACTATAGGAGACCGTTGTGATATGGTATTTCACTTTCTGTATGTGGATCTTGTGATTCTTTCTCTGTATGCACTTGTGTTTCTTTAAATAGTTTAGGTGTGAGTTCTAGTCTCGCAAGGACAGCCACGCCCCCTCCAGATACATCCTTTCTATAGGAAGTATATGGGTCTTGCTCAAACTTTTTAAATGGTTTCAGTTTAGTTTCATTGAATATTATGACATCTGGCTGTATCTTCTGGATTAAGTTTTACAGCTCTTCTCTCTTGTTTCCTAGCCCATTTATATTCATATTGTGACTTTGTGGGTTCGTGAAATGAAAAGTCCAATTAAACAAATTCAACAATGTTCTTTATTTCCACCGACTTACAGTTTAACACTTGTCAATTACACAGAATTACGTACTGCTCACAATTACAACTCACCAGTTCGTCCGTTAAAGTTACACTTGCACTCGCGCTTACGTAAACTCCGATGCACATACACAGTCTTCTCGTCCTTACACTAGCACTGAACTCTTACGCTGATTGCCAAGAACTCTGACTGACTGACTCCTCTTGCACGACGTGTTGCTTATATAGGATCCGCTTGCCGATCTGGAAGGTTCTCAATTAGAGGAAATATCCCGTAAGTTCGAGAACACAGGTGGAACAGAAAGGGACGGCGCAGTGATATTTTTTTCCTCCCGAACACCTCTTGTCACCACTATAAGAGAAACGAGGGGGGGCGTGGCTAACTCCAACCTCCCCTGCTTGGCCGCTCTCAGCTGGTTCTATAGGGTGTTCCAACGATCGGGTGACACTGCTCCCTCCTCAAAGCTGGTCGTCCCGAACAGCACCATCGTAGCGTGCCAGGCGATCCAGGTGTACCACCAACATCTTCCCTCGGGGAACCTTCTGGATGCGGTAGACCACGTCGTTAATCCTCTTCACCACCCGGTACGGTCCTTGCCATGGCTGCTGGAGCTTCGGGCAGCGTCCCTTAGTCCTGGTAGGACGGTACAACCAGACCAGGTCACCTTGCTGGAACCCTTGGCTGTTGGCTTGCCTGTCATACCTGGTCTTCATGCGGTCGCTCGCCTTCTGGAAGTTCTGGCGAGCCATCTCGTGCATGTCGTGGAGATGGTCCACCAAGTTCTCCACATACTCGGTCGCTGGCTGTTGCGCTTCCGGAGGGCTTCCAAAAGCCAGGTTACATGGGAGGCGTAACTCTCGGCCGAACATTAAGCTGGCTGGCGTCATCCCAGTTGTGTCGTGTGTAGACGAGCGGTAGGCCAGCAAGAACAGTGGCACCTTGACGTCCCAGTCTCGCTGATGGCTGGCCACGACCTTCCTCAGGAGTTCCTCTAAGGTCTTGATGTACCTTTCGACCATGCCATCCGATTGGGGATGTAGAGGCGTAGTGCGAGTCTTGTTCACCCCAAGCCTTTGTAGTGCCTCCTTCATTAGGTTGGACTCAAAGTTGGTACCCTGGTCACTGTGTAGCTCTAACGGCACCCCAAATCGACAGAATACTTGCTCCACGAGGCAGTCTGTGATTGTCTTTGCCTCTTGGTTTGGGATGGCATACACCTCCGGCCACTTGGTGAAGTAGTCCACGATCACCATTAGGTACTTGTTGCCTCGGTCGGAAACTGGGAACGGTCCAGCAATGTCAACGGCGATCCGTTCGAATGGCGCTCCGACGTTGTACTGCTGCATGCGACCCCGACTCCTAGTCTGGGGGCCACGACTCGCCGCGCACACGTGACACTGACGGCACCATCTCTCAGCATCTGCTCGGAGTCTCAGCCAGTAGTAGCGCTGCCGAATTTGTCGATAGTTCGGTTCGCTCCCAGGTGTCCTCCCAAAGTACCGGCGTGCACTTCCTCCAAGACTTCCGGGACCTTACTCCGGGGAAGTACCAACTGTTCTCTCTGCGTCTTCCCATCGGGTGACTCCCATACCCGGAACAGCACGCCCTCTCTGGTCTTCAACGAGTCCCATTGGGCCCAGTACGACTTGTAGGTGGCGCTGCTCGGTGCGATGTCCTCCCAGGTTGGTCTCGTCCCTGCCTCCACTTCCCTTAAGAGTGGCCCCAAGTCTGCGTCAGCCAGCTGCTCCCTCCTCAGGCCTGCGCTATCCCAGCCATCCGCAGGCACTGCCGTGACTACTCGGAATGCTGCGGCACGCTCCTTCTCCTCCACTCTTGTGCACTGGCCGCACTCTTCTGGACAGGGTCTTCGGGACATGGCGTCAGCGTTACCGTGGCTCTTCCCTCTACGATGTTCAGAGGTGAAGTCGTACTCCTGCAGCCTCTGGATCCAACGTGCTGTCTGGTCTTCCAGGTTCTTAAAGCTCAATAGCCAGGTTAGGGCGGAATGGTCAGTCCTCAGGTGGAATAGCTGACCGTACAGGTACTTGTGGAAGTGCTCCAATGTCTTCATTAACGCCAGTAACTCCCGTCGGGAGACGCAGTAGTTCTTCTCTGCCTTGGATAGCGTCTTGCTGTAGTTGGCTATCACCCGCTCATGGCCATCCTGGATCTGCGATACGACACCTCCAATGCAATGGTCGCTGGCGTCGGTGTCCACAATGAAGGCGCCACCCAGTTGTGGGAAATCCAAAATTGGAGCACTGCACAGGGTTTCCTTCAGGTGCTGGAAAGCGTCTTCGGCGTCCTCCGTCCACACATAAGGCCGGTGTTCCTCTGTCAGGCGGGTTAGGGGTTTTGCGATGTTGGAGAACCCCTTTATGAAGCGGCGGTAATAACAGCACAGCCCTAGGAAACTGCGCAACTCTATCTTATCCTTTGGGCGAGGCCAATCTCTCACAGCCTGCGTCTTCTCCGGGTCTGTGGCCACTCCGGTTGCTGAGACCATGTGGCCTAAGTAGTTCACTTCCTTGCGGAAGAGCTGGCACTTCTTCGCGTTCAGCTTCAAGTTAGTCGCCTGCAGTCTCTGTAGCACCTTACTCAGATTCTCGAGATGATCTTCAAAAGTCTTCCCGACGATGATGATGTCGTCCAGGTATAGCAGGCAGGCATCGTAAGTCAGACCTCTCATCACTGACTCCATGAGGCGTTGGAAGGTAGCTGGTGCGTTGCAGAGGCCAAAGGGCATAGCCGTGAATTGCCAGAGCCCTTGTACCGTCGAGAATGCGGTCTTCTCCTTGTCTCTCGGGTCTAGAACTACCTGACAGTAGCCCGACTTCAGGTCCAGGGTTGAAAACCACTGTGCACCAGCTAGCGTGTCCAGGGTGTCGTCAATCCGGGGTAAGGGAAAACAGTCCTTCCGGGTGACAGCGTTCAGCTTTCTGTAGTCTACGCAGAAGCGTAGCTCGCCGTTCTTCTTCGTCATCAAGACTACAAGGGAACACCAAGGGCTGTCAGACTCTTCAATCACTCCCCTGGTTCTCATGTCCTCCAGCATGTCTCGTACCTTGCTTCGCCAGCGGAACGCGTCTATGTGGTTGCCGAATAGGCCGGGCGTCTCCGGTGTCGATGCGGTGAAGCACTTTGTCCGTGCGGCCGTAGTCACTATCGCCTTGGCTGAAGACGCGCTCGTATCGCCTCAGTAGTTGTCGAACTTTCTCCAGCTGTTCTGCGGTCAGGTGGTCGGCCGCCCTCTCCAGTAAGCCTTTTAGCCGGGGCCCCAGGTGTTGCTTCGGCGCCGGCTCCTGTGTATTGTCGATTGCTGTTACGCTAACCACGGGCTCGCACGTTCCCATCTCCGTCCCGGCCTGGACGTCGTGATCGGTGTCCGTTGGATTTAGCAGTCTCACTGGCACCTCTTCTCGGCACGGCAGCAATGCCCTGGCTACATACAGTCCGTGTACAGGCGTCTTCTGGTCCAGCATCATATTCCTGGATCTCTGGCCCTCCAGTTGCGCCGTCACCACCTCGCTCCTCGCGGGGACAACCACGTCTTCGTCCAAGACGACCCTGCAAATTCCAAGGCGCTCTTCGGGTTGACGGAGTATAACCTCTTCTCCGTTAAGCCGCAGGACCTTCTTGCCGACGTCGACCGTCGGTGATGGCACCGACGTGCTCCTCTCCATGACGGCCCTTACTCGTTTTCCGGCTGCTCTTCCTGGTGTGGGCAGTCTCTCTGCAGGTGTCCGGGCTGTCCACACCCCCAACACAGGCCACTAGGTGTTCGCCGGCGTCCCTCAGCTGGTCTTCTGTCTCCGGCGTAGCGGACACTCCTCGTTCACGACGTCGGGATAGATGTTACTTTGGCCGCCTCCATCCTTAATGCCGCTGTCAGCGCCTCGTGGATGGTTTTATATTCGCCGAGCATTAGGCGCTGACGAATCTCCGTGTCCCGTACCCCGTCGACAAAATTGTAGGCGGTTTCCCGGGATACGAACTCCAGTGGCAGGTCAACCAAGGCCTTGCTAGCCAGCTGCTCGATCGCTATGGCGAACTCCTGCAGCGTCTCCCCCGGCTGCTGTGACCTTGCCTTTAGCTGGCTGCGGTATGCTGCGGCTAAGCGGTGGTTACCGAAGCGATCCTCCAGGGCATCCCAGATGTCCTTGGGCGCTGCCGTTGTCTGCACCGCGTTTAGGACTTCCGCGGCCCGTCCCTGGAGGCTGGCTATTAACTGTGTGGCCTCCTCCTCCAGTGGCCATCCGTTGTGCCTGGCCACTGTGTCGAACTGGCGGCGGAAGACCTCAAACGTTGACGCGCCGTCATACTTGGGAGGTTTGACGCGCGCAGATGTTGTGTTGCGTCCAGGCGCGTCGGCCTTCAAATCCTTCAGCTTCCTGCCGACGACGTCCTCCACCATGGCGTTCAGGGACTTCACGCTGCTGTCGGCTTTCCCTTCCAGGTCGTTAACTCGGCTCGCCAGGTCCTCGACGCGCTCGTCCACTTGGCCCATCCGCTTGCCCAGCTCCGTCACGTCATCCCTCACGCCGGCCAACTGTTCTTCAAATTTGACGGCGAGAGCCTCGTTCGCCACCTTCATTTCCGTGGTCAGTACGGCCATCTTTGAGGTCATTGTCGTGCCCAAGTTGTTGTTAGCCGTTTCCGTCTTCGCTGTTAATTCGGCCTTCATTTCTTCCATCTTCCCGGTGATGTTGTCGTTGGCCGTCTTCATTTGTTTCAACTCGGCGGTGGGGTTGTTGTTTGCCGCTTCTGTTTTTGCAGCGAGGTTTTCATTTGCCGTCTTCATTTCCGAGGTCAGTTCGGCCTTCATTTCCATCAACTTCTCCAAAATCTTTTCCAATGCCGCGTCCATGGTTGTAATGTTCGGTGGTGTTGTTATGCCACTTCTGACACCAGTGTGACTTTGTGGGTTCGTGAAATGAAAAGTCCAATTACACAAACTCAACAATGTTCTTTATTTCCACCGACTTACAGTTTAACACTTGCCAACTACATAGAATTACGTACTGCACACAATTACAATTCACCAGTTCGTCCGTTAAAGTTACACTTGCACTCGCGATTACGTAAACTCCTATGCACATGCACAGTCTTCTCGTCCTTACACTAGCACTGAACTCATACGCTGATTGCCAAGAACTCTGACTGACTGACTCCTCTTGCACGACGTGTTGCTTATATAGGATCCACTTGCCGATCTGGAAGGTTCTCAATTAGAGGAAATATCCCGTAAGTTCGAGAACACAGGTGGAACAGAAAGAGACGGCACAGTGATGTTTTTTTCCTCCCGACCACCCCTTGTCACCACTATAAGACAAACGAGGGGGGGCGTGGCTAACTCCAACCTTCCCTGCTTGGCCGCTCTCAGCTGGTTCTATAGGGTGTTCCAACGATCGGGTGACAATATGTACTACGTGTGTTATGCTATCCATTATTGGTGTTTCTAGTTCCATCTGATGGTACTGTGTGTTTACTATGGATTTTCAATGGTGTGGGTCATTGAGTATACTAACATCCTCATTTGACATTTGGCTATCAATTCAGATTGTTGTACTGCACGTGAAATATGCAACGAAAGTGCTTCTGTGAGAGTTTACTTTGAAAAGTAAGGACAAGAAACTATTTTTAACAGCAAATTAGCAGTAAGTTAACTTATTGTTATGATATAGGATACAGCATACATTCTTTGAGTTATGTTGATTGCCCGCCAGGAGCTAATCTCTGTTTCATATAACCTTGCCCCGCTGACATGTATCACTCCGCGTGCAACTACCCTCCCCCTCACACTAATTGGCTAATGCTTTCGCGGCATTGACCGTAGGCGGTGGCTTACCGTCACATTTAAACCTGCAGTAAACGTCATAATAATTTCCAGGAAGATAGATAAAATCATACAAATAAAGATGTGAAGGTATGCAGAAATACAAGTTTATAATGAAACTGAGCAAGTTGAAACTGAATGAATGAACAATGAAACTGAAACAAGTTTATAATGAAAGGCCTTGGGCCTTTTCAACTGGAATTTTTTAAACCAGCTAAAATACCATGCAAAAATGCTTGTCTTTCATTCTTGAAAGTCCTGTCACGCCATATTCGTCTGGTGTCCTTCATTCACCCAAGTCTAGTCACGGTAGTACATTTTGCGACTTGTATCCCGGTAGAGTCTGATTGTCTTTAAATAACGTGTTCGCCACACAGCAATATCGCCCCTGGAGTGGTAAGTTTTCCTGTTGTCTCAATTCCATGTTGCGATGTTCCTACGGATCTAACACTCACACCTGCAAGTTCATAACACAGCTGTTTGACTTCTCTCGCTCACAAAGACGGATTCTTCTCTGTGAGTGTATTAAACATATGCACCACAATTCTTTTCTCGCCGGTTTGTAAAGTTCCCCCCCTTGCGATGCTACAGCGAAAAACTGCCGCTAGACTCTGCCATTATACATATAATAAGTACACGCGCAATAAACGATCAATAAAATAATTTAGCTCTCGCACTCGGCACAGCACACCTTCGAATGGCGATATATGACTAATCCAGTTCAAAACAAGGTCAGTGATAAAAGTCATATAAACAAATATGTCACCACCACCGCTAAATCACATGCTATCGTGTCATGTGCTTGAGAGCAAAGGAACCTCCTCTTTACTTCGTTTAGAATTAAGATGTATTTCAGATAATCAACTCTGTTGCGTAATATGTTTAATTAAAACAGGTACGTAAATATAAATTTGACAATTTTTTCCACATATAAAGATATATCACCATGTTAAATAACGAACTAATTGTTACCGCGCAACAGTCTATACTACAATAGCAGCCAATGAGAGTTGATTTTATAACGTGACCGTTAAGAGATACGGGGCAAGCTTATGTGAAACCAGGATTAGATACATTCTTATAACCTACTGTGGCCTGCTACCGATAGATGGCTCTACCTCTAATATTGTATAGATGGAGGTAAATCAGTGATTATTTTCGAAGTTTTATAACAAATTCTAATTGTGTAGTTTAAATGTAGCTTAATTTTAGTTCACTTTTATTGTGTGAAAATAAATAGTATCTATAGCATATACTCAGAGAATATTGAACAAATAAATAATAATGTGAGGTACCGAAAGTATTCGAAATGACAATTAAAATAGAATTTCCGTAAACGTTTATCCATTGTTTTGAGTTTGAAGTCATTTAAGAATTAAATAAGTAATATTTTATGCCAACGACGAAAACATTGGTTAATCCTATTTGGGAATATAATTATTGGAAAACACTTTCTCCACAGAATATCAAACTATCAGAAGTGAACCTCCCGTTTTATTCGTTGGCAATACTATCGTACAGTGAGGTGGCACGATACTAAATGATGAAAAATCGATCGCGCTCTCAAATATTTATTTTGCCGGAAGCTACCTCAGTTATACTTTTTATTAAGTAGTTTATATATAGTCGCTTTAACCATGTAGGTCTTATCGCGACTCCTGGTTTACATGTTACAAATTATATTTACATTATTAAGTTTTACATGATTACATTTTCATGTACTATTATTGATCAACAGTGGAGATTGTAAAGACACAAAATACTAACATTTCAACAGTCATAAACAATCCAGTGTTTTTTTATCTTATATATTTTTCCTACCTGCCCAGCTGTCAGCTTATCATATGTTCCAATACCGCATTGCTACAGATGGCGCACAAAGATAATTATGTGATCTTTGAGACCTGTAAGTGCAGTTTTAAATACTTTGCCTTCTATAAAAACAAACATAATTATATTCTGTAGCAATAAAGTATTAAAACATATAATCAGTTGAAAATCGAACAGCTAGACTGATAGGAAAAACACAACAATTTGGTTTGTTTATTAACTGTTATATAATATTAATTGTGTCTGTAATGGTTGCGGGTTCAAGAAATTAATTCTGTTAATAATAATAGAAATAGCTATCCCATAATACATATTCCAATTACATTATTCATTCTCCAGTTCTGAGTATTGCAATTACTTTCTGCATGACTTATATGACGGCTGTTCAATATAGAATGATAATAATTTTTTACTGAAATAATTAAATCTCACTAAAATTAAATCTCATTATATTCTGTTAGCTTAATGTGAAACAAACACGCCGTAGTAGTTTCATTGTTGGTACTCTTGGTTCCCGCCTATGAGATCCAGGTAAGATCAGACATGTTCAGTATCGCCTACGGCTGCAATGGAGGTAACATGCAGTTAAAGTTGATGTTAGAGGAAGATCCGAAGTTTCTTTCAAACGTAATCACTGCTGATGAACCTTGTCTACATCATTTTGATCCTGAGAGCAAACAGCAAAGCTCAGTGTGGAAATCTCCTTCATCACCAAACACTCAAAATAGCAAAAGTGGTTGCTTCTGCTGGGAAAGCTATGGTCATCTCCTTCTTTGATATTCATGGAATGGTTTATCAGCATGTTGTACCTGCAAAAACATCAGCAACTGGAAAACACTACAGGTATGTCCTGAACACATTGCAAGTCCATACCAGGCGCAAAAGACCACATTTCCGTGAAGCAGGTTGGATGCTGCACCACGATAATGTGTGGCCGCATGTTGCCAATGTTGTGCCGAATATCTTGCAAAAATCAACGTGAAGTGCATCCCTCACCCTCCGTATAGTTAGGATTTAGTCCCATGTGACCTTTTTCTATTCCCTAACTTGAAGAAACGCCTTCGTGTGAGGCATTTTCCATCATCAGAAGCAGTGGTGAAGGCTGCGGAGGCGATTTTGAAGGATCTCTAAAATGGTTTCCAGCATGTCTTTGAAGACTGGTAGAAACGCTGGGACAAGTGTATCGCATTCAGGGGAGACTATTTTGAGAAGGACCATCAAAATTATGAGGATGGGTAAAGGTACATTGTCAAAAAATAATTGTGATCATTCTTTATTAAACAGCCCTCGTATTTATTTTTCTTTGTTTTATTTATACCCCGCCTTTCAACTGCAATGGTCCTATCGGTGACCATTCTCCTTAGGAACACATCACTTATTGGCGATGGTGTTATCTTTTAAACGTAGGGTTGCTGGTACTTTGGATTTTTAATTTTTACTAATTATTTATAGGTTTTCCACTTAACAGCAGTTCACCCTTGGTTTCTGCTTTCCAGAGATTCCTGTTGTTCCATGTCCTTCTTCCAGTCCCTGTTCATATGATCATATATTTTGTCTTACCATGTTCTTTGTGGCTCTTCCCCGCTTTCTTCTGCCTGTTACTTACCACTTAGAACCTGTTTGGCTCACCGTTCTATATCGATTTTACCCCAGGAGTGAAATGCTTTTGCCGAGGGCATCTGGCTGTCCCTAGATGGCGCTATCTGAAATGTGTGATACCGTTGTTGAAAAGTTGTACTTGTTTAATAACATTAATAATGAATTGAAGACGTATAGGGCACACACAGCTTGCATTTCATCACTATTTATCTTTTGAAAATAAGACGTAAATATGAGGTATATTGAAACAATTAATGAACGAACAAATATTGTTTGTGAGAGAGGAAGCGATCTAAGGTGGCTACTTATTGCCAATTTTGCCCCTTTGTATTTCATGATTTCAATTGAACTATTCCATAACTTCTATAAGGTGTGCAATTATAAACAATATTTAAATTGAGCTTTCATGTGATGCCACGTTAGTCATAAAATTTTTAAAATAATGTATTATGATTACTGTATGAACAGTTCATAAGCGTTCACATGTTTGAGAAGAGCACATTTCTCTATAATTACTTTATCCATATGTATTGAGACCAGTTTTACTACCACCATATTTTGTACAATTTATTTATAATAATACGAACTACGTTCACATAACCTTCTGCACTCATTCTAGAAAAGTTGTTTATCATTACACGCACAGTTGAACATAATATTTATTAAAATAGCCATTAAATCGTAAAGACGAAGCTTATGAGTGAAGGAGGTTTTATCCAAATCGACTCAAACTGGACGACCAGGTTGGTGTTGACCTCTGGTGTTGGGTCCGTCGAACATCGTCTGGAGGACTGCCACTTCCTGCTTGATGAGTCTCCGGAGCATTAGTGTGTGTGTGTGTCTGTGTGTCGCGATGTTTGACTAAGAATGCATGATTCTCCTGTATGTCTTGCTGTAGCTTGATGCGCAGATGATATCATGAGCTCTGTTAGAAGTTCCTCCAAGTTGGTCAGTTTGGCCATTACGACCAGGAACTTCGAATGGAGAACCCGAACGGCCTCCCCTAGTGCTGTTGGCTGTTGAGGTTACTGATGTGGCGGCTGTAGTGTACTCAGCTGTCGTTGAGAAGTTGACGGCGCTGGTGGAATAGGCGATGCCTTCCTACAGGGATGCAGGGGGCAGAGCACCTGCCCTGTGTAGTGATTGTGCCCTCCACAAGAGGCACAATAGCGACGGCGGCGGCAGAGGTCATGCTGCGTGCAGACCGAGGTGAGGCAGGAGGCACCACAGTAGTGGCACCTCGGATCGGCTACGCAGGATTCTGCTATATGCCCGTAGGCGCAGCAGCGGTGGCATGGAGCTAGTCGGGTCTGTCGGCTGCCCTCGGTCCTCAGCACCTGCCCTAATAAGGGAAGGCCGGTAACCAGGGCAGCTTCCAGATCTGCAGTGCTGGCTAGCTCCACTCTGACCAGCGGTATCGGGCCCTGGGCTGATGTGATGTGGTGTACCCTTGTTGCTGAAGGCCACGAAGCGTGCTTGTAGGTCCCGGGGCACTCCAATCACCACTATACTTTAACTCTATTATGGAGTATGGAATATTATTTTGGGGCAACTCAGTAGAAAGTAAAAAAATATTCCTTATGCAAAAGAGGGTTATAAGAATCATTACTAACACCCACACCAGATGCTCCTGTAAAGATCTTTTTACAAGATTGAAGATATTAACGCTTCCTTGCATGTATATATTCTCGATCCTAAAATTCTTTGTATGCAATCGTGCCTTATTTGCAACAAATAATGTAATTCACAAAATAAACACTAGACAAAAGTATAATATCCATTATCCCAGTGCTAAACTTTCTTGCTTCCAGAAAGGTGTGTATTATGAAACTATCAAAATATTTGGCGCACTTCCTAATGTTCTTAAAGAAAAAGTTGATAATTTCGGTGCTTTTAAAAAAGCTGTTAGGGAGTACCTTTGCTCAAAATCTTTTTATTCTGTACAAGATTATCTGAATGACAAATTATCCTGATAATGCTTCTGTAGCTCTATAAGTAGTATTTAACTATTCCAATGACAAATCATTACTTATAAATATTTGATGCAAGCTGAAAGTTTATTTTTAATCTATATGTATTTAATAAATAACAAGAATGGTATCCATTGCAAAAAGGTTGAGACGTACTGGCATAAGCCAAGTGAAAGCTGGTTTAAAAAGTGTTTCATTTTGTATCAAATATAATTATCCCTGCTTTGTTTTCCATATTGTTGTTCATATTGCCTGTGTACTATAACATGTGTCTTATGTTAACTTTTGTACATATATACGCTATTAAACTTTATACCTCTAGACATGTTCAATGTTCACAGCCTTTTCTGGCTACAAGTGAACCTACTGAACGCAAATCAATCTAATCTAATCTATGCTGGTACGATGTGTGGGTGGTGTCGGCTGACGGCTAACTGCCGATGTGAGCTGTCCTCCTCTCGGCTGAGAGGCAAGGACAGGTGCTGACTGTGGTGCGCTCGCTGCTGTGTTTGGATGGTGGTTACGTGGCGGCGGCTGGTTGGCGGCCACTGTTGACTGGCTTGCTTCCAGCTGGGAAGCAGAACCAGGTTCTGATAGAGACTGTTGCGAGCTAGGCTCCTCTCCGGTGATTCCCTGCTTAGTGGCAGTAGTCTTCTTGACTCGACCCTCTGTGTTGCGGCGATGTTGACTGCTAGGACTCTCGAGGAGTTGGCTGGGCGCCTGGCGGGCGTCCAGAGGGGAAGCGGGCCTCAGTGAAGAGCTAATTGCCCAGAACTTCCCGGGAAGCTCCGCGGGAGGCTCCCCCCAGCCAACGGTAGTGGCGGAGAGGTGGGAGACGGTGCCCGAGAGCTGGCAGGCGATGGCTGAGCTGGTTGGCTGATCTTCTTGGATGAAATGAGTGACTTCTTCTCACTATATGCGATCAAATGGTGGGTGGAGCTTGTGCTGCCCTGGCCAAAGAGCGGGTCATTGGGCCGGTTGGTTTGGGCTATGTTTTCTGTCCACTATTGTGTTTTCCTCGAGGTACGTTGTTTGTTCTGTGTGACTAGAGTTGCTCTGTTCACTGTTTGCCAAGGTGTTTTCTTGGAGGTCCGTTCTTTGTCCGGGGTGACTAGGGTTGCTGTAATTGTAGATGTTCCTAATGGAGTTGTCCACGTACGGCTTAGCTGGAGCCCGCAGTCTCTATTGCAATTCTGTGGATGCAATTGGATTTGCAGCTAAAGTTAGCTACGCAATGCACTTCGGTGCAAGGCAAAATGCCCCAAACTAATTTACCGACCCAACCTTCATCTTCATCCAGTCATCCTGAAATGGATACAATCCCTAGCACCCACACTGGTGTAACCCAACCTGCAATCAGCGCTCCAACCCAGACTGCAGGAAGCAAACGGCCGCGCCGAAAGCTCGGGAAGAGCGTAAATGGCAAGGCCAAAAGGTTAGCTGTGGCCAAACAGCAATTCGACAAGGGCTCTTCCCATGTGACATCAGAGCGGAAAGGCTAAATTTCCGAGAGCGAGCTCTCAGTGTCCTACTCAGATTCAGAAGCAGAACATTTTCCTTGTCGATGAGGCTGAGTTCCAGACCGTAACCAACCGGCAGAGGGAAAGACGAGCCGCTCATTTGGAGACAACTGGAGCGTCCAGTCCAGTCGACCTGCGCCAGTCAGGAGGCACATTCCACCTGTGATCGTGGACGACTTCCGGGGCTTGGTAGGTTTCCTAAAGGAGGTCATGCCGACCCTATCGCTGTCGTGCAAGGTCACCAGGCGAAAGATCCGCTATGTCTTCCAAGCGAGTAACGCCGAAGACTACCAACTAATCCTTAGGGCACTGCACAATAAGTCTATCCCTACTTCACCTTCGGCCTAGATAAGAGCAGCGACATCAAGAGGTCATCAGAGGTTCACCAGTGGACACACTGGTGGGTGACATTGTCGACGACCTCAACCACCAGGGCGTCCAGCCCCGCCTGGTCTTGCAGCTGACCAAGCCAGCTCCGCAGGGTCCCCATCCCCCTATTCCTAGTAATAGTGGAGCAGGCCAACGATCCGGAGGGGAAACTAGATGGTGTCACAACCATCTGCTACCTCCGAGTGAGGATAGAAGCAGTCAGAAGCTCTGGCGGTCCCCCCGCCAATGTCACCGGTGTCTGGTATTTGACCATTCCAGTCACTTCTGCAAGAAGACTCCCCGCTGCTTTAGGTGCAGTGGACCTCATGATAAAGAGGATTGTCCCAGGTCACCCACTGATGTGCCCACATGTGCAAATTGCAAGGGTGAGCATGTGGCTTGCTACGGCTGCTGTCCTGCCCGCAAGGCAGTTATAGCTGCTAAACGAACAAACCCTTGTGTCTGGCAACAGCAACAGCCTTCTTCAGCCAGGATGGAACAAAGATCATTCCCCTCAATAAACACCAGCAGCCGGCCCAGTCATCGGCAGGAACAGCAGGAACATGAGACCGTCCTACGCACAAGTAGCACAAGGGGCCTCTGATGGACCAAAAATATCGTGGGAGACACACAATGCTCCTACACAGCCACGCAAAAAACGTGCTCCAGTCCCAAACAACAGACTCCAACCACAGTAGGAATTGTGGGAGGCTTTCTCGCGAGCCCCGAAATCCTGCTGAACAGGAGAAGCATGGCAAGTCCATGGCTCCTAGAGAGCTAAATGATGAGTGGGTGGGAGGAAGACCTGCACCCATTCGCTCACAAACATTCTCGCCATCCAACCAAGTCACCCAGCCGGACACCCTTCTAACCGCTTCCCTTAGAGCTACACCTGACCTCTCAGATGTGTTCAAGTGGCTGCAGGAGCTGCTGCTGACGCATGGACAGAAGCTCTATAAGCTTGTAGTGAACTTCTTCACTTCCACAGATCCGGCCGGCAAGATGCTGGTGGCAATGGAGGCAATGGCCCTCCGTACGGCAGGTACGCAGCAACTCCGTGATGGTGTATCGAACTAGGTCTCGTACCTCGTTTCGATTCGCATTTTGGAATGTGTGCGGCCTAGCTGGCCAGGGCAGCGATTTCCTTCACTTTGCTCGAGCCTATGCCCTGGACGTCATCTTATTCAGCGAAACTCATCTCCGTCCAGACTCCCGATTCCGTCTTCCGGGCTACGTCTGCCATCGCACGGATCGCAAGGGACGTCCAGGAGGCGGAACTGTGATCTTGGCGAGGCAGAATGTTAGTCCACCAGCCCATCTAGCTCCCATATCTACAAACCCTAGAGGCCACGGCCATCTGTATGGACCTTGGCGGATTAGAAGTCTTAGTAGTCTCTTTGTATCATCCACCACATCGACAGTTCGTGCCAAGCGATTATCTCTCCATCGTAGCCCTATATTCCAGTGCTATCGTAGACGGCGACTTTAACGCTAAACAGCAAATTTGGCATTGCCGTCGTCGGGCGGATGCAAGAGGCATTGAAATCATTCGCCTTATAGACGCAGACCCTCAACTTCAAGTGCAGGGTCCCTGGCAACCTACTCATTACCCGCGAGGAGGAGGACTGTCTTCAGTCATAGACTTCGCCATCACCATTCGCACATCTACCATTTCATCTCCCTTTGGACATCATCCTTCTAATCCGACGATCCTGGGCAGCACAGAGACTATATCAACGTCACCGCACGTCACATAATCGAGCGCTTCAAAGACGCTTGCGTCGTGAGGTCAGTGCCCAACTGCGCGAGCACAAATTGCAAGCGTTGGAGGACAAAATGACCAGGTTGCGCATCGAGGATGGCGACGTGTGGAGGATAGCCAAAGCCCTTAGTAATCACCGAGGTCAATACACCTCCCCCAGGCATCCAAGGCCTGGCCTATGAACCCCAAGCCAAAGTCAATGCCGTCGCTGACTATCTTGAACGTAGCTGGCGTCCAAGGGATGACCCCCAGGACGACAACTTTTCAGAACGTGTTCGTCGGGATGTGCGTCGTTTCTTACACCGCCCTCCTCATGACGCGGTTCAACTCCCAAACATTCGCCCCCAGCGAAGTCCAAGGCGCACTCCAGCGTCTCAAACCAAAAAAGGTGGCGGGGCAGGACGGGCTGACACCCCTAATGCTCAGCCATCTTCCTAACTAGGATTTTCTATATGTTCCTCACCCTTGGGCACTTTCTACGAGAGTGGAGAGAGGTCCGGGTGATTTGCATATTGAAACCTGGGAAGGATCTGGTACATTCTTCCAGCTACCGATCCATTAGCCTTCTTTCCACCACCTTGAAAGTTGTCGAGTGGTTGATTCTCAGCCGCTTGTCCCCAATATTGGGAGACATTCAAGCCATACCAGCCCATCAGTTTGGTTTTCATCCTGGGCACTCCATAGTCCAACAGTTGCTGCATTTGGTGGAGACTGCTGCCCTGGGTTTCCAGGAAGGCGCCATCATGGCTGCTGTTTCGTTGGATGTCGAGAAGGCCTTCTCTACGACATGTCACGCCGGACTCCTTTATAAACTGATCCACTTGGCGCTCCCAACACAAAATACCAACATCTTACACAGCTTCTTGCGACACAGCTGTCTTGCGACACACATTCAAAGTCACAGTCGCGGGGAAAACATCAACACTTAGGCCAGTGAGAGGTGGAGTCCCCGAAGGCTCTGTACTATCTCCGACTATAATCAACGTCTTTATGGCAGATTTCCCAACAGAGCCACGAGTCGAAATGGCACAATACACTGACGACGTGCTTATGTTCTGCAAAGACAAACACATCCTCAGAGCCTTCATCCCCTTACAAAGACATCTCCGTCTAACACAACAGTAGTGTAGGCGCTGACGGGTGTTCATTAATCCGGAAAAAAGCCACGCCATACTTTTCACAAAGAGCCAACCCCCGCAGACTGCCACAACTTCAGCTACCGAGGTCGAAGGATAGAGTGGACCAACTGCGTCCAGTATCTAGGTGTCAACTTGGACAGTGGTATAACTTCTCGCCAGCACATCATGGACCTATCGGCGAAGGTACAGGGAACAATTGCTTCCCTGTATCCAATGCTGGGGTCAACCTCGATACCAGTTGGCCTGAAGTTATTCCTCTTCCGAGCGCTGATAATTCCTGTAATGCTATATGTCTGCGAGTCTGGGGCATGGCCGCAGACAGCTGGCTAGCATGGCTTCAACGTGCACAGAATAGAGGACTTAGGTCCTACCAGGTTATTTTCCAACCAGGCTGCTTCACGAAGCCTCGAGTCTTCCATACGTGGAGGATGAAATCAGGCGCCGGGCATCAAAAGTATACGGCAATTTACCAAATCATAGAAGCGCCTTTGTCAGATCATTGGGAGATTATGATCCCACTAGACGTCGCTCTAGTCAGTACCGGTTACCCCGCATGGCTTGCGGGCACCCAAGATAACTCAGGAGCTAATCCCAACAGCAGCTAAAGCTGAGCTCCACATAATTTTTCCAAGCTGTTTGGCATCAAATTCCCCCCCCCCAAATTAAAACATAATTAAAACACCAGGGTGCAAGGCATTGCATCCTGTGCTTCAACCCCTAGGTACAAAACTGTAACCTTATCAAATAGCACAAATCTAAAAACCTACATCCCACCCTACAACGTCCCAAATCAATACCTTACCTGCGGTAAAATCATTAACGGGTGGGTACGCAGCAACATCCTTCTGGCTAAATACAGCCAGCCAGCACCACGTGGCATTGCATGTCATCAGATCCGAAGAAGGCCATGGAGTTTGCAATGGCCGAAAGCTCGACATTTATTAACTTGACACCCGCGAAGCCTTGATTAGTAATGCTCGCCGTGAAACCTTCAAGTCTTACAACACATATCATGCCATTGCAATGGGGGAAGAAGTCATTAACCGGTTCCATTACATAATGCAGATAAACAGAAACGATTTAAATTATAGGTAATATCCAAAACCCTAAGGGACTTTACAATCAGGTTATTGTGAATTCGGTTTCCAGGTTTTGATAAACATAAAAAACAATTACAGTGCTGAAACTCGAACCTGTGTTATTGGCGGTTAGGGCAGAGGAGACGTCATAATTCTATTCAGCTACTTAGATACTTGCATGAAAGTATCTTCCACGTTCAATAGTACAACTTGTACGCCTGGCGCTACACCATTGCCAACTCGCGTGTTTTCGTGCTTGATGTAGCTTTTTAAAACAGCTTTAACCATTTGCTGCGCGTTTTAATATTATTACTTAAATGGCAAAAGCTCTTATGCGTGTTATTTTGACATACAAGACACATAGTTTACGCAAAAATCTAAATAAATCATTGTTTAATAACACGTCCCTTTTGACTGTATGGGTCCATGATGGAAGAGACGTGTCTCTAATTTTTTCCTAATTTTTTGCAGCCAACCCATGCTCTAAGTAAAAGAATCCACCATTTTTCTTCCAGCTGGCGTTGTTAATGTACTCATATGATAAGTCCATTTTTCGAGGCGTTTACTGAATTACGATGCTATGTATACTCTGATAACAGGCTTTTAAACTCGGCTGGAGACCGGAATTCGGTCTCAGTAAATGAGTCGTATAATTTTGAGGTGCACTTCAGCGAGGAGTACCTTATATTTCTTAAACCGGTATTCCTCTGAATGTTGTGCATTCCTCTCTAAGAACGTCAAGCAACACATTTTAGTAAGCAGAAAACTGGACTAAGGTGAACGTTGCGGCAAAACCGCATACCAGTGTTAAATCGATTGGGTTCTAATTGGAGCTATGACTTCTCTTATCCTCAGGTGAATGGTTGTAGGAAATGGATTTTGGTGGTTGTTGGCTACTCAGTCGTATTAATAACACTTTGTTTGTTGAAGAATTATTTGGTTTAATTCGTACTAAGTCTGCTTATCGACTGGATGGGTGACCACCTGTTAGTAAAATTCCTTACATAAACTCAATTTTACTCGAAACCCCGGATTAATTGTTTAAAGTTACCTCCACGCAGTTTCTATTTCTTCTTTATACGGCGACTACTTTGTTCTAATAAACTTCTAATGCTGCTTCCAGCATTAGAAGCAGCTAGTCTTAACTTCCCTACATTTCAGACTTCTTCACTTCTCTTCTTAACACGCATGAACACGTACTTCCTGTCGTAGTATCACATTTTAAGTAAGGTTTTCTTACTTCGTGATTCAGTTCGAACCATATTCTGATCCCCTATCTAACTTTATCACATGACCAATCTAGCTCACCATTCTCAAATGTTACATTATTATTGGTTTCTCATTTATTTCGAATTTTTGCATTGGTTTGCAAAACACATTTAACTCATTGACATTCAGCCCACCCTTAGTTGGGGAACGCCTACCCTGAGTTGTTTGTAACGGTATGCATTGTTATCAAATCAGCGAAGTAAATCCCTTTAGCGTTCATGCTTATCTGCATTTTGAAAGCCCATTTGTCCCAACACATTCCTGGCTGGAAGTATTCTATACTTCTCAGACATTGAACCTCTACTAGCACAAAGAAGGTAATGGACCTCCCTTCCTGTCTCTCCAAAGTGTACAGATTGTTACAAGAATATTTCTCTTCCTTGCCTGGATGCTAGTATACATGTTATACTAAATCATATTCTTCCCTTCTTATTCTTTAAGTCAACCGCTATTTTAATCATTACTCCATCCATTTTAATTTCATATTATCATAACAAGATTTTTATATTAGTTTAGCAAAGCATTTTTATTAATTTATTTTCTAATTATTTGATTTAGATTAATTTTCCACCTCCTAATCGCTGCCTGATAGTGCGGTTACAGCGTCCAAAAACATAAAACACAGCTACTCCCCTGGTGTAACTAACTTTTTAGTCTCTTATACTGCTTTTGTGCATATACAACGAAATGTGCAATCTGTTATATATGTCAAGCTTACAGTAAACTGAAAAATAACTTCTTATGAAGAATTGCTTGAAAAAGTAGTGTAAGGTTAATACATAAACTTATCATATGTGATGTAAGGGCGCTCTTCTACTTATATCGATTGCATCCCAGGAATGAAATGATTTTTGCCGAGAGCGTATTGCTGTCCATAGATGGCACTATCTGTAATATGTGATACCGTTGTTGAAAAAATATGGTTGTTTAACAACAGTAATAATGAATTGCAGACATATAGAGTACACATAACTTAGACTTCTTCGTTATTTATCTCGTGAAAATAAGCCGTAAATATGATGAATATTAAAACAAATAATGAACGAACAAGTATTGTTTGTGAGAGAGCAAGCTATCGAATGTGGCTATTTATGACCTATTGTGACCCTTTGTATTTTATGGGCGGATTGAGTTTATCCGAGAGTGATGGACTTGGTGATTTTATGGAATAAGAGTGAGCAGACGGACGTGTGTCGTATCCTTTGTGTTGTCACTATTCTCTTTTGTGCATTTATTCATTTACTTATTTAAAGCTTCACACCGGTGGAAGTAAATTGTGAAAATACGCCGCAACGCATGCACCATTAAACCAACTATTCGTGTGCTACATGTGACCATGTACAAAGTGAAACAGTGCGAATACAAGTAGTGAAGAGTGGTGTTCACGTTGAGCCTAGTGTGTCATTGAACAGTGTTTGGTGCAATAGAGTACATTAGTGACGCGTATTAAGCATAAACCCACCACAATACAGCGTGGGGCGCACAGCTGCGTGCCGTTGTTGCACGCAAATAGAGGCGTCCCTAAACAACGCTGCTCCCAGCAGTCACTGCGGCTGACAGACAATGACTCCCGCCACAAGATAGTGGCGGCCGCAGTGACCACTGCAGCAGTACTACCACCGATGGCATTCTGCCGACTGGCAGCGGACTGATTCCCCAAGGTGGTTGGCCGGCTGGCTTTTCAGCCCCACCGCTGAAGCACTCCAGCAGCGATCCGCCTTCGGGCCCACCATTGACCACCCACACGGCAACCAGTACCCCAGGCCCGATGGAGCACAGCGCCTTGGAGGACGAGGCAGTTGCGGGAAAGTACGCCTAACTGGAAAAGGAAGTAAAAGACATCTAAAAAGAAATACCTTACCTTCAGTAAATATTGGAGAACATGGCTCCAGAGTCCCGGGACTATGGAAAAATAGCTAGCGACCTGGCACGCTGCTACCAGGAGCACGCAATCAAAAAGCGACACCTGGTGCAGCTGGGAGAAGGCTGGCAGGCAGCATCGCCCAGAAAGCAACCCCACCTCTGCAATAGCCAAGCGCAAGAAAAACAAAACGGAACATCTGCCCCCCGCCAGGTCGCTAACAGAAACAGGTACGAGGCGCTGTCCTCATCCGAGGAGGATGACGATCTGGAACGATCCACTGCCTTCCCTGCCCTTCCGACCACAAATCCAAAGGCACCAAGCACCAACGGCCAACACGGTCAAACACTGCTGCAGCAAAACCGCCAATAACCACCCCCAATCCTACACCCATCCCCACCCCTACATTCACCTCCGCATCAGCCGCAGCTGCGGCTACAAACACAAAAAAACCTCACAGAAACCGCCGCACATCGTCATTCCTGACGGCAGGCAGGCAACTAAATTCCTGCAGATACTTCGGGGCTCCCTCCCAGCTGGCGCGTACACGCTTCAGAATACGCGCAACTGCCTCAAGCTGTTCCTCAACCGGAAAGAAGACGCCATTTCCACTATGACCAAGCTGAATGACGCCGGAGTGGAGAATTTCAGTTTCACCCCGTGGAGTGATTAACCTCTCCGCTACATTCTGAAGCGTGTTCCCGAGGACCTCAAAGAGGACCTAATCCGCGAGGACCTAGAGGCGAAGAGCTACACCGGCGTCCTAGTTCATCAACTGAAATCACGTGGCAGGCCTCTGCCAAACTTCCAAGTTACCCTTGACAGGACCACTCAAAACCAGCGACTTCTACAAGAAAGAGAGGTATGCCATATACTTGTCACTGTGGAGGTCCTGAAGACAAATAACAACATTACACAATGCTTCAACTGCCAGCAGCTGGGGCACACACTTAAGATGTGTCATATGACCTCCCGATGTGTCCCCTGCGGTGGCCTCCACCGCTTAGCTGACTGCCCAAAAGAAGGCAACACAGGACGTTGTATCCCACTGTGCGAACAGTGGGGAGACGCATCCTGCCAGCTACAAGGGTTGTGAGACGATCCGCAACGATTGCCACCGCCGCCAACTGGCAACCATACCCAGGGCACCCCCAAGTGCACAACCAGGTCCACGACCAATTGCCAATCCGGCCCTGGTCAGAGATGGCGTCTCATTTGCAGGCGCCATGAGAGGGCAAATCGCATGCGTGGCGCCACCAACTGGCCCACCTCCAACAGCACTCCCCTCCCTGGCTCCCTCAGGCGACCTGGGTGGCTTAAAAGAATTGCTGACTCTCTTTAAGGACCTAAACATTCAAAAAATAATACCAAAAGTGCAATAATTCATAGGCAGATTTAAATGCTGCACTAACACTTGAGAGAAATTAGAAGCCCTCATATGGCTCCTCTCGGACATTTTAGAGTAAATGGGTCAACCAAGGGGAGGCACATCTTGAACTCACGCGCTCCTGAGCAATGCCGATGGCATCTACAAGCAGCTGCATGAACTTGAACGCTACCTCCAGCGTAACAAAATTGACGTCGCATTTATTTGCGAAACAAAATTAAAGCTTGGAGTATACTTATAAACTCAGGGGTTACCAAATCTTTCGGACCTATAGAATTGGCAGACAGGGAGGGGGAACAGCCATTTTACTAAAAAACAAAGTTGCTCATGCTTCTGTTACCCTGCCACCATTGACAGCGTTAGAGTGTACGGCTCTTAAAACACGTGTAAGTAACAAAACGGTGATGCTTGTAGCCCTCTATCGGCCCCCTAACTCCCCCGACTGTAGACGCGACCTCGAACAAATCCTCGCTTTGGAGGAGCACGTTATAACGGCAGGAGATTTCAACGCTAGACACCCCTGGTGGTTTTCACGTCGAGCAAACGCGGCTGGAAATCTTCTAGTAGACCTTATAGCAGAAAATGATGACATCGAGATATATTTCCCCACGAACCCACCTTCTGGCACAAGTCAAGGCACTTCGACCCTGAAATTTTGGACTTCGTAATTACAAAAATGCGACATTACCAAACAACTTCACTGTCTATCACAGCCTAGACTCCGACCATCTTCCAGTACATTTCGATATCTGTGGCGGCATCACGGCCGGTGTGACCGGCCTTATGAGCTGCGCAGAAACTGACTGGAACAAATTTACATTCGAAATGCATAGGATGGCGCAGCCTGGGCTGTCATACTACAGCGAGGCGGACATCGACGTCGCCATTGAAAACTACACCGCCTCGCTGCACACGGCTAAAAGAAATTCTACCAGCTATACCACAAGCCCATCCAGTTTTTGCACGTACCCTGAGGTGGAGCAGCTCATTGCCAGGAAGAGGCGCTTGACGAGACTTTGGCGGCTTGCCCGCCAGCCTGAGTATAAAGTGCTAGAAAAATGGCTACGCAACATCATTCGGCAACAAATTAAAATTAACAAAATTGAACAGTGGGAGCAGAAAATGTTAAACACCACACATTCGGACCACTCTTTGTGGAAATTATTAAAGGCATTTAAAGTCTCCTCGAGCGCCAACTCAGGCACTGAGGCACTGCACACTCGCCTCGGCCTGCACTTCTCCTCCGAGGAGAAAGCCGAGGTTTTTGCAGACTGTCTGGCAGAAAAATTCACAGAGAACCTTGCGACGAACCCCGAGTTAGAATGGGAAGTCCAGACATGTGTACAAAACTGGGTGGCACAGAGGCATGAGCAACACTTGCCCTTCTCAACAGCACAGGAGGTCTATAAGCTCATTAGGAAGCTACCTAATGGGAAAGCCGCCGACCCGGACAAGGTGACTAATGAGGAACTCAAGCATCTCCCGAGAAAAGCCCTGGTGCAACTTATAAAAATTTTCAATGCCTGTTTGCAGCAAAATTATTTCCTTGACACTTGGAAACGAGCCAAGATAATAATGCTCCCGAAGCATGGGAAAAGCACCAGGCAGCCTCAGAATTACCGCCCCATTAGTATCCTGTCTACTATTGGTAAATTGCTCGAGAAAATAATTATCTTTTGACTCCAAAATCAAATTTCGTCGATTGGCATTTCTAACTCGCAATTTGGCTTTAGAAAAGGACACTCAACAGACCTCCAACTCTTAAGATTAGCAGATGACGCCACCGAGCAATTTAACAGTGAGGCTTCAACGTTGGCACTATTTTTGGACGTCGAAGCCGCATTTGATCGGTGCTGGCACAACGGCCTGATTTACAAACTGCACCGAGAGTTTCCCGCCCTCCAAAATTCTCTACCATTGCTGCATAATTTCTTAGAAAATCGGCGCTTCTACGTCCAAGTGGGTCGCTCCTCCTCAAAAGAGAGAGTGATGCAGGCTGGCGTACCACACGGGGCCATTATGCCTCCCTTCCTGTACATACTGTTCACCAATGACTTTCCTGCGGACGCCAGGTGCAAAGTTGCAATGTATGCTGACGACACTGCAACATACAACCATCATAAAAGTCCTCGTTATTGACTTTTAGAGATGCAGCGGTACATTGACCGCTTCCTTTCATGGTTTCATGACTGGAAAATCAAAGTTAATGCGAACAAATGCCAACTTATACATTTTATAAAGCGGCGCCCTTTGGCAATGGACCTAACGATCGATGGTCAAGTATTGCACTGCCGTCAGCATGTCAAGTACCTCGGCGTGACGTTGACACGCACGATGCAGTGGACTACCCACCTAAAAGATAGCGCCAACAAAGGGCGGCGGCGATTAAAGATGTGCGTCCCCATATTTAGGAGCAAACAGCTAAAGCTGCGCTCTAAGATTGTGCTCTACAAATCTTTTATTTTACCCGTGGTCCTGTACGCCTGCGTGGTCTGGGCCAACACCTCCAAAACCGCCCTAAAATATCTCCAAACCTTACAAAACCTCTCCTTACGTAAAATCCTATCTGTCCCTATCCGCACGACTACTACCAGCCTTCATCAAGAAACCCATATCCCCTACATCCCCGAGCCTCTTCCATCTGGGTGCGCATACGGCAACATAGCTATCCAAAAATTAACAACATTTGGAAAGGTGAACCAAAACACCGTAAAAATAAAAACCTGAAACCTGTGTTTTATGATTTCAAAGAAATTTACTATATGCACTCTTTTACATATAATGTTGTAGCGTGTGCACTTATAATAAAAGCATTATTTAAAAATTGTTAAGCTTTCATATGAGGTCCCGTAATTCATACAATTTTAAACAATGTGATACTTGTAGGAACAGTTAATACGTTTTCACATGTTTGAGAACTGCACATTTCTTAAAATTCAATAGCAATTATTCTACTTATATGTATTTATATCAGTTTTACTACCACTATAACTTGTAGAATTTATTTGTAATAATACGAACTATTTTATATAACCTTCTGCACCCTTTCTAGAACGAGTTGTTTATTATTAAACACCCAATAAACAGGGTGGTGCGCGAAATATTATACATTGAAAATTGCTGATATAACTTTTAATAACCAAAGCATGTCAATGTTATATTACATATTGTGTATGCTCAGTGAGCGTGCAGTACATGTTCAATATGGCTACGTTGTTGACGTACTAGCTCTTCGAGAAGAACTGTGACGTTTCCGACCACTTTACGACACGTGTCTTTTGTTATTCCCTGAAAAAAGGTTGTGATTGCCACTCGCAGTTGCATAAGAGTGCGTGGTTTGATGCAGTAGACTGTCTTTTTCAAATATCCCCATAAGAAATAATCACAAGGAAATAATCCGGGCTCTGTGGCGGCCATATTGAACCGTCCTGAAAACGTTTAGGATATCGATGAGACATCACACGGAGCCAGAAATGTTGGTGCAGGAAATCCAGGATAACGTTTGCTGTATGTGGATGAGCTCCATATTGCACAAACCATTGAATCTCTATTAGTAACCCTGTTGAATTAAGTTGCAGACGAAAATGGTTCTGCAACATGTCCAAGTAGTGCGCACTGTTAACTGTGACGTTGAAAAAATTGGCCCAATGATTGCATGGCTTGATATGGCACCCTATACAATAACTTTTTCTCCGTAATTTTCAATTTCGTGTACAACACCAGGTGGTTCTCGTACCCAAAATCTGATATTCTGTCTATTGACGCTACCGTACAAATGAACGTAAACCTCATCAGTATACTATGTGTTATGAACCACGGCATCATCATTTGCAAGAGCCCAAGTCGCAAAGTGTAATCGCCGTACCTTGTAATGTTCCGTCAGTGTGTGCAAACTTGTCATTTTATATGAGAATAATTTCACGTCAGCATGAAGTATTCTTTGAAGTAAATGACGTGAGATCCCATTTCGGCTGAAGCTCGTCTCGTGGATTTCGTGGGACTTCGTGTCAAAGCCACTCTCACAGCCTCGATATTCTCTGAAGTAGGGATTGTGTTGATACGAGGTGGCTTTTGCTCTACAATAAGGCCGTCAGTTTCAAATTGTGTGGTCAGTCTATACACCATCTTCAGGGGACCCACATCTTACGAAAATCAATACGAAAACATCGTTGCGTCTCTTCTACGCTTTTCGTTTCCACGTAAAACAACACAGTTTTCACTTTTTATTCTAGCGTCAACCGCCCTTTGTCCGCTATTTTACAAATCTGAAGCGGTGGCATCACGCATGCGTAATATTCACAACCGGTTGAACCATGCACCAACTACGGCTAATTGTCACATCATTCCAGCGTTGCCAATCCGCAATTAACATATTTATTCCAGAATTTTAATTATGGCATTTCGTGCGCCACCCTGTATATTAAAATAGCCATTAAATCGTATACGATGAGCCTTATGAGTGAAGGAAGTTTTACCCAAATGTGCCCCAACCTGGAGGGCCAGATCATTACTTGAGGTTTATTCCTCTATGCAGATCGCTTTCACCACTTATAAAGTGCACGTAACAAGTACATGGGACATTTAAAAATTAGTGGCAACACTGTCTGCATTTGGCACTATCAGCGGTAAATCATGTAAGCTAAAAACAATGAAAAATAAGAGCATCAAATGTCTGTTGGCTGTGAGTTTGAAGACAACAATTTTATTTAATAATACATTTTAATAAGTTTAATAGTATGCTGTTATCCTTAGTGCTCTAAATATGTATAGTAAATTCCAGCAAAGATGCTTCATTTAAATTCAGGTAGCAAGAGGCACCAATGCTTGACAATGCCATACAGTATTATTATAATCATGTGGTAGACAGACTTTACCATATCGTATCGTGGTTAGGTGGGCGAATTCATTTCGTAGAGGAAGGGAAGACGTTCATCAAGGAAATCGTGTGAATGGTCCACATTACAATCACCTTATGAAACGTCATTTACGACCAGCTGTGCGTCGTAAACGTCCAAATCTCCTGAATTCTCGTCCCTGGGTCGATGCTGGCTGATGGTAACCCTATGATGGAAGTGTTGTGCCACAGTCATATCTCAGATCTAAATTTGGCACTTTCTATACTTCTGCGTTCATTGTGCCTTTGATAAAAGTCTGTTGCTCCCTCTCTCCGATATAGGCCTCGTATGCTGCGGAGCTAAGTTGTTGATTATCATCATTTCCCTAATGAAGAAATTGGTGTCTGCTAGTGTGTACTCGAGTCTTTAAAATACAAATCTTAGTTGAGGAATTCTCTCTTTTGTACTTAACTTTCATAGCGTCCAGACCTTTCAGGTTCACCTTGGTAAGTGGGATCGTAAATGAAATAGTGAATGCATTTCTGATACGATAAAAAGTGCTGTTTCACGGGCGAATTTGTGATAACTTAAGTTATACTCTACTTCAAGAAATTAAATAGGGTACGAGAACCAAGTAAAAATTGAACTTAGATCACATTGTTAGTAAAGTGGCAGTGAAAACTGTACAAAATTACCATTTGATAACAGAAGTATAACTTCATATATCTGTAGAATTATTATAAATCTTACTCTGGTTATACATATATTTGTAGTATTTGAATGACATGTAAATTAAAATATAGTTGTTTAATATACGACATTCTCAATGAAAACTCAAAGGTAAGTTTCCAAATATTTTCTTTTAAAGGTTGAATGTCTTCATATTAAAGACCCGGGATATCTCAATTATTTCTAGTCTTCCGTCCTTTAGATTTGAAATTATAAACTGTCTACAGCCAAAAGCGGTGGAAAGAACTGTTGGAAGGATTAGTGCTTTTCACACACACACAAACACACACGCACGCACGCACACACACACAATGTTAGCTCTTAAACTCTAACCCCACGGTGCAACTGTCCTTTCTAGTTCAAGGCCTACTTGAGCCTCACCCTCCCCGTCCTCCGGCCGCTCTGCCCACCGGGCGTCATGAGTGGGATGCAGCATTGGAGGGCGGGCACGTGGAACGTGGTCAGTGCTCCGCTGTCTCCCAGCTCGTACATGCCATTTTCGCAACCAGAAGCCACTACTTCAACCTAATAGGCTGACTGCATTCCGAAACAGGTCTCCCAACGAGAGTAAATTTCTACATCAGAATTAGGAACTAAAAGCGAGTTTCCCATTTGGTAAGCAACAGCGCTATCACCATGCTAAGGAGACGATCATACTTGCTCTTAATTATATTAATATTGGGATACAACTATACTAATAATATACATAACAGTTTCCAAATTTACGAAGCACAGCTATCCGTAACAACATCTACATTATTTATTCAGCAGCTCGGAGGACGATCGCATGCAAACAGTTCCTAGACCTAACATCCGTAATTTCTTCTTATGAAATCCAACAAGGAAAACTTCGCGTGTTTCTTTCGAGCTGAGTATCAGTAGTCCGAAACAATCATAATTACTCTGAAAATTATATGCTTGCTACTGACATGATAAACATTAATTTAAAGAAAGGGAAATAAAGGGGACAACGTATACCAGACAACTTCTATTTGGCCAGCCGTTCTCTTATTGGAGCGCATAATACCGTTTGAGCCCGCCTCGGTAGCGTGGTGGTAGCATGTCTGTCTCACGTTCAAGAGGTATCGAGTTCGAATTTCAGTCAGGGTTGGTTCCCTGGGTACGGTTTTTTCCGGGATTTTCCCTTATCCTGAAATACGAATGTCCGGTAACTCTAAGCTCCACGGACCCCGGGCTCTTTTGAGCATCATTTGACGCATTTCATTCATCGTCCGATATGACTTAACGTTAAAGGACGTGAATTACAAAAAAAAAAAAGGAAAGATCGATTGCCTTTCCTTTATTGATATTTGATTGTTTCTTGTTTACATTCTAAATGCGGTACATTTGCAGCTTAAGTTTATACGAAACCTTGACACTTCTTTTTTAATGTGTTTATTCCTTCCTTTCCTTCATTTTAATGTTTTTTTTTTTTGTTGTTGTTGTTTTTTTTTTTTTTGTAATTTACGTCCTCCAACGTTAAGACATATCGGACGATGAATGGAATGGATGAAATAATGCTCAAATGAATCCGGGGTCCATGGAGCTTAGAGTTACCCGACATTTGTCTTACTGGATAAGGGAAAACTTCGGAAAAAACCTTATCCAGATAACTCACCCTTACCGAGATTCGAACTCGGGACCTCTTAAACGTGAGGCAGACGTGCAACTACCACGCTACCAAGGCGGCCGTTTTCTGCTTAGATGAACCATGCTCTCTAAATTCTTTTTGATAATTTTTCCGTTATTCTCTAGTGCTCTAGATGCTTTTATCGAATAATAAGCATTGCACTCTTTCAGGATATACCACTGGTTACCTGAATTAAATTAAAACGGCTTCCGCTTAAAATAATGTTAGGGTCGTTTTCGAGTGTTGAAGTTTTGAACTGGGTATCTAGGTTAAGCTCCTAGAAACATTCCTTGCTCTCATATTTGCCAACATTTCCCTTTTTCCGTTTTCCCGGTGCGCCAAGCACAAGCAGACCGCCTCTCATCTCTCTACTCTGACTTGACAAAAATAAGAAACTGACCGTAATAATGAATATTATTATAATGGTGATTATAGTGATAATAAAAATGATGTAATAATAGTGACAACAATTATAACCCGATATCGGATCCCGTACACCTTAGTAATCAACGTACACGTACAGGTACTATACAAGGTCAGGCGCGACATCAACAAACGTCCGTTTCAACAAGTATACCGAAGCGCTGTGTGTGTACAGTCCGGTACGGATACAAAGTATAAGCTATGTTGCAATATGCCATCCTTCTCACTGCTTTCGTTGCGGGAATTACAGTGAACAACCATGTTCATTCGTAAACTGTCGAATGTGAATTTTCTGCGCCTCTCACTCAAACAATATAAACATATTGGGAGAAAGTTCGTTCAATGTCACATGACGTTAATGGTGCGTGTGAGTAAAACAAAGCATTTTCATATGTTTGTATTACGCAGCACTGAAACTCCAGTATTTTTGTATAGAATACTGGACAATTCATTTTTTGTTCGTTGGTACGTGGTGCATTGTTTATATTGTTAATTTTTGCAGAAACCTCCTCGACTGCTCTTAGACAGCTCGAAAGTATATTCTTCAGGCTGTTTATTGGTTGTTGATAATACTCAAAACTTTTGATTTATAAAATGAAGATTGCCCAATAACTGTTCTAAAAGTAATGCTATTGACATAATATGTCGAACACACCTTGCACTCCCTGGAAGACAGATCTGCTTGCGTGGTGAGTAGTAGTTGTTATGAAACTAAAGCTAAACGTTGTGAACCGGACTATCCTTTTTTTTTTAATTTACGTCCTCCAACGTTAGGTCATATCGGACGATGAATGGAATGGGTGAAATGATGCTCAAATGAGCCCAGGGTCTATAGAGCTTAGAGTTATCCGACATTAAGGGAAAACTCCGGAAAAATCCTTATCCAGGTAACTCACCCTGACCAAGATTCGAACTCGGGACCTCTCGAACGTGAGACAGACACGCTACCACCACGCTACTGAGGTGGGCCAACCGGACTATCCCTGCATGTTGTGCCCGGGACTGATAGCAGTTATATACTGCAAGATTCCTAAACTTCATATCCCTGTAAAAGTGTACGGGCTCCGATGTCTGATAACCCTAGCCAGGCAGGCATTTATGACGATAAAAGTAGTCAAGCAAAAATTGTAGTAAAAAAGTAATAAAAAAAGGCCATAGAAAATTTAAATAGCATATGTATTCACCGAACTTTCTCTACTTGTTCTTCTGCACACTACTCGGAAAATAAATTATTTTTCTAACCACTTTTGGTTAATACTTACTTATGCCTACGTTATCCATTTAAACATTACGTTCTAGATACAAGAACAATGCAATAAGCAAAACCGATGATCAAATCTTTTCAAACCTGTGATGATTTGAAAATTCTGTTCTCTACACATAAGAAAAATAAAGGAAAAAGCAAATTAAATAAGTTTGAGGGAAAGTATGAAACAATTTAAAACAAATCAGTAAGGAAGAACATACTGGAAAACGTCACCACACACACACACACACACACACACACACACACACACACACACACACACAGAGAGAGAGAGAGAGAGAGAGAGAGAGAGAGAGAGAGAGAGAGAGAGAGAGAGAGAGAGAGAGAGAGAGAGAGATAGAGAGACATGCATACACATGTTTTGGTATAAAGTACGTACTTTAACGAGATATTTACCTTTTATGTTGCAAGATGTCCTCTTACTCTAGCCCAGCAGCCAATCTTTCACTCAAGCAGATATCCCTTCATGCATTAAAACAGTTGCAGAAAGCAATGTGGCAATTCCTGTAAACGCAAGGCAGTGACGCGACCGGTCTTGTTTCGAGTGTGTTTGCATGCGTATTTTGCTTATTAAACTACAGTCCTACAGTTCCTCCGTGCTTAAAGTAGGTGCACATACACAAGGTGCGGTTGTATCATTTCGCCTACAAACACGTGTTATCGTTCCCTGCGGTCAGCGTTTACGTTTGAATCTTATCAAAACCGTTATATCTTTCACACAGTTCATGTATAAATGATCTGGAAGTTAATTACAGTATTTATTCACCTGCTTCATTACTTGAATGTGTCAAATAAGTGACAATAAATGCAATGTAAGTAATAACGAATTATTTCCACTCACGCTTCACTGTTTCACTCGCTCTGAAAGTTCTACTACGGCGTAATGTTGACATCCATACACACTTTAAGGCCGCGTAGAGTCAAACCGGGGGAGTCAAAAAACTCTGCTGCTCGGTATTGTCCTTATTCTGGTCCTCGGTGCCTCTATCATAGAAAGTTGCGGATGAAACCATCGAAACATTTTAAAACTGCTTTTAAAGGAAATTAGCCTAATAATAGTGGTTTAACTATGAAGCCTGGGACTTGCAATAGTAGGTTGCCACAAACTGTGCACATGTCATTGTTAGGGAGCGGATTTATAGGCACTAAAATGGGAAAAATTTGGCACTTAAATAGGCACTAAAAATTTGCCAAGCAAACACTTAGAAATCCACAATTTTAGTAAAATGGCTCTTAAAGTGCATTATAAATGCACTATAACAAAATGACAATCATCGTAACATATGCTGCAATAAATTCGCTAAACACATCCTATTTTGCGGTTCCCTGGGCGAACTAGTTCTACATTTATTCCAAATTTCATAAATGGCTCCACAAGTTAAAATAACATATATTGTCGTATAATTAAAATACATATAAATCCACTTCACTAAGTAAGAACCATACTATGCAGAAAGGTGGGAAGTAACTATGTCAGAAAACAAAAACATTGGTTTTTGGGGGAGCTTAAGGGTGAAAATTGAAATATCTGAAGCTTTGTTAGATATTTCAAAAATTTATGCCATTTATTTTTGTGATCGTTCAAGAATTGAATAATACCAAATTTCAACTTTCTAGTTACTTTCTAGTTTCTGAGGAATTAACTGTTTACATCTAAATTACAGGTTATTTTCAAAATGTCCCACATATTGTAGTTTTAAAAATTAATGCTTGGGGTATAACTTTCTGCACCCATTTAAACCTATTAATGACCTGCACTTATGTGAAATATTTGTCTTCGCCATATCAACGAAGGGAAAAATCATCATACCTATTCATACCAATAATCATATCATACCAATGTATAAGGACTATGATACAATGAAGCACAAAATGAATATATCATACCTATTTAACAAGTTTTATTTTCCCAAGCGTTTTCAGTAAGAATTATAATCCTTTTCAATACAAATAACAAAAATACAAGAAAAGTAAATGGGTACACTTAATATGCAGTTGCCCTTACAGACATGTTTAGAATTTCATACAGATTAATAGGAAACTGCATCCCGTGGAACATTTTGAAGTTAGGAAAATGTAGAAAATATGGAATCTGAGGTTAAAATTATGCAGTAGCAGCGTAAGGCTATTTAAATAGTCATGTGACACTTTCTTTAGTGCTCCTAAAAACACTTTGTATTATTGAAGTATGTCTATATTAATTTTAAAACAAAAAAACTAAATTTGGTACTGTTGTAAGCTTTGGGCCAATTTGAACATATGTGTCTCCTTAATACAAACGACTGTTAGAAAGATAAGAAATGCAGAAGTTCATCACAGCAATCTTAATATCACTTAAAATGATGTCACCATGTGTCAGAAAGATACAAAGCACAGAACAAAAATTAGTTAAAAGCTTAAGCTACAGAATCCTAGTTTTTGTAATAAAAACCCTAAATGCCCCATTATCGACTAAGAACAAATAATGAAGCACAATCGTGAAAAGAAATCTCGTACCTACTTTTATAAAAGCATTTCTGTAAAATGTTACACAAACCATTAAGATTTATTGGTCTGCAGTTTCATTTTCAATTGTAAACAACACCGGAAGACTCCAAGCAATCAATTTCATGATTCCATGGGATACATGTATAAAAACGTAAGCATGAGAAAATCACAATTTTTTTCATATATAATCTTAGTCTGTGTAGCCTTGCTAATTAAGCGCTGGCCTTACAAGTTTAAATTCTAACCTGAACAGAGTCCCACAGTGATGATTTTAAGATTGGGTAAAACAACAGCTTCGTGACAGTAGGTTTACACAGATGTAAAAGAAATCTTACGGAAGTAAATTCCTGCTTGACAGCGGTACTGATTGTGATCTGATATGATTGTTAACAACTGACACCATCAATAATTTAATTCATAATCCCTCCCCAAAGTATTACTATTACCTCAAGAAATAAGCCTTCACAAAAATATGATGCTACTGCTTTGAAACTGCTAAAAGATAATACTCGTAAGTACACTGAGTTTGCAAAGCTATACCTATAACTTTCAAATAAATAATATTATAATAAAGATGTAAGGCATTAGACGGGCTTGTTTAACGATTCAGACATCTTTCAAGTTAAATCTCAGTGAAAAGTCGTATCATGTGATGAAGAAAATTTTCACATTAGGCAAATTTGTGCCTTACTTTGGAAAATTTAAAACATTCAGTTTCTCTTCTTTCGGCTCTCCTCAACATACTAATTTGTGTTCGGCATAATTTTGCTACAGGGGCTGATTTTTACAAGGTTTTTGAAACTAGGATGATAGAGTATTAATAAAAACATGAATGATTAAACTCACCTGTTTCACACAAGGCTGATAACAAAATTACTTTCCCATCTGTGCTGAATGATTACCATTTACCCACTGTTTAAGAAGTACACTTCTATTGTTTCTCTCTTTTGGCATATTTGGGTAGGAAACTGATCTATGTGTGCACTTGAGACACTGCTTTCAGAATGAACTTTCCATTCTCCACATAAAGAGTGTTCATTTGTCAATCAATTGAAATATCATTCAGCTAGTCCTTGCTACTCGTCCTTGAGCGAATTCTAAGATTTTTCCACGATACCTACCTGGCTAAACCATTTTGTATATCCAATGTGCAGCAGTAAGAAATTTCTCTTCCCCGAAAACTTGAAACCAACAAATGCAAAAGCTGTTGTCAGAAATTACAAGCAGAGGAAATTGGCTAAAAAGGCAGTTTTAGGCACTAATAAGCAGAATAGGCACAAGCGTATGAAATAGGCATTTATAGGCACTATAAAACTAAGAAATTAGGCTAATAATTGTAGCAAACGTGCTTATAACTTAAAAGCCTAAGTTTCTGAACAAAGGAATAAAATGGAATTAATAGGGCAAAATCCACCCCCTATTCACTGTGTTTGATAATTCCTAGTGGTTTACCCAGAAAAATGCGAGTAAGTTGGGAAATTTTATGTCACGTTGGAATGTTGTCCCTGGTAGCTCAATCGTTAAAAGCAACCTGACGGAGACCAGGTGATCTGTGGTTAAAACCCTTCTAAGGCATTGAATTTTTCAGTCTTACTCTACTTTTAAAGGCGTTACTAGCAGATTCATGAAAGGAGATGCTGCAACTTGTCCATATATTTTCTGGCACCTCTTTAGGAAATTAATTATCCATCACTCGCCGTTCTTCACGTTGTGAACTTTAAGTTACCCCAGATATATTCTTCACGAATGGGGCTTGATTCTACCTTAATTGATAAGTGTGTACAATAAAATAAGTGTACACAATTAGAGCTCTGAGAAACCTAATATTATTAAGTACCCCTTCACGATCAAACAAATGATGTATTGTTCGCCATTAGTGAATAAAGAGTTACAATGCCAACTTTTTCGAGCCAACAGTTGAGCCCGTACATACGCGAGTACAATTTTGCCCAACCCCCAGGTTTTCTTTCTTCTTCTTCTTCTTCTTCTTCTTCTTCTTCTTCTTCTTCTTCTTCTTCTTCTTCTTCTTCTTCTTCTTCTTCTTCTTCTTCTTCTTCTTCTTCTTCTTCTTCTTCTTCTTCTTCTTCTTCTTCTTCTTCTTCTTCTTCTTCTTCTTCTTCTTCTTCTTCTTCTTCTTCTTCTTCTTCTTCTTCTTCTTCTTCTTCTTCTTCTTCTTCTTCTTCTTCTTCTTCTTCTTCTTCTTCTTCTTCTTCTTCTTCTTCTTCTTCTTCTTCTTCTTCTTCTTCTTCTTCTTCTTCTTCTTCTTCTTCTTCTTCTTCTTCTTCTTCTTCTTCTTCTTCTTCTTCTTCTTCTTCTTCTTCTTCTTCTTCTTCTTCTTCTTCTTCTTCTTCTTCTTCTTCTTCTTCTTCTTCTTCTTCTTCTTCTTCTTCTTCTTCTTCTTCTTCTTCTTCTTCTTCTTCTTCTTCTTCTTCTTCTTCTTCTCCTTCTTCTTCTCCTTCTTCTTCTCCTTCTTCTTCTCCTTCTTCTTCTCCTCCTCCTCCTCCTCCTCCTCCTCCTCCTCCTCCTCCTCCTCCTCCTCCTCCTCCTCCTCCTCCTCCTCCTCCTCCTCCTCCTCCTCCTCCTCCTCCTCCTCCTCCTCCTCCTCCTCCTCCTCCTCTTCTTCTTCTTCTTCTTCTTCTTCTTCTTCTTCTTCTTCTTCTTCTTCTTCTTCTTAAATGAACAGATAGGGAGCGTTATTTTTCCTTTTTTCAACAGGAAACAGCTGGTACGGCAAATAGTTCAACAAGAAATATTGAAAGTGTGTTTCAGGATAGAATAATTAGTAAAAATGTGTGTCCCTCTCTGTCCTCCTTGTATGACGTGTCTATGAAACTAAAATTCGATTGAATACCAAATTTTATATTTACGTTCACCATGTTCAAAGGATGAAACATAACGATTTTCAAGAAAATCCTCGCACCTCAGACTACCCCTTACATGAGGACGTTTAGAAAAATTTGATTTTCCCAAAAATTGCTGTAATAATTTTGATCAAAATGCCATATTTTTATATACTTTTATGATAAAACTATATATCTTGAATTTTATGAGAGGGTCCTCAGAAGTCTCTTCACCCTGAAATATGTATGGCTGGATGACTGGTAAACCGTAAGTTCTCGTTAAAATCCAATTTCTTTAAAATACGTTCTTTATTATAAATGAGCCATTTTCGAGATACCCCTTTTCTATTTTTAATCGTGTTTAATTTTCTAATTATTATAGTTTTTTCCAATGGGAAGTCGTTACTCTTTTTTATTTTTGTGCAAAGAGAATAGAATGTCAAAGCCATCACACAAGTACTAGCTTTTAAAGAATTTAGCTTAAGCCTACTGTATTCTCGATTCCCATTGAATCTATAACGAGATATCTACGAGACCGTAATAAAACATTTTTGCAAACGTGAATTTTGTTTAATATGAACTAGATAGAAGAATAAGCCTTTGAAGGAATATTTTGTACAAAGTATAGAAAGTTGTGTGATAAACCAACATATCGGTCACTAAGTACGTGTTTATATTGCCACGGATCTCCTTGGAGATATCTCGTGGACAGTCTTCTGGATCTCATTCGTGTATCATAGCATCTTACTTATTCATATAACATTCCTGTGACCTGCAGATGGCGATTTCAACACACCTCCACACAGCAATTGAATCTCTCCTGCATGTTTCAAACAAGTGGAACTATGATACCTTCCCGTACTCTGCCTTCATTATGCGCGAATAAATAGCACAGCATTCGCTATTGCCATGTATTTTGCTTTTATTAAGTTGGTACTTTGATAACAAATATTTCTTCATATAAATCTCAGATGTTCATAGAAATGAAAAGTCAAAGCTTGGTAAACCTATAACCTTAACTACCTCATCGTATACCTTATTTTCTGGTTCCCGGGTTGAAACCTGGCGGAGGTTGATAGGTTTTTTTTTCAACCTTAAAAATCCTTAGCGTGGTTTCTTTCACAAGGGAAGTAAACACTCCACGCCAGAGGAGGGCAAATGTGGGGACGGCAGCGGCTGGGTGGTAGGCCTACGCGGAAAGGGTTGTTGCACTGCGGGGTTAGTTTACACAGTAAGTTTCAAATATATAACTGCATCGATAGAATTATATTTTAATAATATTTAATTGGTGGCAAAATAAATATTATATTAATAAATCAATTATAATAATTCTAAAAACTATACATGTCTTCCATAGTGATGACATAGTTGAGTCAAATTTTGAACTACATACATATAAAACTTCAACACACCATGCAGAGTGTTTAGTAATATTTTTAATTTTTAGTAAGCCTTCCTTTCAAAAAAAAGTTATTGTTTTACCGATTTAAACCGAATTTGAAATGAGACAGGAAAGGTTCTGCAATTTCTTATCTATAAAATTTCAACTCAAGACTTGTTATGACTTACCTAATTTCAGGAAACACTGCAAAAGATTTATTTAATTGTATACCGAAAATTTACTTTAACTTCATAAACAATGTCCCCAACCAAATTTTAAATACGTGAGGAAATGTTCTTCGAACTTTTATCTATAATATTTCAGCTTCGTACATCCAGAGAATCGTCTTTATTGAGCATTGATACTGAACAAATTTGAAAGATACTGACAAATGATATCTTCCAAGCATCTTTAAAAACGTTCACTACGTACATGCAATGGATACAGAGTAAGGACGAACATAAAACGCCGTTGATAGGCGCTTCAATCTGGGAATGTGTATAAGAAGATTCAAGCATCTCCTAGAATCAAATCTTAGTTGTACTGCTGATTCATTAAGTGAGGAGCAGCTTAACGTTAGAAAGGGCTCTTCCGGTGTTAATTAAGTTTTTCTCTTCAGACATCAAGAATATTTTGCGACGCCGCCCTCGTACAGGACGTGATTCAGAAGGCTTGAGATACCATATATGGCCAAGGGAATACGGGAGAGCAGCTGCTGGAATCTGGTGTTTGTCATGCTAATGACGTATTTCAGGGTTCCCTTGTTATGTAGACGTAGAGTACTCCTCCCGAAAACAGATGAGCATCAACTTCTATCACTCGGGTTCACTCCATGTGGTTTTACTTTCTCTGCTATTCTTATGTTGAAAGTAGCATCATTTCACCACCAAGTGTTCGATTTATTTCACTGAAAAACTACGTTTTCAGGAACTCAAAATCCAGAAAGCACTTTTGGAAACATTATTTTGTATATTATGTATTTGTGTACGGGCCACGGGTCTGCCAGCGAAAAGTGTAATAAATAATGCGATCCATATAAACCTGAACAATTTAAATTGGCTATAATTTCCCTTTGAAAGCTCTTAGAATGTAGAAATTTGTTTTGGTGATCTCAGTGGCTGTGGGAGAACTGACAACACTGACAATTGTTGACAGTTGATAGTTTTAAATGTCCATGAATGTCTTAAATGAAGTTTATATGGGTATCTTCAATACATTTGTGGAGCATCTGGGTGATATCGAATTGAGAGGTTCGATTTCTACCGATCCATAGGTTTGACGGGGGTTTTCTTGGGTCACCAGGCGAATCCTGGGTAGCATTCCCGAATGTCATCTCCATTATCAATTTACGCCATCTTTCATTTGGTGATCTCTTTAAGAAGTGTCGGTGGGTGTCTAGGCAGTGCATGGCAGGATGTTATGCTCTTGGTAAAACTTCTTCCTCCGATAGGACTGTCTCTGGTCTCCAAATCCGGTCTGGTGAGGCTATTTCCGGACCACAGTAGAGTGGGATGCAAGTTGTTTTGCCCTGCAGGGGAGTTTCCAACTCGTAAAGTGTAGGGACCCTGCCCACTGCACTGTCGTAACTCCTTGGGACGGCCACTCTCTGTATTCTCTCACCTCATCCTTCTTTCCGGGGTGCCCCATTTGGAAGCATAGCTACAATAGGTGAAGTTTGGATCTCCATGACGAATCCTCTCCGTAGCGTATTCCAGACTAGTCCAGTCCAATGACAGAACTTTGAGGCTTATTGACCTTCACTAGTGACCGCTGCATTTGCTTGTTATCTTGTTAACCAGGAGAGCGAAATAATAGTAACTTGGCGCACAGTGTATTACCAAACACAAATATACTAGGGAGCTGTGTGTCTGACATGAAAGATTAGTCAACACACTGTATACCAAATGTAATTAAATCGATGTACTCAAAGGAACTTTTGATTTCCTCTTCTTTCGCCTTAAAACAATATTTAATCACGTTATTAATTATTTTTCGATGTATGAGACGTTGCTATCCAGAAGACATTATTGCATCTGAACAGAGTGTACATATATTGACTGGCAGTGCATCTGCGATAGGCTTGCGCCAATAACTCCATTGTTCGCATACTTTCCGACATACTTCCACGCTTTACCACGTAGTATCTTCAAGTTTATTTAAATGTGTTGTGTGAAAAAAAGTAATTTTACGCACAATCCATATTCATCGTAATATGGTATCAAATGGTAAGCTTTGGAAATGTATAAAACCAAATTAGATACATACACGGAGATATTCACAACACATAGGACTGTTACTTTATTGGTTTAATTAAATACGAGGCTTGTTTTTTAAGTCAGTACCGTTTTGTGATTCCGCCGCCGCAGTGCTACGGTTGGCATTCCGCGCATGCGCGCTGGTTACCTGCGTCTCTTGTCTACGCACTGACGCCATTACAGTCTGCTTCTTCATTATATACGTTGGTTACTGAGTGTTTAAGATGCCTCCGACAATCGTGAGTCCCGCCGATTGTGAAGTACGGGCTGTTATAAGATTTCTTAGTCCTAAAGGCGTAAAACCGATCGATATTCATCGTGAGATCTGTGAAGTTTACGGACAAAACTTATGAGTGATGGAACGGTAAGGAAATGGGTGAGAGCAGTTAAAGATGGCCGCACAAATGTGCATGATGGAGAACGGAGTGGGCGTCCTTCAGTCGTTACTGAAGATTTGGTGCAGTAAGTGGACGAAAAGTTGAGAGAAAACAGACGCTTTACAATTTCATCATTGTGCGACTATTTTCCTCAATATTCTCGAAGTGTTTTGTATCGCATTGTGACCGAGAACTTGAAGTACCGGAAATTGTGTTCACGGTGCGTTGCGAAAAGGTTGACGGATTTGCACAAAACCCATAGTTTAGGCAGTGCATTGACTTTCCTTAAACGGTACCACAATGAAGGTGAAGATTTTTTAGACCAAATTGTTACTGGTGACGAAACATGGGTGGCCTACGTCACACCAGAATCGAAACAACAATTCATGGAATGCCGACATTCATCATCACCCACAAAAGTGAAGTTTAAGCAAACAATTTCTGCCCGGAAAATCATGTACACAGTTTTTTGGGACAGAAAAGGAGTATTGCTAGTGGAGTTTCTGCCTCGTAATGAGACAATCAATGCAGCGTCTTATTGTGAGACATTGAACAATCTGCGCCATGCAATCCAGAACAAAAGACGTGGAAAGTTGAGTAAGGGTATCGTTTTGATGCATGAGAATGCCCGTCCACATGTGGCTAATTGGACCAAAATCTCATCAAATCTTTTCAATGGGAAACTGTAGATCATCCTCCATACGGCCCTGATCTGGTGCCCAGCGACTACTATTTGTTCCTGTACTTGAAGAAACATCTGGGCGCTCAGTGACTTCAAGATGATAACGAAATCAAAACAGTTGTGATACAGTCGTTAACACATCAGGCGGCAGGATTTTGTGAGGAGGGTATTCAAAAACTGGTGCCACGTTATGACAAGTGCCTCAATATTCACGGAAATTATGTAGAAAAGTAGATTGAGGTACAGGCTTTCATGTAAAAATAAAATTATTGCTATATCTATGCACGTCTTTTTTAAATTCCAAAACGGTACTGACTTAAAAAAAACATGCCTCGTAGATAAAATACGATGCAGGTATTATAATAACAAGTTCACTAACTTCCAAATATTATATATATATATATTACGATTTCTGTCGATGGTATTTAATTTCTCAATTATTTTTCAAAACTTTTATTTTGTATCGGTATCACAATAACTGTTATACTACCTACAAGACCTCTACGAAGCTTTCCAGTGGTATAAAAGGGGAACCAAGTAGTTGATATTAAGCTCTCAAAAAACTGGAGGGAATGATTACTTATCGGTTAACAACACTTTGTCCGGAACCTGTAAACGCATTTCTAACTAAACGTTGGTAGGAAATGTTTAACTTGAATGCAATACTTTCTCTGCTTACTGTAGGAAAGTACAGCGGCCGCAATGAAAATCTTTACATGGTAATAAAGCCATTAAGCACTGACTTTGCATGGTTTTATTTTTAATTTCTCTGTACAATTAGTACTTGGCCATATTTCCATTAACTTGTATCACCTTCATGACTCTTCTGGGCATCGAATCTGCTAGAATTTCAAAATATTTGCTGTCCATTTCCACCCATAGCTTCAACACCTCCTGCAGCTCCTTAATATTTGATGGTTGCAGCTCTTACATTTGGTTTTTAATTTTATCCCAAGCATTTTCTATTGGATTTAGGTCAGGAGAGTTAACATGCCAGTCAAGTACAGGTATATTATTGTCTTTTAGAAACTTCTGAAGTATCTTTGTTCTTTGAGCAGGGACAACATCATGCATAAAGAATTGGCACTGATGAATTGGCTAAAATGTGACCAAATGCTGTTTGTTACAAGGCCTCTAAATAGTTATTTCGCTTCATTGTTACATATTTAGGGAGAAAGTACAAGTAACTTCTACCTCAATTACCATTAAAGTCAACCCATACTATCCACTTTCTTTAGGTTTAACAGTTTTGACAGTAAACTTTTGATCATACCGTGACACATTTTCTGGCCTTCTCGCCGTTTTGGACTTTCCTCTGACCAATTTTAAAGTGCTTTCATCATAAAACATTACTTTCTGCCAGCCATCTGATGTCCAGTGCTGATATGTTTTGCAGAAATATACTCTTTTCTTCATCACAGCTTCAATTAGAAGAGGCTTCTTGGCAGCACACCAAATTGGTAAACCTAAGTCCTTTTGAAGCCGATGCTGAATGGTCCAGATTGCAACACTTTTGAGCAGTTATGAATGATTCTTTTTTTAACCCTACTGCTGTAATCCATGGATTAGACTTCATTTCACATTTTAGAAGGTCATCAGTCCTTGGAGAAGCCTTTCTTTTACCACCTGAGCCTGTCTATCGAGTTGGTGTGCCGCCACGTGCAAAAGTGCTGATGCACTTTTAGGTTGTAAATAGCTTGTCTTGAAACCTTTAGATCAACAGCTATAGGATTTACAGAGGTACCTTCCTCTAACAGAGTTAAAGAACGAGTCTTCTCCTCACAAATGAGCTTCTTGCATGGCATTTTGTGTATTGGATGCAGAAACACACCTCTTCAAACAGAGCACTGAAGTCAAAAATCAAATAACAAACAGTAAACAACTTGCTGTACAGCAAATACCAAAGACAGACTGGGACCTAGACTGCCAATGAAAGGAAGTTGCTGCTGTGTACTCGAAAATCATGTGATTTGCAGCTCTGCCTGCCTTTTTGTGTAGTTTTGGGAGAAGGACAAACTGAGTGCATTGTCTATGTAAATATTTCCATTGCTGCAACTGTAGTTGAGAGTGTAAAAACAAGCTTCATTAAACGGGCCTTTCCTAGAAAAGCAAAAAATAATGGGCGCCATTAATCGGTCACATTATGGTAAACGATGCGGTAATAAGACCCTAATTTACGTCAGTGTTTCTACTTAGAAAAGTTTGTTAAGGATGCAGGAAAAGAGCTACTGATATACAACAGTAAATACAACTCCTTAGTGCCGATAATTGCCTATAAAAAGCGTTTATTTTCTTTCTCTCTGTTTCATTCTTTACTTTTATCTTACTTATGTCCTATTATACTCCTTTGAATCCAAACATTTGACGTTATTTAAATTTATTTCACATATGCAGATATCAATGTATTTTGTTTCGTTACTTCTTGTTTTCCTTATTCTCCTTTATGTAATATTATTATATGCAAAGATTTTTATTTATTTGCTTATTCATTTAATCTGCTTCTTCTCCTTTCAAACGAAACATTTTATGCCATTTTAACTCATATTATTTTCTACTTTCGTGCAACTACTACTGTATTTTGTTCCCTGTTCCATTATATTTTTCCTTTTTCTCATATCGCCTTATATACTAATGGCAATAACATTGTTTATACATTCATCAATATTCTTTCATTTTTAAATTTACTTCGTCTTGCTCTCATTTCATACATCCCGTAGTCATTTTTTTAGAAAAACGAACGGTCCGATGGCCTGTAATTGCAAATTAGGTAATATGAATGTAATTTGGCACATTCATAATTCTTCATTGACGAACCATACCATAATTTATATCTATATATTGAGGGAATCCGCTTGAACGTATGTACATAAACATGTGAAGACCTATTTTACACATAATCATTACTAGCACCATAGTCAAATAACAATTAGAAATACGGTGTTGATAAAGGGTAAGCAAGGACTGCTTTGAGGCCAAATTCTCTCAATTCTCTGCTGAACCTGTTCATAAAAAATACTAAATTTATATCATTCACAGAGCAAGAAGCAGTAAAACTAAGTGGTACTGTGGAGGCAAAATTACAGTAAATTAATATTCAGCCAGTATAAGTTGAAGGCATAGCTTTAAACTAAAGATGCATATACAAAAAGTGAAAAAGGAATTAAGTCAATTGAAAGCATTTAAATAATAAAACCAATAAGATGAAAAAAACAAATGAAGAAAATCTGTTTGGTTGCAATAAGCACCTTGAAAAGGGAGGTGAAGAGGGGGAAGGTGAAAATTAACATGGACTGTATCCAAAACAGTAAAGGTTAAATGAGTAACGAAATGAAAACAATAAGTAAAGCTGAGGATATATTTCTATCTTCTATTCTGAACAGTTTAGATAAAAGCGATAGAAGAAAAACCAAATTAGGTACGTATTATACCAGCACCGGCACCAGCCTTAGTTTATATGGCAATGTAAACAAAAGCAGGTGTAGATGTGCGACATTATTGGCTTTTTAGCCTTGTAACTCTAAACGGATGAAAAAAAGGCACGCATATCATTTTAAACACTTTAAATCTAATGCAAAATATATAAACAACTTTACATTATTACAAATGCAACAATCAAATAGTAATTAATTAGCATTTAATTTGATATATGTAAGCGTAATTTGTATGTATTAATCAGAATGCACGTTGAATTTGCTCAGTTTAAAAGCAGAAGGAAGTGAGAGCATCAGTTTTTAACATTGTTGCTTCCGTACAACATTTAAATATCACAGGTTGAAAAACAAATTATATCGAAGGTGTTTTGCAAGTCGTTTTAAAAATACCGACTTAAGCAATGGAGGACGTTAATTTTTCAGCAAAATACCCCGGTGTTTCCACACCAAGTATTAACGCCGCTAGAAGCGAAATTATGAAAACATAAAAATATTTCTTATGAACAAGAAAGTTATAGGAATCATTACAGAGCTACTTGAAAGATATTTTTAACAGATTGAAGATATTAACGCTTGCCTGCATGTATATATTCTCGATCCTAAAATCCTTTGTAAGCAATCGGGCCTCATGTATAACAAATAAAGTAATTCAGAGAAGAAATATTAGACAAAAGTGAAATATACATTATCCCAGTACTAAACCTTCTTGATCCATAAAGGTGTACATTAAACAACATTCAAAATATATTACGCGCTTCCTAATGATCTTAAAGAAACAAATTTATAATTTTGGTGCTTTTAAAAATGCTGCTAGAGAGTACCTATGCTCAAAATCATTTTATTTTGTACATGATTAACTGAATGACAAATTATTCATGATAATGGTTATGTAGTTTTGTAATTAGAACCTAACTGTACCAATGACAAATCATTGCCAATAAACCTTTGATGCCTGTTAACGTATATATTGAAGAAATGACTATAAATGGTATCCATTGCAAAAAGATTGTGACGTACTGGCAAAAGTCAAGTGAAAGTTGATTTTAAAAAGAGTTTGATTTTGTATCATATATAATTATCTCTGCCTTGTTTTACATATTGTTTTTCATATTGCCTGTATATAACGTGTCTCTTATGTTAAATGTTCAAGTATATATACTATTAAAATGTATACGTCTGAACAAGTTCAATGTTCGCAGGCTTTTGTGGCTACAAGTGAACCCACTGAACGCAAATCAGTCTAATCTAAGGTAACTGCGCATTGTCTCAACCATTTCTTTCATTCATTGTATATCTCCTATCCGTTAGTTAAAGGATAATGACAATGATGATGATGATGATGATGATGATAATAAATAATAATAATAATAATAATAATAATAATAATAATAATAATAATAATAATAATAATAATAATAATAATAATAATAATAATAATAATAATAATAATAATAATAATAATAATAATAATAATAATAATAATAATAATAATAATAATAATAATAATAATAATAATAATAATAATAATAATAATAATAATAATAATAATAATAATAATAATAATAATAATAATAATAATAATAATAATAATAATAATAATAATAATAATAATAATAATAATAATAATAATAATAATAATAATAATAATAATAATAATAATAATAATAATAATAATAATAATAATAATAATAATAATAATAATAATAATAATAATAATAATAATAATAATAATAATAATAATAATAATAATAATAATAATAATAATAATAATAATAATAATAATAATAATAATAATAATAATAATAATAATAATAATAATAATAATAATAATAATAATAATAATAATAATAATAATAATAATAATAATAATAATAATAATAATAATAATAATAATAATAATAATAATAATAATAATAATAATAATAATAATAATAATAATAATAATAATAATAATAATAATAATAATAATAATAATAATAATAATAATAATAATAATAATAATAATAATAATAATAATAATAATAATAATAATAATAATAATAATAATAATAATAATAATAATAATAATAATAATAATAATAATAATAACGCATGGTAATGCTGGCAGTACCAGTGCATTCGTTCTTCTGCCGGCACTCGAACAATTGCGATGCATAGAAGAGTGGGCTTTAAACATTATTTAAAAGAAAACCCTAAATGATAAAAATGTGTACCATCTCTGATACCTCTGCAGCATAGCATCTTGTTCAGGATCAATACAACGATATATAAGTGTGAGAATTGCAAGTATATTCAATAATACAATGAATAGGCATTAATTTGTACATTTTTATGCACTTTACACAACAGGCAAAAAAGGGAATACCTGATTTCAAAAGTAGTTCTAATCTGTCCAGCTCTCAACAGCAACGATATCTCTTCGTGAAGTGCTATTTTAAAACACTGCGTCAGCCCTCAGTAAGAAGACAAGTGTAAACATTGTACCAAAAGGAAACACGGAACAACAGACTATTACCAGGTATGCCGTAGTGCAAAACAGATAACGTATCGTGCGAAATCTTAAAGCGGTCTTCCCCTTTTTGCCTCAGTGTTGCCAAATCTTCCTTTGCTACAATGAGCAAAATATGTCTACCTACATTCATCTCTAAGGAAAAATATCTTGTGACAGCTGGACCTCTCTGGAGATCGTTAATAACTCCACGCCAGAAGAGGGGACTTCCCCCCTTAGGCATTAGACAGCCAGTGCTGGTAACTTGTAATTATCGCCGCTAGTTTCAGCATTTATTCAAAGTGTCGGAACGAGATGGCAGTAATGTCTGTGACCTGCATTCAGGAGGTCACGAGTTCAGTTCCTGTGATCGATTTCCGGATCCATGACATTTTTCGGAGATTTCCCTAGATTGCCAGACAATTCTGGGTACGTTCATTTAATCCTCCAAAATTCTCCCTTCAGTTTACCTCACTTCTCATTCAATTACACTCTGTCGGTTGGTTCTTTAAGGTTTGGCCCGGCTCTGTCTCAGAGCTTCTGAGCCTTCCAGGGGAAAGTGCCCACCTCCAGCGGGATAGTGTGCCAGTGTCACTAATCGCACTGGGGAACTTCAGTTTGGAAGACTTAAGGACCCTGCCCTCAGTTCTGTTGAGGATTCTAAATCGGCTGCTCTCTGTCTCCTCTGACCACACGCCTCCCTTCTGGGCGCAGGGGACAGAAGGCTACGTCGTCTAGATGCCAAACCATCGAGACCATTTACCTTGCAGAATTATCTTGTATTTTAACTGTTAGTCTTATTCATACAGCCTTCATTACTAGTTCTGTACTTATGTATCAGAATCGGTCATGGTATACTTCTCTAAAAAATATTAATGTGCAAGATAGTTTTTAAACAATGGAATCTCTTTGCTAATTAAACTATTTAATTGTATTATATTGGCCGCGCCATGGCTTAGTGGTTAGACCGCTTGGCTCTCACCAAGGTGGTCCAGGATTGATCCCAGACGACCACAAAGTGAGATTTATGGTAGAGAACATGGGGTTGGAGCAGGTTTACTCCGGGTCATCCGGTTTTCCCCGCCAGCATTCCAACGATTAATCCATCATTATCTTTCCTATCATCCCATCTCTCTCGTACTTTCACTTCCGGCGATAGGCTGATCACTCATCCCGGAATCTCTGTGATCAGGAAACCTCTGATCCTTAATCCGTTTCCTACAGGCCTTTAAGTTATGTGGTTCAGCAAGCCCTCTGTTCCACTTAAGGAAATACAGGAAGTAATTCATTCATTCATTCAATCAATCAATTGCATTATATTAGAAATGCTTGGAGCTAGAGCTTTACGCTTTCTCGCAGTCATTTGTTTATTTACTTATTTTGAGTGTGGCAATTTCCAAGTAAATAATTTAAAAGTTTAAGAAGTTAGAAAATTCAGCTCCCAGTGCCTTAAAGCGAATTTCTGCTCTGTGTTATTGCTAAGTCTGCCACTTTCTCACTGACTCTCTATCCCTTTCTCTCCATTTTCCCACAGCCTCCTACAAATCCTTCTATTTCTCTTTCTCCAGCACTCCCTTTCTGCTTTTCTACTCTATTCTCCATTCTCTCAGTCGTTTTCCTTCTGTGATTATCTTTCAAATTCTGTCTCCTTTAATCTGTGAAATGCACATGTGATGCGAGATTTTGAATATCGTTAGTTAATAAATCTTTTAGGAGGAATGATAATAAAAATTAAAGCGTAAGTAAAATGATTAAGGCCACAAAAAATTGCAGTGCCAGTGAGACTATGTTTTATCTGTTTACAGAATAATAGCAACAAAGAATTTATAATGTATCTTAAACATACGAGGGTGGGTCAAAAAGTAATGCCTCTTATTTTTTTCCTTAATTAAGTAAGTTATGTGAAAACTTTGAATTTGGTGCAATTCCTCGAACCTTCTTCTTCAATCCCCTGCAGTAGTAACTTCCTAAGTCAACAGGTGGCAGCACTGCATCCTCTTGCAAAATGGCTGACATCGACATTCGTATTAGACAGCGTTCTGTGATTGAATTTTTGACTGTGGAAGGTAAAACGCCAATTTGCATTCACGAAAGGCTAAAAAATTTGTATGGTGATGCAACGGTGGATGTCTGCACTGTTAGACGATGGGTTTGTCGTTGTAACGAAGCTGAAGGGCAAACACCATTGGCAGATGAAAAGCTAAGCGGCAGGCCGGTGACTTCAGTGACTCCATGCAACATTCAGCGAGTCGATGACATCATTCGAGGTGATCGCCGGGTAACAACAGGTGAATTGTGTCGCATTACCTCCCTCATTAAAGGCAGTGTGATGACGATTATTCAACAACTGGGTTACTCAAATTTTTGTTCACGTTGGCTACCAAGAATGTTAACCGCCCAAAACAAAGAAGCAAGGAAAACAATAGCCGTTGAACACTTGCATCGCTTCAATTTGGAGGGAGAGGAGTTTATCGAAAAACTTGTTATGGAGACGAAACGTGGGTTCAGTTTTTTGAACCTGTATCAAAGAGGCAGTCAATGGAATGGCATCACACAACGTCGCCGAAGAAAGAAAATCAAAACTCAGCGGTCGGCAGGGAAAGATATGGCGACAGTGTTTTGGGATGCAGAGGGTGTGCTTAAGATTAATTTGTTTTGAGCAGGGATGCACAATAAATTCTGTCCAATATATCAGAACTCTCAAAAAGCTGAAAGCACGTCTTCGTCGAGTTCGCCCAAAAAAAACTATGGCGGATGTTCTTCTTTTGCATGACAATGCAAGACCACACACCAGCCGTTACACCACTGCAGAAATTGAGAAATTGGGATGGCAAGTCTTACCTCACCCCCCATACAGCCCTGCTGACCAGGCACCATCAGACTTCCATCTGTTCGGGGCACTAAACGAAGCTCATCGTGGGATTCATTTTGAAGATGAGAAGGCTGTGAAAACGTCCGTGCGTCAATGGCTTGGGAAGCAAGACCGTGTGTTTTACCACACTGGAATGCATGCCCTAGTTAAAAGGTGGACCAAAACTGTGGAAAAGGACGGAGATTGTATTGAATAGTAAGAAATTAATCGTCAATGTTGTAGTTTTCAACATATGTAAATTGGATTCAATTTTCTTGGCAATTGAAAGAGAAAATATAATAGAAGGCATTACTTTTTGACCCACTCTCGTATGTTCTATCAAAAGTCTGTGCATAGAAAAATACAGAAGCGTTACATGTATACGGCGGTCTTCGTTGAAAAAAAAAAGTATAATAAAATCCTGGAATAAATGGAATTGTTATGGAATACTGTCAACTCCAAGAAGCACAAATATTAGTAGTTATGTAGTTAATAGGTGACTAGCCAGGGTCTGGATTAGTTCTATCTGGAATGGTTAGCACCCCGTCTATGATAGTGTCGTGCGGATCTAATCACCATATGGATATGCTCTTCAACCTTCCCACGGAGGTCACGTTAGAACCAGAAAGGATTACTGTGACCTATTTACGGTGCTGTGCTCCAGTTTCTGCAGATCGCCCCTTTGACTATGTTCCTAACCGACACTAATCGATTGCCCTACAGTTGCAGCAAGTGAAATTCATAATTAAGGATAATATAAATGGTGATCATAAAGCAAACAAAATTAAATTAAATCGTGTCGATATCCAATTAAAACAATGGAACACACGGGCTATAACCTAAAAGATGTTCCCGATTTGTAAAAGCCTTAAATCATACACAAACATTTTAAAACCTCATCCAGCTTTTTTTTAAACTTTTCTTTTAAAAATATTGTAACATTTATTTTCTTATTGCTTATATACAAAAACACTATGAAGGCAATACACACCAAGTTTAAAGTTCCTGCAGTTGTTTCTTTTCAACGAAATTATTTAGAACAATATATTATGCTACTTCATTTTTAGAATGCTATGCGCCAGAAATTTTTGGGATATTGAGGCTAAAATTCCGCTTTTATGTTAAAGAAGAGAAGCTGCACAAAGTTAGGTCAAACCATTTGAAATTAGTTGCTCATAGATATTCAATTCACTCAGTTTTAATTTTACATTCTGGTAAATTTTGAATTTATAATACATTATGCAAAATATAAAGCCCAATATTGCCTTACTGTTGATGTTATTTGCAAAAGAGTTAAAATTTGTTTAGCATATATTTATATATATTTCCTGCAATAAACCGCTTGCAAAGAGACTTTTGTAACAACAAAAAACTGAATAAATGAGAGAGAATTCGCGTTTAAAATGTGCAAGGAATTGATTGCGCATTTCTTAACTTAAAAACCATCAGGCATCTAGGCATTACAATGGGAGAAAACAAGGAAATCATTATGACACATAAAATCTAAAGGATAATACCGAAATTAAAGGATTGCAATTAGTAAAGAATCGTGATGGATTTCAGAGAAATCTTGTATCTTTGTGAAACGCATGCACGTGCAGTTGAGTTCAGTTGTGTAACAAAAGAAAACGTAAGAAAGAGGTTTTCTTAGTAAGAATCTTGAATGGTTAGCACTTGACTCCGTTTGAATAGGTATTCTTCGGACCCTTAATAATGGAATGACCGAGACTAAAAATCACAATGGACAAAATAGTCATCAAGGGAATCTTTGGGTGAATATAGAGGGCTTCCAGAAGTGAAAGTTACACACATCCACGCGCAGCTGCGCCAAGTAAGGACACACAGTCCGTGACGGGCAGGCCCATTAAGAAGTTCAGTCGATTCTCTCTGATTCTGTCTTGATCGAAGGCAGACCAGAAGCGACGAGAGAAGATATTTGTCGATTCATATGTACGTGAAGAACGAATTATGTTTTATCGCGTACTAAGCAGTCTACATACGGTAACTCTAAACAGTGAAATATTGATAACCTTGGTCGGCAACTTCGAGTTTGATTTGATGATAAAAAGAAGCAGTCATTAAATCAGTTTGAAACGGGCATTCCAGTGTCATTAGAACCATCCTTACTCACATACATATCCACGCATACCCTGAGAGTACCTCTTTGCTACACCCTGCGCTACCCTTCTTTTTTTTTTTTTTTTTTGCATCAAACTGTCGCGCCAACGTGGAACTCTTTGCTCGCCAACTTTTCCGCTACAAGGGATAAGTATAATAAAGCACTAAAGATAAAATTACTAATATTTATGCCTTTTTAGAAAATGTTAATGGTTATTTGGCTTAAGCATTGTACCATAAGCATCGCTTGCCTGCGCATACATGGATTCCAGATTATGGATTTTTTGTAGTGTTTAACCCCGCTTGTACTACATGTAAAAACGCAGGCGGTGGCACTAACGATACATGAAATGAAGATGGAGCACCAGTGGAATGAGATGGCAGGGAGCATCCGGAGGAAACCCGCCCCGATGCCGCTTTCTCCACCACTAATCTCACACGCCTGGGATTTTTTTTTAAATTATCCATGATCAGCAAGTATGCTTTACAGATGTTTGAGAAGCTTATTAATAGTACACATAACAATTGAGGTAGATGTGAACGACTCCTCTAGCTAAATATGTCAGGATCACTGTAACAGAACTTGAGGACTTTTAAGTTTGATAGTTATTACTCGTCTGAGTCGTCACTGGAGAGATCACTCAGGAGAAGATCTTGTGTCAGTCTGCGTTTGAGGCGAGTTGGTTGGCGAGTGCGAGCGCCGAGATTGTAGGTAACAGCTCAAGGAACATCCTGGAGCCAGCCAGCGGATGTACTCGTGAACGGGTAGAAAACCAAACTCATGATGAAGTTGTTGGTTTCTGACGAACCATGGAGCATTTGTAGCTGTACGTAGCACCCTGTTTTGTGGTACCTGCAGTCGGCGGAGATTAGACTTGCTGGTGCCACCCCAAAATGGAGCTGTATAGGTAAAAACAGTTAATGCCAGAGGTTCTACTCCCATTAGTCTTGGACCCGTAGAACCAAGGACCCGGGCCTCCTTCGACCAGGGAGTTACCGAGCTGACCCTGAAGGGCGCCTGGCACCTCCGTGGGGCTTTCCATAGGGCAAGACCTAGAGACTAACAACCCCCCCCCCCCATATGGTCCTGTGGCTAAAGACGGGATTGAAGTGGTGATCTAGCACACTTTCTATTAGCTATGCTGGCTAGTAAGTGGGAATATTAATGGCTTCCCTCAACCCCGTCCAAAGACTTACCCAATCTCCCACGGGTATCGGGAACCACTGCCCCCTCGAGTCCAACCCAATCCGAACAACTCCCTATCAGGGAGGGGCTCGAATGTTCGGCCCGAGGTTCCTCTAGTAACGCCAGAGGTACCACGAGTGCTAAGGGTCAGCAGCGCCCGCACCACGGCAGCTGAAGGGGAGGGATGCCCCCCCCCCTCAGGCCGGATTAGAAATCTGTAAAGAAGAAGGAAGGATTCATAACCGAGTGAGGTGCGCCAGTTGAGTAAAGAGTGCAGTTTTGAGAGCCGAGTAGACGCAAGTGTAACAGACCGACAGATGTGGGCGTTCGAAGTAAGTCGAGGGTCCAGTAGCACCCCAAGATACTTCACTGGCACACTGGTTGGTAACCATACGAGCTGTAGTGAAGGAGAATCCTTATAACGACGCAGCCTCTGTCTTGTTAGTGTTGAGGGAAATGCTAGGGAGCTAGTCGATCCAGGGCAGTTTGCAGTTCATGAATGGCATGACGGATATTGGAGTGAGAATAAAAGAGAGCACGTCTGGGATCGAACCCGGGCCGCTTTGGTGAGAGTCGAGTAATCTAACCACTCGCCGCGGCCATACTCAGATTATGGGTGCATATTCATTTGGTCGTATGTCATTTTATTCCAGTTGGTATTTTAGGGCACTTTTATCCTTTCGAATTTTTACCTTATTACTTTGCAACTTGCTTGCCCTTTGCATATTTATTTTGTCACTCTCCTGCATTTACATTCAGTGTATAATAAGATTGTATCAGTAATATATTACATTAGGATAACAGTTAAAAATTTCATATTCCTATCGTATATCGTTTACTTTATTGGGGGGTGGAGAATTGTATTTCTATTTAAGTCCTATATATGTAGCACGGGAATCAAATACAACTGAAGATAAGCATTCTGTCTCAACTGGCCAGCTTTCCACATTTCGCGTTAAAGAATGTGTAGTCAGCTTACTCTAGTCGTAGGCTGTGAAGTCCTCATTACCAAAGTACCAAGAAGAATCAATGTTGTTTTTCTTCACTGCTTCAAAAATGATTTTCTATATTTATTTTTAGTTCTGCGAACAAGAACATAATAAAAATTCATGTTAATTAATTTGCTAAATTATTTAATCGAAAGCCATATACCTACTTCTTCACTTACGTGAAAGAAATAACATCAATGTAAGCATTATTTATGCCTTTCTATACATTAATTATAATAAAATAAATAATTTTCGTTTAGATCATTATTGTAACAGGTTTCTTTTTTCATTTTTAATAATTTTAGAGTCATTTTATACTATCGTTACCGACATTTTTATAATATGAATATTGGGACCCGTTAAAGTGAGCGAGTGTGTGGAGTTTAGGGGCCCGTCGACAGCTACGTCATTTGGGTCCAGGGCATTACTCCATACAGAAGATTTTAACAACAGAGCAGATAAATCTTTTTAACTGGGGTTTCTTGTAGTTACAAGATCTACAACCTAACTTTTCATGTGTATTCGCTCGTAAATCTATAATCTGGCTAAGGTGCTGTGTGAAATATATTGGAAAAATATATCTTGGGACATGATACAAGTACGACGTAATAGAATTTGACCATTAGCAGATATGACAAAAATAGTTATTACCTAAATAGTAAGGAAAACGTAAGCATCAGCTACAAACATAAGCCAGGTCACAGACAGGGTGACTCACCATTTTGCTTTATATTGGTATTCCCCTTCCTCCTGCTAGACGCCGCAGTATAGCCAACTTTTCCTGTAACGCACCAGGGAGACTCAAGGTATTAAAATAAAATGTCTTGCATTTAATAATAACAGCATCAATAACCCCATAAAATATATTAAACGTATAGTCAGTAATAATTGTACACAGAGTACAGTGTGCAGAGCTATATGTTACTTCAAAGTGTGTGTGGGTGAGGGTGGACTACAAGTTCAAGGATACAACAAAAATACTTTTAAAGAAGTTTCCCCATCTTAAACTACTTTTACATGGAACACTTTTCTAAATTTAGGTTTTCTCAAAATGGGTTTAGCAATTTTGACTAAATTGCCATACTTTTAAGAAATTTTCATTAGAAATGAAGTGTAAATGTTGACTTTCCTGGAAATACTCTCTGAAACGATTTCATTCTGATCTATTTTACATGACCGGTAAATCATAAGACATACACAAAATATTACTACAAAAATATATCACTCGTTAAATGACAAAATTAATGTCAGAAACATTTTGGGTGCCGTTGTCTGTTTACGAATTATTCCTTGTTATTTGTTGGTTCGAATGTTCCAAAACACACTTTTCAAAACTGGAAAATATTTATTCGTTTTCTTATTTTCTCTACTACATTCTTGCAGTAAGTGGAGACAGTGTTGTATTCATCCAAAAATTCGATACTAAGATTTCACCAAAAATATATGTTTTAAGACTCCTGGATAAAAACAAAACGCTATTTTTAAAAATGCCTTTTATGGCGTTCGCGCGCTTCTATAATGAGAACACTAATTAACAGCTAATTAACAAATATGGCATTTAAACACTGCATCTTCGAAGGACGTGACATGAAGATTTTCAAAACACACTCCCACCCTAACCTATCTTCAGATGTAATAACTTCCAAACAAAATTCTGATTTTCTCAAAACGGGCCAAAATGTTTTGATTAAAATAACACATCTTTGAGATATTTTTATATTAAATAAAATGTATAATTTGCATTTCTTTGGAGTAGCTTCTGAAGTATCCTTCATTATGAATAACTTTTACATAACTGTTAAACCGTAAGAGATAGACAAAATCTCAAAACACAAACATTATGGGATGCCAAAGCAAATAAAATATTTCAATTTTTTGGAGCTTAATTTAGCAACATATTTTTCCGACATTTAACATTGAACTGTTTCTTTACTTTCTCTATTGTGCACTTAGAGGAACTATAGTATTCCATTCAACAATTCATGCCCAGTTTTCACTAGAAGTACAATTCTTAAAGCCTACAGCATTCACCTATTGCCAGTGTACAGAAAAGGATGTATTAAGGCCTTTATTCAAGATTTTTTTATTACACTTAAACTTTTCACAATTTTAGCGAATAAAGGTTATTAAGAATGTTAAAATGTCAATAATAATGTATAAATTCTAAAGTTTACATTTCAGATACAAAATGGTTTAGGGGCACTTGGAGGTCCATAGGTTTCAAAAAATCCATTTTTTTAATGTTAAAAATTATGTAATACTTCAGCTTTAAAATTATATATAAAATAGGTTGTCAGCTGGTATTAAAGTCATTTAATTCGTCAAATTAAACATGCCAGCGTAATGATACGCCCACTTTCCTGAGAAAGGTGCTTAATCTTTGATCGTGATTTTCCAAAACCTAGATTTTTCATACTTAAGGTGCATGTTTCTCAAAAACTATTAAAGATATTGACACAAAATTTTTAGTGGTTATTTGCCAATATTTCTTGAACACATTGAGCTAACATTTATATTCATGTCATTTATAAAATGGATGAAAAATATTCAGTCCTTGAAAATATTATCTTTTTTTTACTCAAAACTAATTAATTGTTCATGTACATAGTATAAACTATATGTGATTTTAATTTAGCCGATTTTATAAAACTGTGTCTTAGGTTATTTAGGAAAAAATTGGTGCATATAGCTTTGAATTCCTACAAGTAAAGTGCACCTGAAATATAGGTTGCAAAATTTTTTTCAGGACACACGGTGTGATTTATGCCCCTTTTGCATGGACCTATGTGAACGTAATTTAAATATTATACAGTAGTTAAATGCAAACATCCTTATACAATAATCATACCGAATTTAAAATTCTGATAATGTTTACTTTTCTATATATTCAAATTTTAATATTGGTAAAAATTAGCCTTGTCTGGGTAAAAATAACCTCCCCGTGCCCTTAAACAATAAATTTCTAATTTATTAAGGGCTATCAGAATATCTTAAATTTATGCCAAGGTTCCACATAAATGTTGAAGTTCACCCCCTCACCACATCTGGAACCCACTGGAGTATGCTGTCATGACCTCCTAACAAAATCTATTAAGTCGACTCAACTTTATTGATCCATTTAAAAGATATGGAAATATCCCATACTGTTCATCCAGCATATTAAAAAACAAAGAAATGAATGGTGAATCAAATTTTAAATGGAAGGAATAGCAATATAATGCCACAACAAATAATGACATTTAAAACCTGCAGAAATAGGAGAAAGCTAGAAAAGGTCAGTGTTTGTAGAAGACGTAACGGGCTGAAAGAGGCCATACAGATGGAAATAGTTCTGCATGTTCATCGTATAAAGTCATTGAGAAATAATACTGCTTTCTTGACATAATTTAAATGAAACAAAACATTCAAAATCCTGTTTATATCACGTGTCTTTCCTCTGTTTACCAGAAACCTCAGCTGTCAAGGAAAATAGGTTTTGACTGAGCGGATATGCAAGCTACGTAATGTTTCTACTCATTTCCCTTCCTGTTGTTTGATGACAAACGATGCCCAACAAGGAAAGAGAATGTAATTACATAAAGAAATGAAATTTACTACATCACCATGAGATCCTTTCCTGACTATTTGTTAAACATGGTCTTCCCCTCTGTTTTATTAACAATCTTGACTTATGGATGAAGGTATGTAACTATGCATGAATGTAATATTTTTAAAGTCAATCTTCACCAATTTTCAGTCTTCCGAATGATCTAACATTTAACACACATATCAAGAACCGATGACAATAAAACACTTTTATAACTTTGCTTTAGTATTCTTTAGCTTTTGAACCACAATTTATTTATATTTTCGTTCTCCGAAAGATAAAAGGTTCCAGACGCCGTGGGAGTGCAGAAACTATTTTAGCATAAAGTTATGTGGGCAGAGCTAGTATGGGTGCGTGTTTATTAGCATTTTAAACTCCTAGAGAATGTCAAATATTGTAAGTCAGTGACGACTAGTTCATAATTATCCTTCATATATACCATGTAACCATTCCATTAGTAATTTTAACGAAAAGAAAATTATCATTTTAATACTAAAAAAGAGCAAACAATTTACTTCTGGTGCGTTTCCAGAGTCTTCATTTTCTTGTTTCTATAAGGTTGAACTGATGTCTCAACTTTTTTGACTTGCGGTACTCACAAAATTATTTTATGTGCATTTACGAAGGTATGACTTAAATTACACACACAAAAAAGGAATCAACGTCATGGAGGCATTAAGTAAAAGCATAGATAATTCCAATGACACTTCAAAATTATGTTCAGTCTATTTTGCTTCACTGTTGCCGCACGCTACCTAATTCGCAGTCTTAGTAAGATATTCACCTATGAACATAACTGATGCTTTCTTAGAATTAAATGCAAATGTTTAACAGTTTAAAACCTAAAACCAGGAATCAGTGATGTATGAAAGCGAATCGGCTTTACTGTGGAGAATGATAGCATATGACGTGATGCGTTTGAACGGAAAGGAAAACCTCACCCAGCCCGACACGGTAGGGATTATTGTGGGCCACCACCCTCCAGGGATAAGGCAGGTGACAAAGGATGATGGAGTCAGCGTAACCTCAGAAATGTACATAAATTCCTAACGTTGCAGAAACTGTTACCCGCAAGCGCAAACCACTGAAGCTTCTCACCACCATCCACTGACCAAGGCAGCCCGCTGACCTGGGCAGTAACTTCTAGAGGAGCCAGGGAAGAAGTTTATATAACGCGCGCTCTGTACCATCTTCCCGCATCTCTCGAAAACCACTGCAATGACAACTGAACTTGAAAAATATCAAGAAAATAAAATGAAGAACCGAAGGAAAGAAACTGATAGATTAGAGAGGACCTCGCATTCGTCTAGTAACAACCGGAATCCACGGAAAAATCGAAGTCACAGTGATCGCTCTAAGGGGATCGAACTAGGGACAACTCGAGTGGAGTTGCACATGTTACGCCTGCCACTTTGCTCGGTTTTCTTCGGAGAAAACGAAATAATAATAATAATAATAATAATAATAATAATAATAATAATAATAATAATAATAATAATAATAATAATAATAATAATAATAATAATAATAATAATAATAATAATAATAATAATAATAATAATAATAATAATAATAATAATAATAATAATAATAATAATAATAATAATAATAATAATAATAATAATAATAATAATAATAATAATAATAATAATAATAATAATAATAATAATAATAATAATAATAATAATAATAATAATAATAATAATAATAATAATAATAATAATAATAATAATAATAATAATAATAATAATAATAATAATAATAATGATAATAACAACAACAACAGAAATTCCAAGCTTAAAGCCAATACTAAAGAAAGTTGGATTGAATTGTTACCGGACGTTACGATGTGACGTCGTAGATAACATACCACCCCCTATGCAGAACTTTGGCGTATACAGACCAATCACAAGACCGCGGTTTACCTGGGGTCAGTGTTACACGTACAAATTTTATGTCCTACTAATGATGGTTCAAGTGTAACTAATTAAAGCTCATGATTAAGGTGTTCTCAAGAACTGTTAGTTTATTGTCTTTACCGAGTTTATCCTCAGGTTATTAATTTGTAATTCGTTAAAACGTGCGACAAACATTTTATTTTGAGGAGTGGACTGATTTACGCATACGCTATAGCACTGAATTGTCCGGTCTGATTCTATCTTTTCAACTTTTCAGTTAATTAAGTTTAATTTATATATAAATCCATTTATATACAAAACTTATATATTAATTTACTTAAAGGATAGTTGTGGATTTTTTGAGTTCAAAAGTTAATCAGTATTTAATTTACTTCATTGTGTATAATTTGCAGTGCTTATTTAATTATTTGTATACATGAGCATATGTCTGTATCCCGCTCTCCCGACCCCGCTCTCCCTCTCTCGTTTCCTCATACAGAAATTATAAAAATTAACTGATATTTATTTTGGAATCTATTTGAATACACGATTTGCCTGGAAGTAGTGACAATAAAATGTGACAAAATGGAAGTGTGAGTTTTTCCATAGGTGTACTGCACATGGACTGCACTGTTATTGCTTGCATATATAAAAAAACTGCAGATTGTTACAGCCTGAGCAAGACAACCACCTCTCAGCGAGAGAAAACAAAACAATCGCGGTTCCTAGGCCTTGATCTTGCGTCTGCATACACTTGTAAGGCAATGCTTCACTAGTTCGCAGAGTACTACTTACGTTATTTCCGACGTATGCACATTTCATGGCTGTGCTGTATATCTGCCGTCATTCATATTCTGTATCCATCTAACTTGCATCTCACGCGAACGCACACTCTTCCGGCCTTTAATTATCATAACGACAGTGAAAGAAATTTCGGCTGTAATAGTCGGAAGAAACGAAGCTGAATGCTATCACATTTACTTGTCTGAACACACTGAAGTATTACAGGTGAATAAAGGGAATACTCCAAAAATGTTCATTTTCTATTAGAGCTCATATTGAGCAGAAGCTCTCTTTTCGAACGAATTGGACTTTTAGAAAACTATTGTGCATACTCCAAAATTTTACAATTTACAACTTTTGGCTACATATATTTGTCTTTACCTTGTTGCTACCTTGGCTTACACGACACACTGGCCTTCTGCTATGAACTCTTAACCTCCATACCTCCTTGTTATTTAATTAGTCCCATTCTTCCCCCTCATCTTCCTTTATTATATTCTTTACTTTTCTGGCCCATTTTTCTTTTACTTTCTGCAAGAACTCACCAATACTTCTTACCTTCTTTTCCTCCCTACCCGTTAACATTTTTATATCTACTATCCTCTTATCTACTTTCTCCCATTTTTCCTCCCAAGCCTATTTTCTCCACATTGCAACCTCCTCGCATTCTGTTACATAGTGTTCCATACTTTCTTTTCCCCCACACAATTCACAAATTCCCTTTTCCCTACCTCTTATCCCTCTTAAAAATATTATTCCCGTTCTCATCTATGCTAACCCTTCTCTCTCTTGCCTATTGCAGTAATCTACATATGCTTCTCGTTCCCAATTTATTTTTATTTGCTTGTAAAATTGTAAAGATTTCATATTTTCTAGACTTCCCCATATTTCCTATCTGAGGTTTCCGAACCACGACGGGTGGGATGCCGGTTGTGCTGGTCTGCGAGAGTTTCCAACTGGTAAATAGTAGGGAATCTATCCTCTGCATTGCCATGACTCCTTGTCCGCCCTCCGTCTCTTCTCAACTCATCCTTCCTCTCGGGGATGCCCCACTTAGAACTTAGGTGCAATAAACCACAGGTGTCGGTGCCGAATCTGCTCCGGAGTAATTCTAATCAATAAAGTGACCATATCTCATGGGCAAAAAAGGAGGGCCCTTTCAAATCCTACTGGAGAGTTCTTGAGGACTCGTAGGCAATGAGATTTGTAAATTTTAGATATTTATGCATGCTACAAGGATATGTTGTTAAGTTTATAAAGGCAACATTACAGTGGTTTGCATGTATAATGCCACCCCCTTAAAATTGTTCTTATATAGTGTCACACCGACACTCAAAATTACTGTCATAATGTTGACCTTCATGCGTTTCATCTCCAGAATTTGTTCAAATTTTCCAGACTACAGTCTACAGCGTCATTCAACAGTAATTGCATGAGTCATACTCATAAGTTTCATTATTATACTCTCTTTTTTATTTATGCCAGGAGACCAGGAGTACTTCATTATTAAACCTAATTGTTTGCGCAATTTATCATTCCCTGACAAGTAGGATCAACATTCCAGACAACTTAGCTGTTACAAATTGTATTGAACAGTTATTACTGACTTAACTGTGCCTATATTAATTTCCCGGATTTGTTCCATTGAGAATCAAAGAAAACTTCTTTGCCACATTTGTGCTGTGGCTGTGGATTTTAAACAAAATACTGCTATTTTCTACAGCCTCATGAAAAGAAGTTAGAGATATAAAATTTGCTACTGAAATAATAGTAATAATATGGAGCGCAATCCATATAAATCTGAACCATTTCAATAGGCCATAATTTTCCTTTGAAAGCTCGTAGAATGTAGAAATTTGTTTTAATAATCTCAGTAGCCTTGGGAGAATTAACACTGACAATTGTTGACATTTCATTGACACGACTGCAGACACTGAAGTTTATATGGTTATCTTCAAGACAGTTGTGGAGCAGCTGGATGATGTCCAATTGAGAGAAGGTTATTTCCAGCAAGATGCAGCAACATCTAGTGACACCGTGGAACTTGTAACCATTTTCTTTGACACGACTGCAGACACTGAAGTTTATATGGTTATCTTCAAGACATTTGTGGAGCAGCTGGATGATGTCGAATTGAGAGAAGGTTATTTCCAGCAAGATGGAGAAACGTGCCAAACATCTAATGACACATGGACCTTGTAACCAGTTTCCTTGATAATCGAATAATCTCAAAAGGCCTGTGGCCCCTCAGATCCCCTGACCTAACCACACTGGATTGTTTCTTGTGGGGGTATCTAAAAAATAGATAAGTAACATTGCCGAGGATAGTCTCCGTAAACCTTCAGAGAATATGGTGAGACGAGTGCAAACATGTATAGATGCTGGTGGAGGACACTTCCAACATTTTCTCTGAGATGTAAATAGTGTAACATAATCTCCCAATCGTGTATTATATTCTCCCAAAGTAGCACGTGTGTCCTATTATTGGTTCAAAAGCTATGGCCTATTGAAGTGGTTCAGGTTTATTTGGATCGCACTGTATATTACTAGCTAGCAAACTGAAACAAAAGAGCATAATGAGAAAGTAGACAATTGCTATAGTTTTTTCTATTGGGATTGGGATTTCATTACGGTGGGGATTCGGTACGTAGGCCACCATGCTGGGTACTTTGTTCCTATGCACCCAAGTGAGAAAGGAGGAAGAATGAGGCGAAGGAGAGAGCGAACGGCCGACCCAAGGAGCAACGACAGTACAGATGACAGGGTCCTTACAGTTTACTTGGATGGAGACCTCCCCCGACAGGCCAGGACAACGAACCCGCTCCCCTACAGCGGGACGGCAACGAGACCAGCAGCCGAGCCCTAATAGTCCCAGACAGGAGAACCGAGCTCCAAAGGTCCCTGGCTGACGGTCCCGAAATGGTCCCGGCAACCGACGTACCGGAAGAGGAAGTAGTTTTCCTCAGAGCATATCATCCTGTCATGCACCGCCGAGACACCCGCCGACATTTCTACCCTGAAAGAGACCACCAGATGAGAGATGATATGAAATGATAATGGAGATGAAATGGAGGGACAGGAAATTCGGGGGAGGTAATTAACCTAGCGACCCAGGAAAAGCCCCGAAAATAACCCATGGGTCAGGTAGGTCGGCCACGTGAATCGAAACCGGGCCTCCCGAGTGCGGGCCACAAACTAAACCTCCTGAGCCATCCCACTCGGATTGTTCTATTGAGTTCTCAATAAAATGAAGATACTGTAATTAAAACTCAAATTTAACCTAGCTACAAAACTGAGAGTGTTTTCCACATTTTAGAAAATCTCGAATAATAAATAAATGCAAAGTGACTAAGTAAATAAAACAAAATAAAAATGCATTGATAGATAGTTATAGACGCCAATGTCTAAATAGTAATATGATACGAGCGTTTTAATTACCATTATAGTAAGTTTCATGCGACTGTTTATGCTCGATCATGTATCTAAATTAAAGGTTTCATTTCAAAGTATTTTCACTTTGTGGGTTCGTAGAATTAAAAGTCCAATTTGCCGAAATCCGATATGTTTATTTGCGTAGAAATACACTTCGTAGCAGCAGAATTACATCCCATACACAATCTAATCTACCAAGGTCGATGACCACAACAGCGTTCTGATTACATCAGCTCTCGTTACAAAATCAACAACACTTTCCAGCTGTTTACTCTCCTGTTTACGACTCGTCGCTTCCTTAAATACCTCATGCATAATTCGAGACTGTTCTGTACAATCACTAGATGTTTCTGGAATAAACAAGACATCGAATGACGAAAGACGAACCTTGCATAAGCGTAACTTAATCTGCGCAGGCAAGTCCTTTATCTGCACCATCTTTATTTGCTGGCTCTTTGTGTACACAAGCCGCGCTATCGTAGATAACGGGTTCGCGACAGTATTCATTTCTGGTTTAAGTGATGTTACAATCGTTATTGTTTTGTCTAAAGTTAAACTTAGTACGCAAGCGCAGAAATATTGATTACTTCTCTATAAACAGCTGTTAACGTGTGACACAGTTTAACCTTAAAACATTAAAAAGAAACATTGATAACATTGAAAAAAGAAACTTACTTTTATCATGAGTTATTTAACATCAGGTGCTTCATTTATAAATGTTTTAAACTCATCAGGTGTAAATGTTTTGGCTTTTTCCCCCTTTATATCCTTCTCATTTACATTTCAGTAAGCTGTTCAGTTCTGAGTATTTAGACAAGTCAATTTGGTGCCTAATGTTGAGTGTTGATTTCAAAATAGGATAATGAGTCCACAAGGTAGATGATTTTATATTTTGAGGCAATTCTTCGAAATACACTAGGAATTGATTTTCTGGGAACGAATTTATAGCTTTTGATATCCTCCAATCCCTGAATTGTGAATAGAATTTCTCGTACATTTTTCTTGACTTTTGTGGCAACAAATTATTGGTAACATCGAGTGCTTTTGCCGTAATTTCTGGAGGTTCAATGTCATTGTTACTAGTGTCAGACTTTTTTACTTTTCTTAACTGGTGCTAGAACCATTGTCGATCGAAGCGAGAATGGTCTATACTTGCGCTTTCACAACGTTACGTGGCCACTTCTGATTGGTCGAACACCAACACTTTAATGAACAGATGTACTTTAATAAGGCCCATTAAAGTACTGCTACCAGTCGTATATACACTAAAGTTTGGCATGGTCGAGGATAAAATTATTTAAACAGTCCTTTCAGAACTTTTGTTTTGTTTTCTTTTTCTTTTTTTCTTGTCTTTATTTCTTTCAATTTACGTCCTCCAACGTTAAGTCATATCGGATGATGAGTGGAATGGGTGAAATAATGCTCAAATGAGTCCGGGCTCCATAGAGCTTAGAGTTACCCAACATTCGTCTATCAGGATAAGGGAAAACCCTGGAAAAACCTTATCCAGGTAACTCACCCTGACGGAGATTCGAACTCGGGACCTCTTGAACGTGAGGCAGACATGCTACCATCTACGCTACGAAGGCGGGCGTTGTTTCCTTACTCTTGATACCAAAAAGATTGGGTGTCGCACAGTTCCACTTTCCGCTACAGTTTGATACAGTAACGTTTAGCTCAGGGTAAAGCAATGAGGTTTCTCTCAGGGTATGCGTGAGCATGTATGAGAAGGATATTTTTAATGACACTGGAATGCCCGTTTCAAACTGGTTTAATGACGCTTTTTTATCAGAAGATCAAACTTGAAGTTGCCGACCAAGGGTTACCAAGGGTTACTGTTCAGAGAGACTGAAGGTGGAATGCTTATTACTCGATAAACTTAATTCGCTCTTCACGTACATATGAACCGACCAAGACCAAGACAGAAGTGAACTGCCGTAATCGGCTGCCAGCCACGAACTGAATGACCACAGCTGCGCGTGAGTGTATATGTGACTTCCACTTTCTCGAAGCCCTCTTTTCACACAAAGATTCAATTTGTAACTATTTTTGTCCATTGTGATTATGCTCTTGCCATTATTAAGGGTCCGAAGAATGCCTTATTCAACAAAGTCAAGTGCTACCCTTTAGAACTCTGCTAAGGATACTGTTTCTTACGTTTCTTTTGTTAAAACAACTATTCACCCCAACTGCTATTCGACTCAACTACACCTGCACGTGTTGTAACAAAGAACCAACATTCCCTTGAAATCCATCATGATTCTTTACTTATGGCAATCCTTTAATTTCGGTATCACTCTACCACAAATTTAGTAGGCTGAGGAAGTATTCGATGTCGAGATTTCACTGAAAATACAAATTTGGAGTCCCCTAAATAAAAAAAAACATTTTTAAAAAAGTTTGTGTCCATGGTTATGCGAAAGGCAAACTCAAAAACGTGAAAACCTTTAATGTTAAAACCTTCCAAAGCAGATTCACAGAAAAGTCCCTTACCCCAACTATTGTTTACTAGAAAAGTTTTGAAATTCTTTAATTTGTTAAAAAAGCTGCTATATCGATTTTTACTATCCATATGTTAAGAAATATTCATGAGAAACAATATTGATATTTTGAATGTTCTGAGGTCATGCTGCTGGGGTCACCTTCATTCTGTCTGACTTTTGCATTACTGTAAACCGTAAGTATTCCCAACCTCAGGATAAAGAGGAGATAGCATACTTGTCCTCAGTTTATTTTTCGGCGAGCTTTGACATATTTTTTTTCTTTAATGTGGTGCCAGCACTACTGCTTATTAGGTGGGAGACCTGAAATCGATGTCCATATCGGAGTGAAAATTTTCTCTCGCTCGCAGACATGGTCCGAAGTGCGTTTAGCCTTGTTAGGTCCCTTGTTAGGCCATTTGAACAGCTACTAGATTGAGAAGTACACCCCCTGGTTGCGAAGATCGCATAAACCGGTCAGGAAGAAACTGACCACCTCCCACCTTCTAGTACTCCATCCACTCATAACGCCCATGATGAGCAGAGTTAGGAACACAGCGGACAGGGCTTGGACCTAAGCACGCCGCGGAAGGGACTTGAGAGAAAGAAGCTCTGTAATGCTTGATAGACTGAAGAGGAAATGGCTCATGCACGAAACAAAGAAATGAAGTGAAACTGAGTTTTATGTATGGTCGCTTTTGAACTACTGTGGTTCTCTGCATCCCATTCTTCATTGGTCGTGAAAGATCGCTTAATTTTACTTAGAAGCCCCTTTATTAGGCTTGAGGTTATGCTACGACACAGAACCACCGGCTTTACTTCCCTTTCGAGGGAAGTCGTATTTTTACGCCCGAAAAAATTCATCACCCTCCTATGAATTTGAACCAGCGACCTCGAAAACAAAGAAGGTGCGATAGAGAAACAAGATGGTGTCAGCTCATGAGAAACTAATTTAAATCTCGTTAAGATGCATATTTGTCTTTTTTGTGGACATAACCACAGTAATGATATAATGATATAATATAATAATATTCCGTCTCATTTATTTAAATTTTTAGTGCCTATACTTTTCTGAAATAGAGAAGATTTTTCGCACACCCCTTGGTTACTTCAGCGAACAGTTTTTAAAATGTTGACTATTGATGCTGAAATTAATTGCATATTGTAAGAGATTTTATTTGACGTCATCATTAAAACGAAATATTAAATAAGTAATCAAATTGTAGAGGTAGATTTAAAGATACCTTTATATATTATAATTAACAAGGGTAAGAGAGATAAATAATAATAAAAATATAAATTATAAGTAATAGTTAAAATAAGAAATAAGATATAAAAACAATAAATATAATGAGTATTGATTTGATTATTTGGCGTCACTTGAACACTCTGCGTCTAGCTAGCTACGAGGTGTAACCGCAGTATCAGGCAGCGATTCGCCGCAGCGAATTAATCGAAGTAAAATAATTAAAAAAAGTAATAGAAATGCTTTGCTAAACTAATATAACAATTTTGTTATCATAATATGAAATTAGAATAGTTAAAATAGCAGTTGACTTAAAGAATAAGAAGGGAAGAATATAATTTAATATATATATATATATATATATATATATATATATATATATATATTAGCAATCGGGCAAGAAAGAGAAAATATTCTTGTAAAACTATGTACACGTCGCAGAGACAGGAAAGAAGGACCGTTACCTTTTTTGTGTTAGTAAACGTTCGATGTCTGAAAACTATTGTATTCTTTCAGCCAGGAATGTTTTGGGACAAAGGACTTTCAAAATGCAGTTGAGCGTGAACTCTAAAGAGATTTACTTCGCTGATTTGGTAACGATGCATACCGTTAGAAACAACTCAGGGTAGGCGTTCCCCAACTCAGGGTGGGCGGAACGTCAGTGAGTTATATGAGTTATGCAAACCAATGCGAAAATTTGGAATACAATGAGAAACCAATAATAATGTAACATTTGAGAAGGGTGAGCTAGTTTAGTCACGTGATAAAGTTAAAGAGGGGATCAGAATAAGGTTCGAACTGAATGGTGAAGTAAGAAAAACCTTACTTACAAGTTGACACTACGGCAGGAGGAACGTGTTCATGTGCATTAAGTAGAGAAGCGAAGATTTCGAACTCTGAAAGGTAGTCACCGATCCAAGTCGATAAACAAACATAGATTCAAGAATTAATGTATGTATGTATTTATTCACTGCAATTGGGTACTACCCGGTGGCAGAGTTAAGAATACATACAAATACAAATACATACAGATCAAATTACAAATAATAGATTTACAACAATAACACAATAAACAATACAAACATGATATTATTTTACTTTAGTCACTTAAAACATATCTAATTACTTCTCTATTTACATATTATATACCATTATAATTCAAAAGTTAAACTATAAACCATCTAGATTTTTTCTAAATTTCTTCAGCGACAGGGGACAGCCCTGAAAGACTGCTACAGGCAATTCATTCCATTCTTCAATGGTTCTATTAACAAAAGAAAATTTTCCTACGTCGGTTCTGTATCTTCTACCCTTAATTTTATACCTATGATCGTTTCGTCCATAATAATCCGGATTATCTAACCTTACACTAACGTCCACCCATGCCTTTACACCAGCATTAGCTTTGAATAATGCTACCAACCTATGTTTTTTACGCCTAATTCTTAATTCCTCCCATTTAGTCTCATCTCCTTTTATAGGCCCAAAATACTTGCCTCTTTTTATGAATTTTATTGCCCTCTTCTGTATTTTTTCTAATGGATCGATTTGGTTAGCTCTATACGGGTCCCAGCATGCTACTCCATATTCCATAACCGGCCGCACTAAGGCCTTGTAGGCAATTTCCCAAATAATTCTACAACAAAATAAGTATTATTATACGATTGAGTAGCCAACAACCACAAAAATATCCATTTCCTACAACCATTCACCTGAGGATAACAGAACTCATAGCTCCAATTAAGCTCCAATTAAAACCCAATTAATTTAACGATGGTATGCGGGTTTGCCGCAGAGGACAGACTTTTGTCACGTTCTGTTTCTTAAACTCTTTTTATATTCTACAGTGTATAATATATTTGTTTTATAACAAGTTAAGTGATATTACTGAGGTGATCAGCATATTTTAAATACTTCAGATCAAGTTTTAAATTATTAAAACTTGAATTAAGAACTTTAACTCTGTGTTAAATGCAAAATGCATTTAAATGCAATGCCATAGTCGGAATTTGCACCACGGATCTCCCGGTTTCGTCCGGTTGCTCTTTATCATTGAGCTACCATGGCCAACATGCCGGCATGGCATTAAATTCTCTGACTCGCAGTTTTTCGCTATACCGCCAGGGGTTCTCATATGCAATGAGATACGCACCTTTTGTGGCGACTTACTATGCTAAGTACTTAAGTTCCAGGCTTCAAGGCTTCATGGTTAAACCACCATTAGGATTAATTGATGGAAATTGATGTCTTATTCTGCCTATCCAGTCCTTAACCTAGACACAGCTATTGTGAAATAACGATCAATTTCCAATATTAAAACAAAATTAACAACAGGAAGAGAAATTGACATCTGTTAATAACGTGAAGGAATGAGTTTGGAGAGACGAATAAGGGTATTCTGAGTAACTGAGATTAATATACTACAGAGTAGATCTAGTGCTGGCGAAAAAAAATGACCTTGACACGATTCTTCAAGCTGAACAATTGGCGGGAAAGACCTTTATCAGCTGGTCAAAGCTCTGCCATATTTCAGCAGTTGCTTTTGATGTTTGCATAAAGCGTTCAAGAATAAAGTCCCGATACTTTCTGTGCATATAATACTTAGCAATGGCTGCACTTTCTTTTCCTTTCCCTTTCAGTTTTTGTCAAATGTCATGAAAAAGCACTTTTCTTCTGTTGTTCACAAATGCTAGCATTATTCTTGGTGGGTGCACGCACACCCACGGAGTGAGAGTACCGCTTGATGTCCTTGGCCTTGAAGAACCCTGACCTTCTTAACAATACTTGTATACTTCTATCTGTCTCTCTCCATCCTGTTTATACATGCATTTACTATATCCATTATGGGTATTTGTATAAACACCTGCCCCATTAGCATAGATTACAATACCGCGCACTAGCCACTTGCTGCTGACGTAATATTACATTCTAACTCAGGACTGTAAATCTAAGGCATCAATTTCATTGCTATAAAATGGCATATTTTGTGCTTAACTAGTTGGCATATTATTGCTGTCTCCTTGTGGTATTACAAGAACATTTTCAGGTACCTTTTTTTTTTTCATTTTTATTGTACTTATACCTTATACTTTCACTGAAATTTTATTAATTTCGTGAAGAACTTAGTCTTCATTTTGTGCTCAAAATATTCAAACACAAAGGTAACTGACATGCATTTTGCAATGAAGATGTGTCTATCTGGGAATTCCGGCTCTGGCTTCATGAAGAAGATGAAGGTAAAACAGCGATCAAGGAACTCTGAAAAACCAAAGGAAAATGCAAGCTAACTAGGTTAAGGTCATCATGTTTTAAGTCGCGGAATCGAACGGTAGCCGAACATTCATAACAATCAAGTGACAGGCTCCGCGATCAACAGCTGATTATGACAATTTATCATTTGTATCTTTGGCGGCTTCTTTTGTATTTCAATTTGTAAACAGCAGACTCCAAATGGAGTATTATTATTAATGAAGTATTTTTTATTCACTAATAATTATATTTAGAATTGTGAATAGTTTACAGGAAGTCTGTCAGGTTTTTTTTTTTTTTTTTTTTTTTTTTTTTTTTTTTTTTTTTTTTTTTTGTAAATACGTCCTCCAACATTTAGTCATATCAGATGTTGAATGAAATGGGTGAAATGATGCTCAATGCGTCCGGGGTCCATGGAGCTTACAGTTACCCAACATTTGCCTTTCAGGATAAGGGAAACCTCCGGAAAAAACCATATCCAGGTAACTCACCCTGACCGAGATTCGAACTCGGGACCTCTTGAACGTGAGGCAGACATGCTACCATCTACGCCACCGAGGCGGGCGGGGAAGTCTGTCAGTGTCTGCTAATTTACAAAAGAGTTAATGTAGGTTCTGCTTTACAGTAGGTCGTGATTTCTCTTCATCAGCCTTGCATCTGCTTTCTTAGGGTGCAGATTCACATTAACGAACATTCATAATCAATTTTGCAGGTACCAAATGGTGTGCTATAATTATGACAGGACTTAGTCTATTGTAACTATGCCCCCAAGTGGGAATCCTCGGGAGGAAGGATGAGGCGAAAGGAGAGAGACGGCAGCTGTCTCAAAGAGGCACAACAGTGCAGAAGGCAGGGTCATACACTTAACGAATTGGAAACTCCCCCGGCAGGCCAGAAGAACCGATATCCCAGCCGACTGCGGCTCGAAAACGGCCCCACCAGACCGGGTCCGGAACCCGCAGACCGTCGTTCCGGAGCAGGAAGTTTTATCAAGAGGATATCATCCTGCCATACAACACCGAGACACTCGCCAACACTTCTACCCTGGAAGAGACCACCAGATGAGAGATGATGTAAAATGATAATGGGGTTGAAATGGAGGGACAGGAAATTCGGGGGATGTAATTACCCAGCATTCACCTCAAAGCCCGGGCAGCATCCGAAAAAAACCATGGACCTAGTAGGTCGGCCACGGCAATCGAACCCCGTCCCGCCAAATCCACTAACTTGCGTAAAAATACTCTCACATTTCTTCTTTTATGTTTAAGTACGCCAAAACACCAAAACTTCTATGGGGAAAGATATCCTACCTCTTACACCAAAAATACCAAGGGTTCTCTTTCAGAGTTTTCTCTTATCCATGGAAGACCAGAATTACCCCGAACTCTAGAATAATTTTTTCTGAGATACCAACAAAATTTAAAATGTAAGCCCATAAAATTTTAATAGTGCACGAATAACAATGAAGACAATATGCCAAAATGTCTTAGGTCTTTATCTTATCTTGTCAGTAGCATTGTACTTACAGACCATTGCCATGTAACGCACTTTTAAAAAAATCAGTAAACTGCTAAACGTTTTGTCTGCTTTCAATTTGCGCTACCATTAGGACCTCCTCTCTTTAGTGAAATTGAATGTGCAAAATGCTTAATAAAGTTTTTCGTGGTTTGCCCTTATAATTTAGGCAAATGCAGGGATCCATATTTTAAATCACAACTTCCATTCCATCATTTCGCTTCATTCTATGTCCTTGTTATCTTTCAGGTTGCTTTCAGGCTCGTGCTTATGACGATGCGGACAGATGACACGGATGTTGCTCATCGCAAATATGTATGTATGTATTTATTCACTGCAATTGGGTACTACCCGGTGACAGAGTTAAGAATACAGATCAAATTACAAATACTAGATTTACAACAATAACACAATAAACAATACAAACATGATATTATTTTAACTTTAGTCACTTAAAACATATCTAATTACTTCTCTATTTACATATTATATACCATTATAATTCAAAAGTTAAACTATAAACCATCTAGATTTTTTCTAAATTTCTTCAGCGACAGGGGACAGCCCTGAAAGACTGCTACAGGCAATTCATTCCATTCTTCAATGGTTCTAATAACAAAAGAAAATTTTCCTACGTCGGTTCTGTATCTTCTACCCTTAATTTTATACCTATGATCGTTTCGTCCATAATAACCCGGATTATCTAACCTTACACTAACGTCCACCCATGCCTTTACACCAGCATTAGCTTTGAATAATGCTACCAACCTATGTTTTTTACGCCTAATTCTTAATTCCTCCCATTTAGTCTCATCTCCTTTTATAGGCCCAAAATACTTGCCTCTTTTTATGAATTTTATTGCCCTCTTCTGTATTTTTTCTAATGCACCGATTTGGTTAGCTCAATACGGGTCCCAGCATGCTACTCCATATTCCATAACCGGCCGCACTAAGGCCTTGTAGGCATTTTCCCTGGACCTAGCGCTCCCCTTTTTCAATACTCTCATTACGAAATGTAATGCCTTCCACGCATTCCTAGATGTGGAATTTACTTGTTCGTCCCATCCAGCATTACTTGCCAGGTACACTCCCAAGTATTTGCAGCTGTCCACCTGTGGAATTTGCACCCCTCCCATGTGATAGTTAACAATAATTTTGCCCTTAGTTCTACTAAAAACAATGGACTTACTTTTCTTGGCATTAATTGACATTTTGTTAGCCGCAGCCCAATTACAGATTTCATTTAAATCATCCTGAAGAGCGGTTTCATGCACTGTATTCCGAATTTTATTATAAATGATACAATCGTCTGCAAACAACCTTATCTGCCAGTTAATATTAACAGCAATGTCATTAACAAAAACGAGAAACAGTAAAGGTCCTAGTACTGAGCCTTGCGGCACACCCGACCTTACGGTGCCCCTATCGGACAGCTCTTTACCTACTTTAACTTTTTGCGTTCTCCCTTTCAAAAAATGTTTAACCCATAATACTACGCGTTTGTCAATCAATGCTATTCTTCGCACTGGTTGATGTTATTTTCCGTTCTCACTTGCAAGGACGCTTGATGCTATCCCAAATGCGTGATAGTCTATTAAGATTCTTGAAAGAGCAACAAACACAACTCACACACAGCCCATTTATAAACGTTGGTATGAATCATTAATTCAAAAATGAAACTTATAAACATTTTAGGTTTTATAGTTTTAATATATACATACCTATAGATTATTATTGCTTTTTTCTCTCCCTTTCTCGTCACTGTTGACGAGGTTAGGAGGCGCTTGGGTTTCCTCAGAGCGAGAGAGCCGAAGCATCTGACCGGAGAGATGAAATCAGGGTTGAGAGGTCGGCCCAACGCCTGGGATGAATGATTGATGGAACAATTGGTGGAATGATGGTGGGGTTCTTCTTCTTCTTCTTCTTCTTCTTCTTCTTCTTCTTCTTCTTCTTCTTCTTCTTCTTCTTCTTCTTCTTCTTCTTCTTCTTCTTCTTCTTCTTCTTCTTCTTCTTCTTCTTCTTCTTCTTCTTCTTCTTCTTCTTCTTCTTCTTCTTCTTCTTCTTCTTCTTCTTCTTCTTCTTCTTCTTCTTCTTCTTCTTCTTCTTCTTCTTCTTCTTCTTCTTCTTCTTCTTCTTCTTCTTCTTCTTCTTCTTCTTCTTCTTCTTCTTCTTCTTCTTCTTCTTCTTCTTCTTCTTCTTCTTCTTCTTCTTCTTCTTCTTCTTCTTCTTCTTCTTCTTCTTCTTCTTCTTCTTCTTCTTCTTCTTCTTCTTCTTCTTCTTCTTCTTCTTCTTCTTCTTCTTCTTCTTCTTCTTCTTCTTCTTCTTCTTCTTCTTCTTCTTCTTCTTCTTCTTCTTCTTCTTCTTCTTCTTATTATTATTATTATTATTATTATTATTATTATTATTATTATTATTATTATTATTATTATTATTATTATTATTATTATTATTATTATTATTATTATTATTATTATTATTATTATTATTATTATTATTATTATTATTATTATTATTATTATCATCATCATCATCATCTTCATCATTATCATTATCATATATATAGACAAAAAGCTTGTTAAACACATGAGTGAGTCCTAGTGATGAGAGCTCATCAGATATGAGACTTTGGTTCCCTAAAACCAATAATAAGGCCGCAATTTTCGTCAATGTCGTTGATAAATTGCTTGGCAACACCAAGGTGGTCTAAGTGCATGATCATTTTGTGACTGGAAACTAAAAGTTAAGTAATACATGGCTGGAGGTATCAGAATAACCATTTGATTAGAATGCATGCTTATTTTGTATTAAATTCGTAGCATTTACCCACCAAACATCTTTGGGGAATTGAAATTGATCTGAGTGTATTCCGTATTGAATACTTACGGAAACGCGGAGTCAGATGGAGCTAATCTCAATTCTTATTGCAATATGTGGTTGGTTGCTTACCAACATGCCCCAAATGGCAACCTTGGTTTCGGAGTAACCTCGCCCCTCCACGTGATGGCTGGACCCACTTCTCAGGTGGAGGCACCCAAAGGGTGGGTCCATTACCTCCAATGATAGGGCGACAGTGAAGATGACGGTGAGACAAGACAAGACACAAATCTGGCAGGCTGTTTGGAACAGCCCGAAGGGTGGTCAAATCGTGTACCTGCTCTGGGAAGAGCTTAACCACGTAGTGGCGGGATGTGGATGTTGCAGAATGACGGGTGTAATTTAAGTGGGGTTAGTGTAGGGAGGTAGCTTTTTGCTCCTCAGGGAATGATGAACCGGGTGCTACGGACAGCGAGCACCGCTGGTGGGTTAGTTAATAAACTAGGAAGAAGGTTTGAATAATTTTGAATATTCCATAATAACAATTTTGGAGTAGCTGAAATTTAATTTAGGCTGGAATGGAGATCATGTGGTTACCGGTAGTGACCGCAAGACATGCGGGGTAAAGAGGACGGTGAGACGAGAGGACCTACAGCTTATACCGTGAGCTCCGAACCACGTTGGGCATAGGGAACACTTCACATGTGCTAGACAGAGGTAAAGGCGTGGATAGGGCCGACTTAAAATCGCCAACCCCAGAGCCGAGAATCCAACTCGGGAGCCTTAGCACAGGAGCCGCGAACGAAACCCCGGCGCCCTTTATTACAATTTGTTGTATCTACGTTTTATTTTCTACATTTATTGAAACTCTTACAAAGTTTTTGCTGTACTATAAATATGGCTCACGCCATTGGGATATCAATTTAAAGGTGGCATCACTTATTTGGAAATGTTATAGCCCATCTTCGTTAAAATGAAAGCGAACTGTATATTCCCACCAGCCCTTTTCTCTTTCTTTAACTCAACACACAGACCTATGTTTCGCTCATTTCTTTGACGCACTGTTATAAAATACAAAATTATTATCATATCCCTGTCACTCATGATACATTTCATGAAGAAACAATAAACAAGCATGTGCAACAATTTAAATAATAGGGCCCCTTTTAGTATTTTCATATTAACGTCCCATATTGTTTAAAACAACATATTACACTAGCAAAGTGGAAATATTTATCATATTCAGTTTGGAAATTGCAGTCGAATTGATTCAATTTCCCACTGAACGTACATAGTTGTTGCCGTGACCGCAGGGAAAGAGATTTGAAGTGGACTTTTATTCATAAAAAAAAGTAAATTTTTGCCGAATAAAGAGAATTTTCATTCCAGGATCTTAAACAGAATAATCTGAATCATAGTAAAATATCTACGATATGAAGCCGAACGATTAAAGAATCGGATAGTAAAGATTCTACTGTATTTTATTTTTGAATATTTCTTCGCTGTGTTGTAAGCATTTTCATCAAAACTGAATCATCAAAGTGGCCACCGTCCAAGTCTGGTCACCCTTGTCAATACACATGTTGGGTTTTTCATTGCACGTGTTCTGCATTTTCACTGTACTTTAATTGCCAACGTTAGTCATCCTATCTCGCACCCCAAAGTGAGTCAAGATTTCAAAGAGGGACATTGTCGCTGGGATGGTCAACATCATGTCTGAAATATTTTGGGTGAAAGCGCGTAAAGCAAACATGCAATGCCATTCTCAACGTCCCTCTTCTGTATATCACCAAATAAATTTTGAAGAGATGCTACTGCTATAGAATGTGATACACAAAAATTTCGGATTGGTTGTATTATACTCATTTTTGTACAACCTTTTCATAGAATACTCTTCCTGTTAATTAAGATAAACCTTCATTACACATTTTCAGTTTCGTTATAAAAATAAGAAACACAAAGGCGATAATTAGACATTCTAACAGTAACACTGATATGCATGATTCTGGGGTTTCCTCCATAATATGTCTACTTTACTAAATCTGATGTGCTGATTCCAAAACTGTAATCGGTTTTTCTCTACTACGTACGGTTTTTTGCAATTAGCGGTTATACATAAAAAAATTGACATTCTGCGCATAAATATTGTATGGAACTAAGAAGTACTAATAGTTTATTTGTTCGAATTAATATGTTTTACAACAATGACACCAATGTAAGAGACAATACTAATATTAGTCTGAAATGTGCAACGTTGTATAATGAACATAAATATGCATCAGTTCCAGTAGTGCAATCAGTTCACCTCAAGGAAACACATCCCAACCTAAAATTACTTTTAGGAAAAGTCAAATATGCAGAGCTTAAGTGGCGGTTGTGTGGAGATTTAAAAGTTATTGGCATGCAAGTAGATCAGCATTAAGGTGTAACGGTTCCCTTTGGTCATAAACATAAAGTCGCTTAATATATGTTATATCAAAATAATATTAGGTTAGCACAGATATTTTACACTAATTATTTTGCATCGAAAGGAAATACACAACTATTATAGAAAAACACATTATAGTAGATAGGGCATATATATATATAATAAGAAGTGTTTGATGGACTGGAAATGTAGATGAACGGATAAAGAGAAATATGAAGTCCCTCAAGGTTGAGAACACAGGTCGGTCGGCGTTTTTCATAACAAAGTTCACCCTTAGGAACAAAGCCTGCGAACCATGTGGAGGGTCGATCTGTCGCCCTGTAATCTCTTTCACGCCAATACGTACGTTCATTTCATCTCCATTATCATTTCATAGACCTCCGTCCGAGACCACGCCTGAGAAATATTTTCATGCATCGGCTGTTGCAGCAACGGAACTCCATAAAATACGTCATAAATCAAAATACCATGCCTTGAAGAAATCCTTCTTTAAATGTTGCCGACAATAACTGACAAAAGTCAGTAATAATTTGAATTTGACAATAAATGACATGTCTCTATAACGACTAATAAATGGCAAGTCATCTACTAGGAAGAGAGAGAGAGCATGTTGGTAGGCTGTGGAACAGCCCGAAGGGGGTCAAGTCGTGTACCTGCTCTGGAAAGAACTTAACCACGTAGTGACGGGATGTGGATGTTGCAGGATGTCGGGTGAAAATTATATAGGTCGAAAGTAAGCAGGTAGCATGTTGCTCCTCGACGGCTGAAGAATCGGGTGTTACGGCCATCGTGCACCGCTGCTGTATAAGGTAATCAACTAGGAAGAGGATAAGCAGAATTTAAGTATCCAGACAACAATTTTGGGTGATTGAAATTTTGTTTAGCCAGGAATGGGGGCCTTATGGTTACCGGTAGTGTCCGCAAGCCACGCCGGTATCGATTTAAGCGACGCCCACGTGGTACATACTCTCCAAGGGATCTGACTAGGGCGCTCTGGTGTTGAGGTAAACTCTCGTAAAATTTGGAGGCCCGACGCCTAATTTCATCCTCCTCATAACGGAGGGGTAAAGCCTCGTGAAGTAATCTCACGGGGAACCTTCTGCAAACAGAGTGAATTATCCGAAGACATTTATTCTGTGCACGCTGGAGCAGTACCAGATTTGTGCCTGCGGTCATGCCCCAGACTTCACACGCGTAGAGCATGACAGGGAGGACTATCTACTAGGAAGACAAGCTGTGAGCCAATTTGTACCAAGATAGGTAACAAATATCCATTAGTGACATGAAGTAAGTAACGTGCTTCTGCAACTTAGGCAACTGAAGTAGTCAAATGTTCACTCTGAGTGATTATACAAGAAAACAGCCTTTCAAACTGTTCACATATTTGACTGTTCTATTCCTGAAAACCCCTCTAGAACTATCGTTCCCGTTTACACCCATAGTGAAACAACGAGACTGTTGTTATACCTAGTAATATTAGCTCTACAGAAATCACCAAAAGAATAGTTTCCAAACTATATTAAATTCACTATAAATAAAGAATTACTGAAATGATTTTCGTAGAAAATATAAGGTATATGATAGATTCTCGATATGAACATTGAAGCGGTTTAATAGGATGATGGAAGAAGCTAATGAATTTCTCACCTTTGATGACTATCTAGAAGATATCTAGAAGTTTCCCCTACAACTCCTGGTGTGGGTGGGCGCATCAGTAATTCTGGAGCGATGAGTTCTTTTTTTCCAGGGTTGTGGTAAAGGGGGCTAAAGAATGGACAAATAATTCTTTTCTTGTTAAAACATTAAGATTTAATTCTTCCGAAACATTTTCAAATTTCGATACAAATTTAAATAATGAAAATGCTGTTCTTTAATAAACGATGACTGGTGTATTGATTAGCTATTACTTTCTTCACACACACACACACACACACACACACACACACACACACACACACACACACACACACACACACACACTATTTGTGCATCTTAAATGCACACTCAAAAATAATTCTGCACAACCTCGGAGAGATACAATATACGTCTTTCTCCTACGACGTTCTTAAGCAGAAGAACAAAAATTTTTTAAACATTTAGCAACTTCTTCTCGTATCAGGTTGTCATGGTTACACCATTATCTACCTTAAATTTTATCCATTTCATTAAATATTACAATTCTTTCAACTACCTTTTCTACAAAACATGAATTATCTAAACTAACTGATTCAACATGACAGTTTAATCAAGTTCTTTAGAGTGAATTTGATGAAATAAAAATAATATATAACAATGTTGCTAATACATTATTTTTGAGATGAGAATGGCTTGAAATACTGAGCCTCACCAAGATACTGGCTTATATATGAGATTTGCTATGTATTCCAACCTTTGTTCAAGATACGTGTATAGACATCCTAAATATTTCTGAAGAGATTAAATATGCTATTTCCGATGAAATATGATATGGCATATTTGAATCGAATGACCGTAAGGAAAGGATAATATTGTTGCACACAGTACTTCAAACCCTCCGATTCCCCAATGGACGTTACCAGTCACCTTAGAAGCAGTGCCGTGCTATCGCATTTCCGTATCGCATAAAGAAACAAACATTCTATAAACGGACTAGGAAGTACTTACATTGATATAAAATGACCTGAAACTACTGAAACTGCATATAAGAACCATTGAAAATGACAACTATATTCAGTATTTTATGAAAGCTCCCTCAATAAGTTCCCAAATCCATACTACAACTTTATTCCTCACAAATATTTATATAAAATATCTTATATCTTACATTCATATGATTTTCTCTATCCATTCTTAAACAAACAATTTTTCAAGTTCAGTTCAACTGTGTGTTTCATGTTAATCGAGTTTTGCATTTGTAAAAATCTTTTAAATAGTATTTCCTTTTAGCTACATGGGAATGTGGTAATCAGGTAATTATAATCAATAACTTATCAATAATAAGTGACTTTAACATTCAATACTTTAAATTAGATATTTGATTGTAATGATTTGACTTACTGCACATACCTTTTCTTTCTTTCTTTTTCTTACATAGCTTTTTTTTTTTTTTTTTTTTTGTCTTATAGCACCTGTGTCGGATGTGGGGATTATCAGCTAGTGATCCATGACCATCAACAAACAGATTTTTACTAGATTATTAGTATTATCGTCTATAAAGAAAGAAGAACAGCAAAGAAGGAAAAAGGACAGGGAAAAAGAAAGAAAATTCGTAGCTCTATCGCCATCACAGATTTCTCTACATACACGTCCGTGCAATGAAAGTCATTTACACGTACTGCAAGTGGGGTGACGTAAGTAGCCGGTAGCAATTGTCGTCTGGCAAGATCTATTTTCAGCTCCTTCATGAAACATAATAGAATATGTCCTATCATGCCAGAAGGTTGTGATTCAGTCCTACCATACGTTTTCCTGATGAGCGGGAAGGTCACCGCCATAGTTAACCTCGTCAGGTTGTGCTAGTAATGACCACGTCAAATAGGCAGAGTGCTGATTTTTTGACGTCATTGTTTCTTTGTGGACAGCTGCATTTTTCCTCCCAAGTGTGCACCAATGAAATTCGCTTTATCTCTCTGGAGGATGTTTAACGAGTTCCCTACGTTTCCTTTGCGGTCGTCATTTTAACCGTCCAGATTTCAGCCATGCATCCTTTTTTCATCCGTAGTCTGACTGCCCTTCCTTTTACGAGTTAGTTTCCCTTCCTTTTCCCATCTCTTTTTTAATTTTACATAACAATATTTCTGTGCTTAGGCTTTACAACATTCCTCAACATGTATTTCTCTTTTCCTGTTTATCCCATCAAGCCAGATTTCCCGTATGTCTAGCGTCCGGTGTGGAACGTGTGTGCTTGTGGTTACCGATTGTCTACTAAACAATTCGCTGAATGAGTTCGGGGTTGTCACTGGGAAATAGACAAACACATGTCTCAATTCATAAAATTGTAATTAGTCTATAATCAGAACAACTACATAAAATGTTCCATTTAGCATTACTCTTCTTCCTATCATCGTTTTGCTTTTTATTTCCATTAGTAAGGCTTTTGGTTGCATTGATCATCAGCTGTTCCTAGAAAAACTTGAACTTTATGGAATACGTCTTATTTTTGTAACAAAGGACACAGAGACCCATTTTGGGTGTCGTTCTTAACTCAAGCTGTTTTAGTAACTGGTGTACCACAAGGGTCAATTTTGGACCCTTTTTTTATTGTTAATGACTGTATACAACTTTTCAAGTAATATGCAGACTAAGACATTGATTTATACTGATGAACGATTTATTAGTTCTGATATGAATTTAAATTATTTAATAAAGTATAAGTTAACACGCAGCCTCCTAATGGTTTGTGGCTAAGTGAGGTAAAACCAAATATGTAATCTTTATGTTTGAAACTAAGACATGATAATCTTTTTTCAACTGAATCTATTAAATTTATTGGTGTTCAGGTTGACAGCCAGTTAAAATAGAATGCTCACGTTAATACAGTACGTTTTAAACTGACAAAATTGTTCTTTTAATTGGGTAATTAAGGAGTTGTTTGTCTTCATGTTATATGAAATCCGTATATTTTGCTCTATTTCAATATATTATAAGTTATGGCAATACTTTTTGGGATGCATCCAGCAAAGCTGTGGTATCCGAAGGCAAAGCAAAGTTGTGAACAAAGCAGTTCCTTAGTTCAGAACTGCAGTCACTACTAGCACACATACGTACATATGCATTAGATGCAATCAGTTTTCCGCTTTGGTAGTCATGAAGGGACAGAGAAGTAGGAAATGTGAGTATTTTTCTCAAAGTTTGACCTAGAAATTAAAATGTTTATGTAGAATGGAAATAGAAGTGTAACTTAAAGTTAGGTTATTGGAACTGGAGCCGTGAAAAGTTGATATGGGGTATTTCCCAAACGGTGCTGAGAATTGCTGTAGGAGTTTCGTTATTGGCTGTTTTGGAATCTGTCCGCCCTCGCAGATGAGAGCTCCACGGAGTTTATGTGTTCCTGGTTTCGTTGAAAGTCCTGTAGAAGCTATTTCTCGAGGTTACATGGAACATGGAAAATTAAATTTGAATACGAGCATAAAGCGTTTAGTTCTTAAAGATTTGACTTCACTTTTTTATTCACTTTGTATGTATAACAAAATTTGTAATGTAGCTATTTTTCTGGGTTACAATAAAGTAAATAAAAAATAAACTGTTGTTAATAAACAAAAGAGGCTGGGGATAGTGATATGAATTTAATACTTCAGACATATTTCTTCTCTGCTCATGCAAAGAAAGGAATGTTAAGTCCTCACATAGTGACCTCCTATGAAAAGATTTGACTATCACTTAAGCCTACCATATTCTCCCGTTCCCGTTGTGTTTTCAAGGAAATGGGCAATAAAAGGAGAGAATCTCTTCTACTTCACGCAATAACTAATACAGTGCACTTGCAGATTATCTTAACTGTAATTTTATCCCTTCTGCAATGTGTCCCTCATCTTAGGAGAATATTTACGGAGTCTCTTCCTTAGCTTGTTGATTATTGCACTCTAGCAGTTGACTCGGCACTTACGTCGTGTATTTATTTACATACATATTTAAACAATCTGTTTCCGGATTAAAATCAAACTTGATTTCCTCTCCTTCTACTTTCCTCGTGCGAAATGTGCACGAGATATGTCAATTGTTTACATTTCACAACAAATAATTAATATACATTGCATTTAAATTACTTATAATTACATTTTGTTATTGCTGTTCTTCTCTTGATGTGGATATTTAAATACATAGTAACTACTTTATACGCTATGCTCTTTCTGACCGTTTAAATTATATATTATATATTTAGGCTTTGGAATTATCCACCTCTATTTATTTATATGTACATATTTTCCTTTATGGCAGGTGAAAAGGATGCTCTGTGTAAACTTCCGTCTTCTGGCGGTATGGTCACCAATATCCAAGCTTTCCAAGAAGAAGAGGTACTGGTTGCACCAACAACAACAGGTAGTTTAAATCTGGAACTGCTAGGGATCCTGCTCTCTGCACTGACTCCTGGATCTGATGCCCTCTGTCTCATCCGGAAGCTACAGGTACGAAAGACCACCTGGTCGAGATGCTGATGCTCTCCTCTCCATAGTATATACTTGCCTTACCTTAACAAATTCAAACAATACAAAATAGTTCCCAAGAAAAGTATCGTCGTCTTCTCTTGCAGCATTTCCCCGATCGTTTGTTAATTTAGTGGCAACCTTAAGGAATTTACAAATTTCATTGATTGTTTTTGTGGTTGATTCATTAGTCCTGGAATTCTTCTTAGGTCGTGTCCATGGCTGCTCATCTATTATGCTTTAAGCAGAGCATGTTGGGTATGGAGATGTCATGGTAGTATGACGAGAGACAATAACAATAAATGATGAATTACTGTTTATTCGAATTTACACCAGTTATTCTAGTATCCCCGATAAAATGTTTTCACTACTGGTGCTCCATGAATTTCCTTATACATTCGCACACCTTGCATTTCGCTCTGAGACTGACCACCGCGTTGTTTCCCAGTTCCTTTTACCTGCTTACATCTCTTTATAAAGGGTTTGAGTGCATTGAACTACCCTACGCCTTCGGTCCCGTTGTCCACCGTACGGATTTTCTTTCGAAAAACCTAACGAGCATTCTTTTCAGGTAGTGAAAACATTTGTACGGTGGAACTTTTATCAACTCATATGTTACAATTCACACACACACACCCACACCCACACCCACACCCACACCCACACACACACACACACACACACACACACACACACACACACACACACACACACACACACACACACACACACACACACACACAGGACCCCACACGGGACGCAAAAGAAACCGTACTCCGAGGGCACTGCCACTCGTAGAAGTCGCGCAGGGTTCTCACGCTAGATGATGTTAGTAGAGACCTTCATGAAACAGCTGTGCAGACGGCGTCAGTGTAGAGCAGAACGTGCAAGTGTGGAATTGCGTTTCTCTGACTGTTGGCGGGTTCCCTCTGTGAAGTCGTTATGGCGACTTTAAAAGAACAAAGAGTGCGTGTGAAATTTTGTTTCCTGCTTTAAAAAAAAACTGCAACGAAGACACACCAAATGCTTCAGGAAGCTTTCCAGGAGGACGCTATGAGCCGCACACAGGTTTTCGAGTGTTTTGGGCGCTTTAAACGTGGTGAGATGTGTGTTGAAGACCAAGCTCGTTCTGGACGCCCTTCAAGATCGCGAAATGAGGAGAACTTTGGAAAGGTCCGCCAAAAGATCAACGAGGATCGCCGCCAAACGATCGACCAAATTTCAGCAGCGACACGAATCAGTTGGAGCTCGTGCCAGCGGATTTTGAGGGAGGATTTGCACATGAGACGTGTTGCTGCTAAATTTGTTCCGCGCCTTCTCACACAGGAGCACAAAACCATCCGCATGAATCTGCGTCAGGACTTGAAAAGAGAGATTGCACGTGATTCAAACTTCTTGAACAAAGTCATTACAGGGGATGAGAGAAGGTGTTACGAGTATGACCCAGAAACCAAGCAAGCGTGAAGCCAGGACTCGCAACTCTCCCACACCAAAAAAGCAAGGCAAGTGAGGTCAAATGTGAAGACGATGATCATTGTATTTTTTTTTTATGTTCGTGGAATTGTGCGTCGGGAATTCGTACCCCCTGGCCAGACTGTTAACCAGCACTTTTACTTGGATGTTTTTAAGGCGTCTGTGAGAGGATGTAAGGAGGAAACGCCCTGAACTTTGGCGATCAGGTGACTGGTTTCTGCATCACGACAACGCTCCAGAACACACGGCCTTACGAGTGACCCACTATTTCGCATCTCAGAGGTGACCTGTAGTTCCCCACGCTCCGTATTCGCCGGACCTAGCCCCGTGTGACTTTTTCCTATTTCCACGAATGAAGAAAACGCTAAAAGAGGAGCGTAATGACGATGTAGATGCTGTAAAAATAGCTTCGCAAAGGGCACTGGACAATATCAAACTTGAAGAGTTCCAAACATGCTTCCAACAGTGGGAAAAGAGACTTGACAAGTACGTCGTCTGTAATGGAGAGTATTTTGAAGGTGACTGAAGTAATTTTGTAAAAAGGTTCATCAATAAAGTTTTTATGACAACAATCCGGTTTCGTTTGGGTCCCCCCTCGTATATCCCTCTCGTGTTTCTAAATTATTATTTATATTACACTTATATTAATGAGGTACTTATAAATAATGCCTCACTCTAACTTTTATGATCGCCAGAGGTAACCTGGACCGATGACTGGACCCAGTTCTAAAGTGGAGGCGCCAGAGGACCTCCGATGCTAGGATAATCATAATGAGAATGTTGATGAAATGAGAGAACCCAAAAATTTTAACGCGAGAGTTGGAAATACTTCAGGTGAAGTGTTGTATAGGCCGGATTTAAATCACAGATTCTCAGCACCAGAGTCCAAACAATAACACTAAGCTACAGTGGCGCCGCCAAAGAAAAATGCTGAAACGATGCATATTATCATTTTCTCGTTTGTCTCCCACATCTTCAACTCCCTCATTCGCGGTCTAGGTGAGTACGACATCCATCATGGAGAGCGCTACAAACGCCCGAGACTGCTTCTATGTACATAAAATAACACATCAGATGGCTTATATATAACTTCAACCTCTTCTTCTTCTTCACTCCAAGGGCTAGGCAATGCTGCCTGTTCCGGCTTAAAACATGTCTGTCCATCGTTTTCGTGATCTTCCCGGATGTCTCTTTACTCTAGGTTTGTAGTTTATAACTCTTCTTGGGATCCTATCTCTCGGCATTCTCTCAATATGCTCTCTCCATTCATTTCTATAATTTATTATTTTTTCTTCTAAAGAACTTATTTCTAAACCTTCTCTGATTTTTTCATTTGGGATTTTATCTAAAAGAGTACATCCCTTTACTGCTCTTAAAGATCTCATTTCGGCAGCCTGTATCTTGTTTTTGTCTGCTTTTGTTAATGTCCATGTTTCAGAACCAAAAGGAAAAGCAGGCACAGCCATTACTTTATAAAATTTCATCCGTGCTTCTTTTCTGGTTTTAGTTTTTAGGCTTCTATTTATTACGCCGCATATTTGTGGAAACATTGGTAATTTATTTTTAAAATCATTTTCATATTTATAACTGACATATGTTCCCAAATATTTAAAACCCGTAACTTGCTCTAAGATAATATCATCAATTACTATTTTGGTTGTAACAGTGTCTTTACATCGAAACGTCATTTTTTTGTTTTATTTGTGCAAATTTTGAAATTATAATTCTTACATAACTTCTGTAAAATATATACTGCTATTTGCAGCTCGTCTTCAGTTTTACTTATAACTATTTGGTCATCCGCAAATAGCATCGTCTTAAGAGTAAAATTTGGTGCAAGATGAATGCCTCCGTTAATCTTAAACATCCACTCTCTAATCAGATCATCTATATAAATCATGAATAAGATAGGAGACAAACTGCAGCCCTGTCTTACACCTTGATTTGTATGTATCCGTTTACTATACATTCCATTTCCAATATGTATGCTGATTGTTGTATCCTTATATATAGATTTTAGAACTTTAATGAGATGATTTGGGTAGCCTCTTCGAGTCATGATTTCCCATAATTTTTTCCTATTTACACGATCAAACGCTTTTTCATCTTCTGCCGCATATTATCCTTCCTTACAAAACACTCCACTTCCAGTACAGGGCCTAGCCCTGATCTGGCTTGAGACCGAAGGTCTAACGTTCAGATGTTCAATGCCCAGTCGTGTGATTCTTCTTCGTTTGTCTGACAAAGAATAAGCATTCCCTTCTATTCTAACGCTACATCGCCAATTGACCTAAAGTTAAAGAATTTTAGTAAAATATAGTGTTATGCCTTTATGTCAGTACATATTTTTATGGACACTATTATTTCCACAAATATCTAATACTTTTATAGTTCAATATTTTCCAACAGTTAACACACTTTGGAACTTTGTATTTGGAACGAAGAAGATTTTACGGTTCGCATTGTTCCAGATTTTCCATTTTTAGTTTAAATAAGAGATTACCACGTAAGATATAAATTAGGATGGAGGATTTTCTTAAAAATCACCCTTTTAAAACGCTTATCTGAAATGCTAAATTTGGTTTCTAGCCGACATTTCGTAGTTTTGGTGATATTACAATGCATGGTCGCGCGCATATCCAAACACACCTTTTTCTACACATATTTTTTCTATTTTTGTGTTCTATGGGTCTCACACCATACATTTCCAATGAAATCTTGACATCCAGTTTTTGGGTGGAATGAAATACTTCTCCTAGTTAATACATCAAGTATAGAAAGTAACAAATGAAGTTAATAAAATGAAAAGTAGAAGAAAGGGCAGAACGTTTAAACTGTTCATTCTACGCTCTAAAATGAGACATTTATCTCGTTTATTTGGATCCTAGAGTGTTTTACAGCAAAGATAAAAGCTTTCTAGAATTACTGCTTAAAGAAGAATTTAATATTTTATATCATCATCCTTTCAATAGTATAACAGAATAAAAATACAGTTAAATTAGAACTGCGGATATTCGTACGATACAGGAAGTGCACATTTCAGAGGAAGGACTACAAAAAGCTTTAGCGTTGAATAATTTAACTTAAAAGGATTACGTGGTGTGCAAATGTTAGCGATATTACCATACTACGAAATTTTCAGAACCACGAAATGGGCCATGAGTCATCCGACTTAATTCGAAAAGCCAATATTATGTGCCTCTCGGTGACACTAAGACATCTTCCGCCGAAAAGGAAAACCACTTCATCACTGTTCGTCACAGGACAGAGTGCGAATACGTCAAAATGTGAAATGTGATCCTTAACAACTGTCACAGTGCATTGGACTCACCCGTAAAAAACCACAACAGCTGTTCCAGTTGCCAGAGTATCCGTTAGAATACTAAATTATTCCATTGAAGAAACGCATTGGTACTACACTTGTTTATGGACGACTTTGCAACATGCTTTAGAAAAATCGTATTTGTTCAACTCACATGACTTTCGCTACTCATGTACAAAGCATCGTTACAAACGCTTATTGCTCTATCTGTATCATGCTAATGAAGATAAACATTTGCAGAAATTTCGCTATTACTAGTTTTCTTATAGTTACAATGGAAATGCAGTAGGCTTTAGTCTCTATTGATGGCTTTGATATTCCGTTCTCCTTGTATGGCAAAGTGATAAATAAAATGCATAACACTTTGTATTTCAGACATATAATATGGAATACCTCGGAAGCGGTTCATTACAAAAATATATCTGAGATAAATTCATGTACTACCGAAATCTATAACTTTGTGTGGTTAGATTTTGCCTCTTACGATTTTGCACTCAGGCATGTCATCCGAAATGAAGATTTGAGGACATTTCCAGAAAATTCAGGATTATAGTTCTCTTCTCATGAAAATATCTTAAACATATATTTTATTAAAATCATTAGGGCTATTTTTAAGAAAATCTAAACCTCTTTTTTCTAAAAATATTATAGAAAGTAAAACTAGTGGATTTGGAATATTAAAATGCATGGAAACTACTGAAAAGTAATACAAGTAACAAAAGACGTGGTAAATTTCATGGAAACATTTATTTTAGATAATATTAGATTTTAATTAATCTATATTATACAGTAAGCTTATATGTATCTCTTATGGTTTGAATGAATTTCTGTAATTCCTTAAGTGGGACATAGGACCTTCTGAACCACGCAATCTCGAGGCCCGTAGACAACGGGTTGGGAATCAGACGTTTCCTGAACATAGATATTCCTTGATGAGTGCTCAGCCCAACGCCAGAAGTGAAAGTACGGGAGAGATTAGGCGATATGAAAGATAAAGATAGAGCAATCGGTGGAATGCTGGCGGAGGAAACCGGAGGACCCGGAGAAAATCCGCCCCAGCGCCATGTTGTCCACCACAAATCCCACTCTGCGGTCGCCTGGGATCGAATGTGGGCCACGTTGGTGAGAACCAAGCAGTGTAACCACTCAGCCATGGCGCGGCCATCTCATATGGTTTACCTGTGAGTAAATTAGTGTGAAAGAACAACTAAGTTTCATAGAAATAAATGTACCAATATTTCATACTAACAACTTAGGAGATTATTTTTCAGGGAGACGCAGGCAATGTGTGTTTTCCATAGAATGGGGAATATTTAGTTCACCTGCTTTATTTCTACGTACTTCGTTATTTGTATTAAAGTGTTAATGCATTATGTGGCTTTTATATTATTAAATAACAATAAAACTAAAATTAAAGCACATAGATCTGAAATTTCACCTGCTATACTTATCTAACATGTTACTCATCCATTCCTACCAAATATAGTTTCAGGCCTAATAGTATTTACTTATAAGACTATGCGGCATTATCAGAAGGGGGAGGTTAAGAAAGTTAGATGTTCGTACTTAGTTTCACTTTTTTGCATGTATATAAGCGAATTATTATAAAATTATTAAAATGAGCGCTATAAGAGGAAGATTCAGCATTAAATGTTTAGAACATTGTACAATAATTACATAAAGAACGGGTTGCGGTAAATAAAATTAGTTGAACCATAATTCCAACTTAAATTGCCGAGCGTACAGCTTCGAGAACTAGCCAGTATAAGATAAAAACACAATTTTGGAATATGTACTCATACATATTATGCAGCATTAATTGGCTGATGGCGGGAAGCGCGCGTATTACGTCAGTTTCAATGGAAGAACCTCAAGTGAATCCAATGAAATCACAACCAGTCAAGTGTAGTAAGGGGATGACTTGTCTGACCACAAACAGATGCTTCTGTACCACTCATACTTACACTGCATTGTGTGTATGTTTTACGTCACTAGGTGTATGTGTCAGTTGCATGGAATTTAGATAGTTGCAGCTGTTATGAAAGAACAAAAATTGCCAATTCACATCTATGTAACTGCTTCCAACTTCTACTGCTTATCTTAAACATCTGAAGAAGCAAACATATTCAAACAATAAGCTATTCCACTATGTGTTTGTCAAATAAATTAATGGCATTATTAACACAATTATTTAACCAGTTATTGCCTTATCCAAGAGTGCCTTATAATTTGACAATAAACGAACGAATTACACAGTAAAATTACTGTCACCTCTACGCAATATTAATGTACCTACAGCTTGCTACTGGCGAATTATGTAAGCTAAACCTGACAATATTAACTAAAACTAATTATAAATTAAAGTACAAGATCAAAAAGTCTCCATCACATGTGTAAAACTCTAGTGTGTTATACTCACATGTCCTTCATTCTTATACGGTATTCTTCTGTCTACGTCCGAGGGCTGTTCAATAAAGAATGATCATAACTTTTTTACGGTCATAATTTTTCGCACTAAAATTCAATATTGTTATATTGTTAGCTTAATGTGAAACAAACACGCCGTAGTAGTTTTATTGTTGGTACTCTTGGTCCCCGCCTGTGAGAACCAGGCAAGTTCAGACATGTTCAGTATCGCCTGCCGCTGCAATGGAGGTAACATGCAGTTAAAGGTGATGTTAGAGGAAGATCCGGAGTTTCTTTCAAACGTAATCGCTGTTGATGAAAGTAGGCTACATCATTTTGATCCTGAGAGCAAACAGCAAAGCTCAGTGTGGAAATCTCCTTCATTACCAATGCCCCAAAAAAGCAAAAGTGGTTGCTTCTGCTGGGAAACTTATGGTCATCTCATTCTTTAATATTCATGGAATGGTTTATCAGCCTGTTGTACCTGCACACACATCAGTAACTGGACAATGCCTACAAGTCCATATCAGGCGCAAAAGACCACATTTCCGTGAAGCAGGCTGGATGCTGCACCAATAATGCGCGGCCGCATATTGCCAATGTTGTTGCTGAATATCTTGCAAAAATCAACGTGAAGTACATCCTTCACCCTCCCTATAGTCCGGATTTAGCCCCGTGTGATTTTTTCTATTCCCTAACTTGAAGAAACGCCTTCGTGGGAGATATTATTCATCATCAAAAGCAGTGGTGAAGGCTGCGGAGGCGATTTTGAAGGATCTCAAAAATGGTTTCCAGCATGTCTTTGAACACTGGCAGAAATGCTGGGACAAGTGCATCGCATTCAGGGGAGACTTTTGAGAAGAACCATCAAAATTATAAGGATGAGTAAAGGTACGTTGTCAAAAAAAAAAAAAAAAAAAAAAAAAAAAAAAAAAAAAAATGTGATCATTCTTTATTGAACAGCCCTCGTATATTAATAGAGATTTGCAGAAATTATCTTCCTCCTAATCTTTTGTAGTGCAAGAGGAATACAATGTCCAAGGCCTTAAGTGATAATCAAATCTCTTTGTAGCTTTGTGGTGGTTTTGAAATTCATTTTTCTTTGCGTGTCCAATACCTACATAATAAACGACTAGCATACATCCTATTTGAGAAATTTATAGGTATCCAAAAATTTAAAAAATAACAATAAATATCTCGGAATAAGTTTACTCCCCAAATATTGTATTTGACACAAAATGTACATTTTACTGCCGTTTATATTTTTTGTAGAATTAGATTTTGTCTTTCTTATCGTTTGCCAGTTTTATAAAAGTCATTAAGTATGAAGTGAACTTCTGAGAACATATACAGAACATTATAAATACTAGTCGGTAGAACACCTGCCTGCCATACTAAGGGTTCGATTCCCGGCGGTGGAGGTGTGGATTTTTCTCCGACCATTTTCTGCAGAGTCTGGAAGTATGAATGAAAGTGCGAAAGTGTGCATGATCTGATGATTTAACTCCAACGAATACGAGTTAACACCTTCGACGTGTTCCAAAGGAGAACGGCCGCCAATAAGACCATTGGAGTTAAAGGCGGGGTATAAATGGAACCTTATTTGGCATGAACATATTAAACATATGGTACTTCTTAGGGAATAGACTCATGGCCGGTTCGGTCCTCACTCAATAACTCCCAGCTCTTCCCCGGGCGACCAACATCTCTACTTCCTAAGGTTTATAACTCCACACAATCTTGGGTATTCTATCCTTGTCCATTCTTTCCATATCTTCCTTCAAATTACTTTTACTTTCTTTAATCTTTTCGTTTAAATAAAATATTTTAAATTCGTCACGTGTATCTGTAATTCTAATGAAGTCTCTTCTTGTACAGTCTTTCACACTCCGCAGAAACCTCATTTCAGTACTCCGTATCTTACTTCTTTGCCTCTGCCTGAGGATCCAAGAATCACTTCCATATAATCAAACTGGAATCACCATTGTCTTATAAAATGTCAATTTTGTTTGCTTTCTCCACTTCGTGAGCATTATGAATAGTAAAATCTTTAAGTGGAGGAGCACAACCCCTAACTTGGGACCAGGAGTTTTATTTCAGGATCACGTTGTCTCAGGACAATTGCCGTGGCTACCGAGCAGGATGGCTCAGGCGGTTTCGTCTGTGGCCCGCATTCGGGAGGCCCGGATTCGATTTCCGTGGCTGACCTGCCTGACCCATGGGTTTTTTCGAAGTTTTCCCTGGTTGCTAGGCGAATGCTGGGTAGGTTAATTATATCCCCAGAATTGCCTGTCCCTCCAGTTCATCCCCATTATCATTTCACATCATCTCCCATCTGGTGGTTTATTTCAGGGTAGAGTGTCGGCGGGTACCTCGGCGGTGCATGACAGGATGATATGCTCTGAGGAAAACTACTTCCTCCTCCGGCAGGTCGGTGGCCAATCTCCGCTCCTCTGCTGGGACCATTTCGGGACCGCCAGCCAGGGACCTTTGGGGCTCGGACCGCCTGCATTGGATCTTTGGGGCTCGGCTTTTGGGCTCGCTGCCGTCCCACTGTAGGGGAGTGAGTTCGTTGTACTGGCCTGTGAAGTGTAGGAATCCTGCCCTTTGTACTGTCATGGCTCCTTGGATCGGCCGCCCTCTGTCTCCTTCGCCTCATCCCACCTCTCGGGAGTGTTCCCACTTGGGAGCATAGGTACAATGGGCCCAGCATGTCTCCGTAACGAAATCCTAATCCTAAACCTTTACTGTGGCTAGATTACTCCCCCACATCACCAGAGCTTCCTTAGTCGGTTTTCAGGGTTCTTGATAGGCCTTGATAGGCCGGTACCGGGACACTCGAAGTGCCCCTACATCATTCTACCAAGTTATTCCCTATTTCCCATTGCCCACCCCTCGGGTCGAAGACTGTAGATTTTCGATTTTGAGGGTTAGTTGAATCAAAATGTTAGAGCCATTTAAAAAAAAAAAAAAAAGTTTCTAAAAGTATTCCAAAAAATGTAGTCTTAAGTGAGGGAATTTCCTTGAAAATTTTCGTGTCATACACATTTGCATAGATATATAGACAATGCAACTGATATATTTCCCTAAAATACATTTTTTCAGGAGGTTTCAAAACATGTATCTCCTTTGAAATCTTAGTATGGGATTTTTGGGTGGAGTACAATAATAATACAATAATTCCATACTTACTATAAGTTTTTTTTACGTCCTACAACGATAAGTCATATCGGACGGTGAATAAAATTGGTGAAATGATGCTCAAATGTGTCCAGGGTCCATGGAGCTTAGAGCAACCGATATTCGTTTGTAAGGATAAGGGAAAACCCCTGAAAATACCTCATCCAGGTAACTCACCCTGACCGAGATTCGAACTCGGGACCTCTTGAACGTGAGGCAGACATGCTACCATCTACGCTACCGAGGCGGGTGACTTACTTACTATAAGTGCATAGTAGATACAGTATAAGTAAAAATATACAATAATGTAAAGAGAATTTTAACATAAGCCTTGTGATTAAATAGAGTTCAGCCCAAGGAGAATAAAAGAACCACAAGTAATTGTAACCAATGTTAAATCAGAGACGAAAGATGCTTATAACCTCAGATTATGTACGAGACTTACATGTTTTTAGTGTATTAGGAAAAAAGTCTGTCGCATTAATGTCCAAGAGTGGAACGTGCCTTTTCCGAATTGATTCAATTTTGGAATTAAGTTCAAGCAGGACTTGAAAGAACAATTAAAAATAAGTATTTGAAAAGAGACGCAAAATATTAAGTTCATATATTGCTTAGTAGAAGTAGAAAATCTATAAACGTGTTGAAATATCGGGTCAGTCATTGCGAGAATGTAGACTGATCTCGACACCCACGCCCACACTAAGAAATGTGACAAAAGTCATAGGGCACGAATTTGATAATAAGTGACGTGTTTCAATAACGGTGAAGGAAATGCGGTCATCTCCAATAGGGGAACACACCTACGCGTCAGTTTGTTCAACGAGGGTGACAAAAGTGCGTGAAGTAATACATTTCAGTAAAGTCAACTTACTCAAAATGTTCGCTCTAAATGATTATACGATGAAATAACAGGTAGTTAAACCTTTCGAAGTGTTCACATACTATTCTCATTATTCGAACTATTCCCTTCAATTTCATTGAAACCATTATTCCTGCACATTCCCATGCTTAAAGCAACAAGCATGTTATCATGGCTGGAAAGTCCTTGTTCATGACAGTTGCCATCATTGAGCCGCTGAGTGACAGGGCTTTAATGAGACAGGACTGCTTCGAGACGAAACGTCACATCGTGGCCAAGATCATTCACAGTTGTTCCACAATTAAACGTCGGCAACCCGCAACAATGCTGAACCACAATTTCCATAGAAAAGCCTCAAATGATTCTTTGCCAACAACGTAGAACTCGAAGCGGAGAACGATGAACTCAAGAACCGATGGAATAATAATATTGCAAGAATATCAAGATACGCAACAATGAAAAGAACATAAGCAACACTAATACAGACGAACTTTATCCAACAAATAGTATTAGACGTTTAAAGAATTCTGGATGGGAACAATAAGCATTAAATATATCTGTAAGAACAATGGAGAAAACGGGATAATACAAATAGAAGTATTCATACAATCAAATACAAGAATAGGTAATCAAATAGAAGAATCTCAGAACAAATAAAGGGTGCAGAACGAATGAAAGAATTAAAAGATGATCTTAACAGTCTATAAATGAACAAATGAGGCAGACAGAAACAAGGGCACAGCAGAAAAAATAGACCAGAAGATAGAAAAAGGTGGGTCAGTTAGTAGACAGAAAGGGTCAACTACATCAAGAAAATAAAGCTGAATGTAATAAGTGATGTGGTAATACATTTTCCGAAACCAGTAAGTGGCAGATGTGTGTAAAATTGAAAAGAAATTGAGGAAAATATAATAATAACAATAATTATAATAATGGCTGATCTAGAAACAAAAAAAATACATCAAACAGGGACTTGAACCAGTGCGTGATGTAACTAATAAGAATGGTTTATTGAAAATGTTAGTACACAAACTAAACAGAGTTAAGCTCAACTGGAGCAACTGTGAGAACAGAACAAGCTAGGGCTGGAGGAATTGAAACAGCCGATACACAGTGTAGAAAGTCACAAAAAAAGTGCCATAAATGAGTGCGAGGCTCTATTAAACGAATTTAACTCGGTAGCCAAGATGGTAATAATGAACATCTCAAGCTGAAGTGAGTGAAGTCACATAGACAGCACTCCGGTTATTGAAACTCTTCCAAGTCATGGGAATTTCCATATACAATCAATAGGCATGCAGAATGTATTGCGAATTTAACGTCTGGAGGCTTGTTTACTTTAAACATTTCGAGTATCAGTAATTTTATTACTATTCATAATTTGAATCAGGAACCTAGTTAGATATAAAACAATGTTAGAATGATAAAAGGAAGAATCTTTAAACAATGCAAATGTAAAATACAGCAAAAATAGTAGCATAAAGTGTAAAAAATAGGCATATACACAGCCAACACGTAAATTGTTTCAGGGTTTTAATATTTATAAAAAAAACATGACAATGTACATCGGGCTCTTCACTTCGAATATTATTCTTAGGTTTTAATCTATCTTCCCCTTGCCATTTAATGACCCATTTTTTCTGTACATTGTGTTGCATACTTCCTGTGGCTGATACTATTTTTGTTTTCTTACATATATCAAGGTATACAAATGGTTATCAAATGATTGGAGAGAATTTATATGGCAATAGTAGAAAATAGAATGTTACATGGATCAAAGGTATGGAGAGTAGATGAGGCTTGGAGAGACACTGATAAAGTGTATAGATCATTTTGTAAACATATATTGGTATTACCGATAGCATCATCTAATGGGGCAGCACAATTTGAACTGGACAGGCATTCTACTTAAACTAAAATCTTATCAAAGGCAATGAAATATTTATACAGAATCGCTAACTTGGAATATGACAATATTATTAAAGAATGTTTTCATATACAAAGGATAAATAACTGGGGTGGGTCTTGGGCACATAAAATGAATGACGTGTTGAAGCAGATAGGTATGGGTCATTCTTGGATAAATGCAGAGTATGGGTATAGAGGCCTCTGGAAAGAAGTTAAGCTAAGATTAGGAGATATTGACAGACAAGACATTTTTGCCAGTACAAGTGACAAAAGCTCACTGAGGTTATACAGAGAAATGCAAACAACCTGGGGCAGGGAAGGATATATAGACATATGTAATAAGTTAGGGCGAGGAGGTTTTGCTTGGGCGAGAACAGGAGTGAGAAATTTTAAAGGTATAGTTGAAGAGAGGGAGCTATATAAATGTCTATTGTGTGGAGAAGAGAATGCAGATTTCCATTGTATATTATATTGTAGTCAAACAAAAGATATGGAGAGAGCAAGCCTGGCTACGTAAATGGGACAATTTGGGGGCTGAAGTAGTAATTAGAAATTTTTTGTCAGTAAAAGGGGAAAAGAACAATAGAAATATAGGGAATTATTTAGGGAAGGTTAAAAATAGATGGCTAAAACAATTAAGAGAAAAATGTAGAGTAGAACTTACAAATTGCAAAATGTGTAAAAAGGAGTAGACGGCCTCCAATACACAAAAACTAAGGATTAGGTGTATTGGGGACCGAATTATTATTAAAAGGCTAGCAACATGGTAGGATTTTCAGAATTTATGAATATATGGCATTTTCCAGTATGGACATTATAATTGTAATCTTGATTTTGTATTTCCATTTGATGATGTAAAAGGAAAGATGTGAAATAAATTACAAGTTACAAAAGTTACTACCTAAAAATATGTCCACCAAAGCTATTCTTTGTCTGGAAAGGACAACTCTCACTTACAGAGCCTTTAGATACCATTGGTAATGTTTCCAGAAAAGAAGCACCCGGGTGAGCGGAAGTTGCATATTCTTCAAAGCTACCGATAATTGTTAGACAGTCCTGGTTTTGGAGATACAAAGTTCATCGGTTCATTACAAAAGGAAATATATGCCCTAAACCTCCAGCATCAAAATCTATAACATAGGCTCAGTAATGTTACATACGTAGAGTGAGGTATTACAGAATAATAGAACATCTTTCCTGCCAGAAAATTTGTACATTATTCAGTTACTCCCCCATCCACACAGTGAAATATACTATGTTGTTCTCTTGAGGTTTTTGACAAGGGAAATCCTTGTGTAGATGCATACATTTAAATACATCTTAAGGCAAGGCTACAATGAAAATTCACCGAAAATGTTGAAAATCGTGGAATTTTCTTTTTTGGCATTTTTGTTAGCTCAGGACGTGTAGTAATAGATGGCATGCTATTTTTATCATTCGCACCATTTTATGCCATCACATGACAATGTAAAGAGACCTTTAACAATCGTTAAACGTAACATTCATTACTTTAAAATTAATTTTCTCAGAAACCTTTTTCTAACACTTTTCAGTATACAAAATGCCTCCCGCGCCAACATTTTTTATTTAACTTGGTGAAACTTACAGGATAGGTCCATAATATGTAAATAAGAAACTTCACATTCCCCTTTTTATAAATGCTCATGTTTTGAAAATTATATGGTGTTAAGGAATAAAAAAGTTAATATTTTCAAAAATGTATGATCTAACACATGGAAAATATTTTAGAACAAATATACAAGAATATTCGAAAAATTAATAATGTGGGTCTTTTAAAACTGCTCTGTACTAGCCGAAAACAAAAATTAAACTTAAAAGTTCAAATTTTTTGACGCGTAGAACATTTTATATAGCGATTAATTTTTTACATTTCACAAAAAATAACTAATAATTAATCAGTTATTTGGTGTAGCAACACGCAAATTTGCATGCAAGTTTACAATGAAGCAAAAATTATGTGGCTAAATTTTTATAACGATAGGTTCGTTATTATAGAAGTTGGAATGTTCAGTGTAGTCTTGCCTTAAACAAATAAGAAAAGCAGAACCTGATAAAAGAAAGTCATTTATGCCAAAAAAATTATTTGGACTTTCTTTATTCATCGTAAGAATAACGTATGCAAATCAATTAAAATAGTAAATTTATTATGTATTTTATTATGGTTATTGATAAGGTGTACTTTTGTGAACTAAGGTTATAATAAATGTTACTAAAATTAGAAGTACTGCAAAATTTCAGCATTTAATAAATATAACTTATAGATAAACTATAGGAGTGTAATCTAAAAGAGGGCAAACAAAAAAAAAAAAAAACTGTTGGTATTAGTAATAAAGATCCATTAACAACTTTGCGACACAGCGTATGAATATCCAATGCTACTGCTACTGCGGGCCCAAATGACCTCGTTGTCGACGGGCCCTAAAACACCACTAATCCAATCCAATGCTACTGTAAAGTTCTGTGAGACAGAAAACTTCTTTAACACTGATGCACTGCGGGTAAGTCTAACCTTGCGGCGTAAGTTCATGTTAGTACTTCCTAGAACGGCGTTTGTTTGACTTAACAAGTAGCATTTTTTTTTCTTTTCATTCTTTTACAAGATGAAATCAATTAGTTTACAAGGCAACAATTAGCATATTTATACACTACGAACATAAATTATCACAAAGGAGTACTACATATTCTTCTGGAGCAGCTGTCTTAGCTGTTTCAGCGCTGACGTAGCCAGACCAAAGTTGCGGTTCAAACCCTGCCCAAAGCGTTGACATTCAAGTGTGCTTAACTATTATATGTATATTAAGATTTTAAAGATGCCTATAGAACGAGTTTACGTGTATCGGAGCCCCAGGTTGCTTGTTTAAAGAAAGGTTATCAGAAAGCAAAAACTATTGGTTGTTAATTTATCAAATCATAACT
>CM060953.1:71609794-71810900 GCA_030765055.1 Mantis religiosa | reverse complement strand
ACTATTCAAAACTTTTATCTTCTCCGCGTCATTTTTCCACCATGAAGCCAGATTATTGATTTATCGTAACTATAGTCACTTCTCTCTTAATTTTGTGATTGGCCGATCCAATGGCACTTCACCACATTACGTCATATTACGTCATACCATTACTACTTCGGCCAATCACACAACTACATATATTTTTATAAATTCATAATCCCTTCATAATTCCTCCGAACATAACCCAAAAATACTGTTACAGATTCCGTCGCAGGGAGACAGAATTTCATTGTCTCCAGACAATCATATTTAATAACTACAAAATTGGGGGAAGGGAGAAGTAAGTATTCTATTCCACCCAGAACTTCAATACCGAAGAAAATGCATTTTTAGATAAACACAAGCCCGTCTCTGTAGCCTGTCCACCTCACGTTCAAGAGGTCTCGAGTGCGAATCTCGGTCAGGGTAAACTATTTGGATAATGTTTTTGGGGGGATTTTTCCTTAAGATGAACGTCCGGTAACTCTAAACTCTATGGACCCTGGGCTCATTTGAGCATCATTTCATCCATTTCACTCATCGTCCTATACGACTTAATGTTGAAGGGCGACATTTAAGAAAACACTAAAATTTGTATGCGTATACATAGGTGTGTGTGGAGGAAAGGAATTGAAAACGAGTTTTTATTTATGGACGTCTTACTGCTGTGATTTACTGTGGCCTAAACTAAATTGGGGTGAAAGAAAATTGCTCATAAGCCTCTTTGTTAGGCTTGAGGTTCTATTACGCGCCGTAAATTTACGATAGGGGATCGCCGGCTTTACTTCCCTTTCAAAGAAGTCATTCTAAGAATTGTTATGTCCCAAAAAAGTCATTGCCCTCCGCCGGGTATGAACGCGTGACTTCGATAACAGCAGGCTAGCATGAAAATTATTTTTTTAGTTTGTATTTTCTCAAAATGGTTGAAACAGCTTTGATTAAAATAGTTTATTTTTGAAATATTGACATGAAAAATAAAACATGTCATTCTGATTAACGTTTATATAAGTGTAGTACCTAAATAATCAGAAAGAAAAATGTACTACCGGAAATATTTAGCTCTTAATAAAATACCTAACTGACATATCTTACTTAATGATGAACAAATGGAATTCAGAAGAGCATGCGTAGCATTCCTTTATAAAGGTAATTCATTTTAATTAAGATTATACCTTGGAAATTCTTGAATTTGAGGCACAATTATTTTTTTTTTTTTTTTTTTTTTTTTTTTTTTTTTTGTTAATTTACGTCGTCCAACGTTAAATCATATCGGACGGTTGAATGAAATTGGTGAAATGATGCTCAAATGAGTCCGGAGTCCATGGAGCCTATAGTTACCCGACATTCGTCTTTCAGGATAAGGGAAAACCCTGGAAAAACCCTTATCTAAGTAACTCACCCTGACCGAGATTCGAACTCCGGACCTCTTGAACGTGAGGCAGACATGCTACCCTCTACGCTACCGAAGCGGGCGCAAAAACTCTTCGCCGCATATCACGAAGTTAGGAAAGTTGTGAAAATCTAGTAGGATCATTACTGGGTTAATGCCAAGGGTTAACAGTGTTGCTTAGATTGCATGTGCCACTTCCTGTCAGAGAAAAATGATTCATCAAGTATTTCATAGGAGGAAAAGTCCTTTAAGAAGAATAAAGCATCTTCTTAGGCCAAAAGAGGTAAAACTTTGTCTCCTGGAGTTGGCGCCAAGTTCTGAAACCAAATAAGTGCCGAGTCATTCGCCACTAGAGTCACTTGACATTTCTCTCCGAGGATGCATATAACACTATGTACGAAAATGCACCCTTACTTTGATATGACTCATATGACGTAAGGACTTCACCAATACTCCACTGACCTGTTGGTGTTATCGCTGTTACATAGCGGTTCAAAAAATAGGATAATAAAGAATACGATTGAGAGAAACAAATGTACAGAAATCGAAACAAACAAATGAAACAGAAAATCCAGCATGAAGGACCAGAGAAACTTTAAGGAATTTTACAAAACCGCAACACTTGATGAACGGGCTCGAGAAGGATGCTTCTGGAGGTCCAAGTTTTTATTCGAGTTCAAATCGTCTAAACTGACTTTTGCTATTTTTGAGGTTTATTAACATCCCAAGGCGAGTACCGGGGTGTAGTGTATGCTACCATGAATTGCCTCATTCCCTTTGTTCTTGCAGAAGAATGGGGTTAAGCGTAGTGAAAGGTGAGAAGCAGCGTATGCGGAGTATGAAGTTCGAATGAAGAACTGTTGCTTCCTTAGTATGTGATCTTTCTTAACCTGTCCATTAAAGTCAGTCTGGAAATATTACAGGGCACGTTGTGCTGCATCTGCCGTCATCACATCTGAATCACTTTTCGTACTTCCTTTTCTCGTTCTGTACCCGGGGTTGCTTAGTGCGGGCAATAAGCCTACTTAATACATTTTATAGTCCTTACTTCATCCCCACACACACCACGGATGTCAGTATTTTATTAGTAATATAATAACCCACGGCGCGACAGGCCTTAAGAGGGCCAAGGCCTACCAACCCGACTGCCGGCCTCACGCCCACTTACGTACGGCAGAGTTGGACGATCATCCAGCCGATACGGGGAGGAGATGTGGTCAGCATCTCGGCATCCCCCAGCCGGAATGTTGGTTTCCGTGATCACGGCCGCTTATCTAGCGTAAGCTCTTCACTTTCCTCACGATGCTGAGTGGGCACCGGTCCTATACCCGGGACCTAAAATCCGCACCCCATGTGGAATTGAACCCGGGCCGCTTTCCGCCGTGACCAGGGACCAAGGCATGCTGTCTTAGCCCGCTACGCCACGGCGCAGGACGTATTTTATTAGTACTATCGTATAATATATAAGGGTGTCAGTGCAAAAATTGCTGAGATGTGCAACTGAAAACGTTTTTAAATATTTAAGGAATCGAGCGGGACCACTCATGCGGTTTCGTCTGTAGCTCGCATTCGGAAGGTCCGGGTTCGATTCCCGTGGCCAACCTGCCTGACCCATTGGTTTTCCCGTGTTGCTAGGTGAATGCTGGGTAGGTTAATTACATCCTCCTAATTTCCTGTCCCTCCATTTCATCTCCATTATCATTTCATATCATCTCTTATCTGGTGATCTTTTTCAGGGTAGAAGTGTCAGCAGGAGTCTCGGCGGCGCATGGCAGGATGATATGCTGTGAGAAAACTACTTCCTCCTCCGGTAAGTCGAACCGGCTGCTAAGATCGTCTCCGGACCACAGTATGGGGGAATGTCCGTAGTCCTGGCCTGCCGGGGTAAGTTTCCATCTAAGTAAAATGTAGGGACCCTACCCTTTGCACGGTCGTGGCTCCTTGGAACGGCTGCCCCCTGTCTCCTCTCGCCTCATCCTCCCCACGGGGATGCCCCACTTGCGATCATAGGGTACAATAGACCAAGATTGGTCGCAGTGCCAAATCCCTTCCAGAGATTAAAAAAAAAGTCTTTGAGGACACAAAATAATCGCTTATTTCGTCTGCAATAAATTCGATAAGCTTCTAAGGAAAGATGTCTTGGTTACCAGATAGAAAAGTGCCTATAAGCCAACTTGGAATGCACTTGGTGGCAACTTGGTGTCAACTTGGTGGCATAGAATATTTATATATTGCATACTCATTTATATGTACAAGGAGTTATCATAAACCATGGTCAAAGCCTCTAACAAGAACGGGACCCCATGCGAAGACTAAAATTCCGTTCACTTTGCATGTCACGAAAAGAATACGAATGGCGTGAGAAAAGTATTTGTTTGAAAGTGGCAACCATTAACAATAAATATCTGAATGTGATTATCTCCAAAAAATCACTCGAATTGTGTGCTTAAAAAGCTTATTTTTCGATCTATATATATTCAAGATACACATTTCATTTGTCATGAAAACATCTTCAACATACAGACTTTGGAATTCTTTGGAAGTACACCTTTTGAAGCGAATTCATGTATTACAACACAGCACCACTAATTTTGTTATGAATGTGTTTTCTTGATTTAAATTTAATACTTCCTAATAAATTTAAATTATAGTTCAATAAGGTATCTACTTGTACGTTCCGAGAACTGAGGCGAAAAAGCTGGGAAAAAAATGTTGACATTAAAGAAAAAGTCACGCCCTATTCACAATCATAGTAATGTGAAAATATGTTTATATCTCAAAGCTTTTTAAAAAATTATCACTTCAAAAACTATATCAACAAAGTTATAAGCATTGTTCCCTACCGTTTACTCACCCTGTATATTAGTTAACATTATGCAACTGTTACAAAGCCAACATATAACCTTTGCGGTTACATAAACCTCTGCAATGATGTAATCTGTAATGTTATGTAACTTTGCTTTTATTACATATTTTAGAACACCATGGTACATTCTTACTGTGCTAATATAAACAAATTAAAATGAATTTTAAATACTAATTCTAAATTAATAACTATAAATACGAGGGCTGTTCAATAAAGAATGATCATAATTTTTTTACGGTCATAATTTTTCACACTAAAATTCAATCTTATTATATTCTGTTAGCTTAATGTGAAACAAACACGCTGTAGTAGTTTCATTAATGGTACTGCTGGTTCCCGCCTGTGAAAACCAGGCAAGTTCAGACATGTTAAGTATCGCCTACCACTGCAATAGAGGTAACCTGCAGTTAAAGTTGATGTTACAGGAAGATCCGGAACTTCTTTCTAACGTAATCACTGCTGATGAAACTGCTCAGTGTGGAAATATCTTTCATCACCAACCCCCAAATATACAAAAGTTGTTGCTTCTGCTGGGAAAGTTAAGGTCATATCATTCTTTGATATTCATGGAATGGTTTATCAGCATTTTGTACCTGCACACACATTAGTAACTGGATAATACTACAGGGCTGTCCTGAAAAGTCCATATGAGGCGTAAAAGACCACATTTCCGTGAAGAAGGCTGGATACTGCACCACGATAGTGCGTGGCCGCATATTGCCAACGTTGTTGCCGAATATCTTGCAAAAATCAATGTGAACTGCATCCCTCACCCTCCCTATAGTCCGGATTTAGCCCCATGTGGCTTTTTTCTATTTCCTAACTTGAAGAAACGCCTTCGTGGGAAGCATTATCCATCATCAGAAGCAGTGGTAAAGACTGCGGAGGAGATTTTGAAGCATCTCTCAAAAAATGGTTTCCAGCATGTCTTTGGCGACTGGCAGAAACGTTGGGACAAGTGCATCGCATTCAGGGGAGACTATTTTGAGAAGGATCATCAAAATTATGAGGATGAGTAAAGGTAAGTTGCAAAAAAAAAAAAAAAAATCTAATCATTTTTTATTGAACAGCCCTCGTGCAACGTGCCTTATGACATATCTGCCAAATTCGTCAGAATTATAGCAAATGTTCCTCTTCAATCCTGGTACTAATGGTTCGTCTTTTATCACTTGTAATTATCCTGAAAACAGTTATTTTCTGAATAACCGAAGTCACTGCTACATAATTAAGAGGATCTTGTGCTTCTTTTACTGCATTCCGTTCTTTACACAGTACTTCACAAACATTTGATTATCTCTGGATAAAGGCCAATTGCTGAAAGAAATTTCCAGAATGATGTGTTTTACCCATAGCATAACAGCCCGAAGTGGGCCTGCCTGCCAACCCGACTACCGGCCTCACGCATACATACATTAGGCAGAGGTGGGCGATCACCCAACCAATATGGGGAGGAGATGTGGCCAGCATCTCAGCACCCTAGCCGTTCTATGTTTTACACGGTACTAAAAATGTCGAGCATACTGTAGCTCGCCATCACCTGCTACATCATATGTTTCATTAGTTGCAATCGGTTTCATTACAGTCCCACTTCCATCCAGAAGGACTCAATTGTTAACTAAATTTAACCAATCACAGAAATCAGAATATCCACTCCATGTGGAGTAATTCACATGCTAAGAAGTGCTTCCGCTTTATTACTCACTTCATGCCAAACATCTGATAATAAGAATAAATACTCCTACCCAAGAGTGCCTTTTATTTCCAGACTGAAGTTCCTTTTCATAATATTCGCAGAATATGATGAGTACAAGATAAATAGATATGAGAGATAACACTTTCTCTTGTAATTAGACTCTACTATTAGTGTGTAGTTCAAGGAACGGCACATTTCATTTTTGTATATCTAGTAAATATGTGTCCAGATAAATATATCGTACTTCAACTATCTCAGTTTAAAAGGTAGAGGAAGTATAACAAAACTATGACAAAGAAAACGGCATTTCATTGGAGAATGCAGGATATGAGGAGAGACCCTTGTGAAATTGAACTTATTAACACAAATAATTCCTAGATGGTGGTTATTTACTACAAAACTAACAGAATCAAATAGAAAATATGCAAGGTTTTCTCTTCCTTATTGCAGAACCACGAAGTTCTCGCAATTGAGACATACATTTTTAATACTTCCGCTTTCATTTGTTAGCGTAGCATTAGGTCCTTCTTAATCCATATTAACATCATAGAGAGAGAAAATCTGTTTGGATGTGTTTTGAAACAAACTAAATAAAAATGAACAACAGAAGTGTAGGAGATTCGAAATGGTTTACTTTTCAGTTGAAAGCTAATGTCGTATAACCTTGGCGCCAGATGGAGTGCTCCGACACGTCTCTTCATTTTCGTATGTTGTGCACTCAACTGTTATCATCATTAGCAGTGGTGTACTGGCACTTTAGAAACTTAGAGCCGTAACATCTACATTTGAACCAACAGGTCATAAATCTCCTGGCTCAAATTACTTGTTTAAGATACCTGCACTTGCTCTGAAAATATTTCGGTGTAGTTCATTAACATACTCTATATATACTTCAACTGTTCTTACTTCTATGTGAGTATAAACAATACATATTAAGCATATTGTTGTGCCTCATAAAAACAATGTATGATAACATTTTTAAAAATAGCAGGCCCAATGTTATATAGATATAGTTCTTATTTTATTTTATTTGGAATATTTCTGAGGAAAGGTAACTGTATGCACTTTATCACTTCATGTAAAACATTCGATGATAAGGATAATGCTCTTACCTAAGGTTATCTTTTTGTCTCCAGATTAAAATTCCTTTTCATAATATCTGTAGAATATCTTGAGTAATAAGAAGATACGCTGATAGCGCATTGGTATTTGGCTCCGCTTTGAAATCTGAAGTTAATGGTGTTATCAGCATATAGTTCAAGGAACTGTACATTTCAATCTTTATTCCTTTTCGAGAAATAATTTATCATCAAAGTAAATATACCTTATTGGCATTAGCTTAAAAGCTATAGGAACGTTCTCAGATTTTCTGCAAAATAGCAAAACATATACAGGGTGTATATAAATGAATATCGGGGTTTTAACTCTTTATAATATTTATTACATTAAACTTACAGCTATAAATGATATGTAAAATGAAAAAGCAACTCAGTTTTGTTTGTTAGCACCAGTACACATGTGCGTGCAATGTTTCTGCCGCAATCCACTAGACAGTGGTAGTAGCAAAGATGGCGACTAGTAAACAGAAAGCGTTTTGTGTTTTGCAGTTTACAAAGACCGAATCTGTAGTTACTGTGCAACGTGCGTTCCGCATTAAGTTCGGTTGGGCTCCTCCTAGTGATAATGACATTCGTAGATGGTATCATCAGTTTGAAGATACCGGCTGCCTTTGTAAAGGAAGATCACGGGACGACCAAGAGTAAGTGAAGAGACTGTTGAGCGAGTGAGAGAGTCGTTCACTCGTAGCCCAAAGAAATCAGTCCGGAAGGCTAGTCGTTCCTGTGTCGACTGTTTGGAAAGTTGTAAGAAAACTCTTACGGCTACGTCCTTACCGTTTACAGTTGTTACAGGCTCTAAAGCCGACAGACCACGGATTACGTGCCAACTTCGCAAATGACATGTTGTTTCATGACGATGACGATTTTATGGATCGTGTTGTCTTCAGTGATGAATCGACCTTTCACCTTAGTGAACATGTTAACAGTCATAATGTGCGCATCTGGGGTTCAGAAAATCCTCACGAGATGATACAAATGCAGCGATATTCCCTTAAAGTAAGTGTTTTTTGTGCCGTATTCCGACGAAAAGTTTATGCGCCTTTCTTTTTGGTGAACCTACTGTAACTGGCACTTCTTAGCTTGATACACTAGAGCAATGGCTCTTTCCTCAATTGGAAGAAAATGAGCTAGAGAACTTCATTTTCCAACAAGATGGTGCGCCATCTCACTGGCATAACGAAGTACGCGATTGGTTGAAGTCACTGTGCCCGAGCGCTGGATAGGCCGCAAGGGTCCCAATGACAGGGATGCATGACCTCCACATTCTCCTGACCTAACGCCATGCGATTTTTACCTTTGAGGCTTCATCACGGATCGTGCGTACGTGCCTGCACTACCAGCTGACCCTGAATTAAGAAACCGGATTGAAACAGCTGTTGCTACAATTACTGAATACACACTTATCAACGTTTGGGAGGAACTCAGCTATAGACTTGGTGTGTGCCGTGTGACAAAGAGTAGTCACATTAAACATTTATAAGGTTCTTGGTTTAACTGTTTGAGTTGCTTTTTCATTTGACATATCATTTATAACTGTAAGTTGAATGTAATAAATATTATAAAGAGTTAAAACCCCGATATTCATTTATATACGCCCTGTATATTGTCACCCGAACGTCGGAACTTCCTATAGAACCGGCTGGCAGTAGGGCCAGACGGGAAGCATTTAGTTCACGCCGACCCATTTGTTTCGTTTCACTAACTGAAGGGATGATTAGGAGAGCGGAGTGAGCCCTGTACCGTCTCTTTCCCCTCTCACCAGACGTCTCGAAACCTCGGGATAATTGTGCGCGCCGCGAACCTTCCAGAAACGGCGATCTTCCCTATATAAGGACTGTAGTTGGCGAGTCAGTTCAGTTCTTGGCGAGCAGCTGTGAGGAGCGCCGAGTGAGCAAACGGACTGGACGACGGTGTACGTGTATCAGAGGAGTTGTACTGATTGTGAGCGTGCAGTGGACCTGTGGCAGACGAACTGGCGAATTGTAATTGTGTGCATTACGTAATTCTGTGTAATCGGCAAGTGATCCAACTGTAATTCGGTGGAAATAAAGAACATTTTGAGTTTGTGCAATTGGACTTTTAATTTTACGAACCCACAAAGTCACAATATGTATGCATTTCATTAGAGAGTGCAGCTTGAGATCCTTATGAATGTGATTTTAACACAAAAAATGCCCAGATGCTGGTTATTTAACACACTATAACCAGAATCTAAAAGAAATGCCTTAACTTTCTTCTTTGCTTTATTGTAGAACTAGCTGACCCGGCTAACTTATAAAAGTTGTCTGAACTTATGCATATAAATAAAACAAATTTGTATTAGTTATTTATCCTGCAATTGAGGTTGAAGTTTAAATACAAGACAGTTACAATTAAGTTAATTAATTTAAAGCTTCCTGATAAATAATATTTTTTTTATCTTTTTGTGGTGCTAATATATACTTATATAAAGATGGTTTTCCGATGTGCGAACACGCATGAAAGAAACAGTGAAACTCCAATTTGATTCCGGAAACTTCCAACGACTGCCCTTACTATTTATTTATTGTCACTGCAAATGCCAAACGCACGGAAAATACTAGACGCTTAAAATCAAAACGTAAATCCGTTGGAATCATCGGAATACGCGGTATCAAGATATCCTCTCCTTTGTACTTTCACTTGATAACTGTTGCCTCGATGACGTTATTTATTAGCTTTTTCACAGTTAGTCTCGTTACATTTCACATTTGGTTGGTTAATGTTACGCAGCATGATCGGTTGATATTCAACCGATTTTTTTTTTTTTTTTTTTGTAGTTATAGGAAACTTCTACAATGTTTTTAGAATCAAATTATGTGTTTCCGGTCAAATATAACTATAGCTCATACGGAAATGAAATGTGTAGAGTTTGACGCCCACTTTTACTACATGCGGCACCGCAGGCGGTGACACTGATGATACATGAGATGAAGATGGAGCACCAGTGGAAAGAGATGGCGTGAGAAACCGGAGATCCCTGAGGAAACCCGCCCCAGCGCTGTGTGGTCCACCGCAAATCTCACTTTGCGGTCACCTGGGAACGAACCAGGGCCACCTTGGTGAGAGGCCCATACGGAGATAATAAAATCCACTTCATTATTCCTTTCTTTATATGATGCATAATGAATGCATAGTAAATATGTTATAGCACTTATTAAAACCAAGCATGATGCCATTAAATGTTATCTGAGACACATTGATTCTTATTTCATTTTCCTTGCAAATATTTCTGGTGAAAAAGTAACTATGTACTCTATATCACTTCATACTAGACAATCGATAATGATGATAATAATAGTATTCTTATCTAAGTTTGCATTTTGCTTCCAGATTGGTACTCCTTTTCATAATCTCTTTAATATATCCTTAACAGCAAAGATATCAGTGATAGCCCTTCTCTCATGATTAGAAGTTGTTGTTATTACTATCAGTACGTAGTTCAAGGAAATGAGTATTTAATTTTGGTTGATCTTTCCGGTGATAATTTTTCATCAGAATAAAATATACTTCATCGATATCAGCTTAAAAGGCAGAGGAAATCACTAAGATTCTCAACAAAGAAAACTAAGCACTTCACTAGGGAGTCCAGAATAATAGAGAGCCTTGTGAATGCGAATTTATTGATGTCTAATCTCTGTTTCATATAACCTTGCCCTGCTGACATGTATCACTCCACGTGCAACTACCTTCCCCCTCACCCTAATTGGTGAATGCTTTCGCGCCGTAGGCCATAGCGGTGCCTTCCCGTCACATTTAAACCTGCAGTAAATGACATAATAATTGCCAGAAAGATAGATAAAATCATACAAATAAGGATATGAAGGCATGCAAAAATACAAGTTTACAAAAAACTGAGCAAGTTGAAACTGAATGAATGAGCAACGAAACTGAAACAAGTTTATAATGAAAGGCCTTCGGCCTTTTCCACTGGGATTTTTTAAAACCAGCACACATACCTTGCAAAAATGTTTGTCTTTCGGTCTTAAAAGTCGTGTCACGCCATACTTGTCGTGTGTCCTTCATGCACCCAAGTCTCGTCAATATATATTTTGCGATTTGTATCCCGGTACAATCTGATTGTCCTTAAATAACGTCTTCGCTACACAGCAATATTGCCCTTTGAGTGGTAAGTTTTCCTGATGTCTCAATTTCATGTCACGATGTCCCTACGCATCTAACACTCACACCTGTAAGTTCAGAGCACAGCTGTTCGACTTCTCTCACTAACAAAGACGGATTCTTCTCTGTGAGTGCATTAAACACATGCACCACAATTCTTTTTTCGCCACTTTGTAAAGGTTTTCCCTTGCGATGCTTCAGCGAAAAACTGGCGGTAGACTCTGCCATTATACATATAATAAGTACACGCGCAATAAACGATCAATAAAATAAAATTTAGATCTCGCACTCGGCACAACACACCTTCGAATGTCGGTGTATGACTAATCCAGTTCAAAACAAGGTCAGTGATAAAAGTCATATAATCAAATATGTCATCACTACCGCTGAAGCACGTGCTATCGTGTCATGTGCTTGAGAGAAAAGGAACCTCCTCTTAACTTCGTTTAAGAATGAACATGCATTTCAGATAAATCAACTCTGTTCTGTAATATTTTTAATTCAAACAGTTACGAAAATATAAATTTGACAATTCTCTTCCAACATATAAAGATATATCACCATGTTAAATAACAAACTAATTTTTACCGCACAACAGTCTATACTGCAATAGCAGCCAATGAGAGATGATAAGGTCAAGTGACCGTTTAGAGAAACGGGGCAAGCTTATGTGAAACAAGGATTAGTTACTGGTTATTTATCACAGCATAAACACTATCAAAAGATAATAGTACGCTTTTTTCTCTCCAATTAATTAATTTATTTTATAACCGTGTAGCACTTGGTAATTAAGGCACATTTCTATATTTCAGCTTTAACATGTTCTCCTGATATTGACATTTTGATTATACCCTAGACCAATGTTTAAAGACAGGAATATTACGAATACGAGTTCACGTGTCTGCTTTTTTTTTTTTTTTTTTTTTTTTTAATTTTACGTCCTCCAACATTAAGCCATATCGAATGATGAATGGTATGGGTGAAATGATGCTTAAATGAGCCCAGGGTCCATAGAGCCTAGAGTTAACCGACATTCGTCTTTCTGGATATGGGAAAACCCCGGAAAAACTTTATCCAGGTAACTCACCCTGACCGGGATTCGTGTCTGTGTGTGTTTGTGTGTTATGTGTACCCAGAGTTTATATGAAAAGCCATTTGCCAACTTTGATAATACTTTACCGCTAAAACGCACTGTTCTTCCCAACCAATACAGTCGATTTATTGTTCCTTCATTCAGTTCTTTTATAATTTAAATACCTAGACCTGAATACATGTCAGAACATAGGAGGACATACGAAGAAGGTTTCATTTTTCGCTGATAACTCCAATGAGTAGCAAATAGGGTTGTTACAGCAAACAACATTCAGGAAGATATTATCTAAAAGCTGCAAATACTTAATTTCAAGGATCATAAAAAGCTGGATTTGATTTAGCAAATAGGAAATCGGGTTGACCGGCTCTGGCGCGCTCTCGGGTTGTTACGTCGTGCATTATTATTATTAGAATTTCGTATATCTCTTAGGTTTAGCAGTTATGCAAAAGTCCTCCAGAATGTAGGGTATTTCCAGAAAATTCAAGATATACATATAATTTGTCAAAAAATATCTTAAACATATGCTATTTTATTCAAAATTGTTGGAACCAAAAGCATTTTCGAACTTTTTTCTCTGAAATGTAGTTTTGGGTGAGGGTATTTTCTTAAAAATCTTCATGTCGTAGCCTCAGAAGACTTTGAAATTTAAGTGATAAATTTGGTTTCTAACGAATTTTATTTTTAGTTATGCTCTTTATACATACAGGTAGACATACTGACGGACAGACTAGTAGACACACACAGAGCCCTTCTTCTAAAAAGCTGTGTACCTTCATCTGGCTTTGGGGAACTGGTATTCATAGATGGGATCATAGACAAATTTGAATACAAGAGGATTCTTGAAAACAATTTTAAAAATAGTGCAGAGAAGCTGGGATTAGGGCATGATTATTACTTCCAGCAGGACAATGTTCCGAAGCATATTGCTGAAATTGTAATGCTTTGGATCGTGTACAACACTCCTCACACTTTGAAGACACCACGGCAATCTCCAGATTTAAATCCTATAGAGAACATCTGGAAGGAACTGGAGGAGCGTATGAAGAAGCATCACATCAGAAGCAAAGACCATCTGAAAGAACTTCTTTAAACAGGGTGGAGAAATGTGGACTCTGCAGTCACTAAACAGCACATACAGACAATGCCCAAATGATTATCAGCAGTAATTCAAAGAAAGGGGATGATAACTGTTCTCTGTTCGAATACATATGTCCAGATGTAAAGTAACCGTTTTATTTCTCCTTGTAGTGCAAATTAGTTTCAGTTGCTATTTATGAGTTTATATGTTTAATAGGAGACTCAAGTTTATTTTGTACCAGTTGTATTTACGTATGCTTACTCTGCGTAGTTTTAAAATAATATAAGTAATAAATATGTTTACGTTCGAATACTTATGTCGGCCTCTGTACATCCTCTTCCCGTTGGAGAGTTATTTTGTTCTAGATGAATCATCGCAACAATTCGAAAACATCCTTTTCCATGCCCTGATCCTCAACTCAATGATTCATCGATAAGCAACGCATTTTCCTTCATTCGAGAATTGATAGTAAACATCTATTAGAACTGGTCTAATACATTGATCAGATGCTCAGCTTTCATTGTGCCGAGGTTATGTACCGAGCTATGTCCACATACATATGTGGAGCACGTTCAACCCTGACATTGACACCATGGCCTTGTCTGTTTACAAGGACGTCCTTGTGGCTTTAAACCGCTTCCTTCCTTTACAGCTGTATCTTACGTCCGCCACGCAGCTAAACGTGTTCTTCAGTCTGGCGATACACATGGTAGCTTATTTCCCTTGCTTATTACTATGTATTCCTAAACACAAAAGGGTGCAGTTTAATTCCACATCATACGTTATCATTAGATTCTTCAATCCCAAAATATGGAGTGAAGCTTCAGTAGAAGCAGTCATTGACTGCGACATAAAGCTTAGCTGTTTTCTATACCAATGACATAAATAGGCTTCCGTCAGGCTTAGCAATTTAGCGTTTTTCTCGCCAGATTTAGAGGTCTTGCTTGTCGGCCTGAAAGACGAATGTCGGTTAACTCTAAACTCTATGGACCCTGAGCTCCTTTGAACATCATTTCATCCGTTCCATTCATCGTCCGATATGACTTAACGTTGGAGGACGTAAATTACACAAAAAGGGAGAGCAGATGCCCCTATCAAAGCTTTAGAAAAGGTTATAAAGAAAGAAGATGCAGAAGATCACCATCGAAGAGCAACCTTTATAGTGGCAGCAAAATATCCCTAGAGTGCATAAAAGTCCTTCTAAACATAAGTCACTAATGCAGAGAATATATCAACTAATAGGATTATCTGAGTCCAATCACTGGACGAACTACTTCAGATGAATAAAGACACATGAAGGGCTTAAGACACATGAAGGGCTTTATGGAAATGAAAAGGCAGACAAATGGCGTAGGACACCACAAATATCTACTCAACAGAAGTCGGCTACAGTTAAGATCTCAAAAAGTGAAATAAAATACCAAGAAACACAACTAAGTTGTGTAAAATGGAATAGTAAATGGCAGGCAACATCCAAGGATAAAACTACAAATATGTTGTTCCCAACTATTATTCATAATAGAAAACAAACCTGAAATAATCACCAAACTTGACAATCTTTCTAACAGGCCATGTAAAAACTAAATGTTATTATCACTGATTCAAAATAACTAATGATCCCATGTATATGTGCAATCAGTCTGAATAAATATTGACTACTTAAGTGAGTAACTTGGTCGACGTAGATCGACAAGAATTAAAGAAAGCAGTCTCAGAAGCTAGAGGAACGTCGCCAGCAAACAAAAATGAACTCATTGGTAAGTATAAAAACAAATTTATAAAATTTGGCAATAATGTTAATTTTGATAAATCATAAGTAATGTAAAATAAGATTAAAAATCATCCACTTTACATATTTGCAATAATAATAATAATAATAATAATAATAATAATAATAATAATAATAATAATAATAATAATAATAATAATAATAATAATAATAATAATAATAATAATAATAATAATAATAATAATAATAATAATAATAATAATAATAATAATAATAATAATAATAATAATAATAATAATAATAATAATAATAATAATAATAATAATAATAATAATAATAATAATAATAATAATAATAATAATAATAATAATAATAATAATAATAATAATAATGATAATAATAATAATAATAATGATAATAATAATTAATTTTTCGGAGGGGATTCGGCACTACGACCAGTCTTGGTCTATCGTACCTTATGCCCCCAAATGGGGCATCCCCAGGACGAAGGATGAGGCGAGAGGAGAGAGAGGGCGGCCGTCCCAAGGAGTCACGGACAATGTAGAGGGCAGGATCCCTACATTTTACTTAGATGGAAACCTCCCTGGCAGGCCAGCACAACGGACATTCCCCGTTCTGTGGTTCGAAGACGGTCCCAGCAGTCGGTTCGGAGACCGGCAAACGACCTACCGGAAGGGGAAGTGGTTCACACAGAGCACACCAGCATCTATATATGTTTGCAGTCGTCTCACCATATTCTCTGAACTTTTACGGAGATGGTACCGAATTGAGAGAAGGTTATTTCCAGCAAGATGGAGCAACGTGCCATACATTTAATAACACCATGGAACTTGTAACCAGTTTCTTTGATAATCGAATAATCTCAAAAGGGCTGTGAGCCCCCAGATCTCCTGACCTAATCTCACCGAATAGAGTGTACAAGAACAGGCAATGGACAATTGACGTTCTCAAGGAATCCATTCAAACCGAAGTAAGTAATATTGGCGAGGATACTCTCCGTAAAACTTCAGAGAATATGGTGAGACGAGTGCAAACATGTATAGATGCTGGGGGAGGACACTTCCAACATTATCTCTGAGATGTAAATAGTGTAATGTAATCTCCCAATTGTGTATTATATTCCCCCAAAGTTGCATGTATGTCCTATTATTGCTTCAAAAGTTATGGCCTATTGAAGTGGTTCAGGTTGATATGGATCGCACTATATTATGAAATCAGGTACTATAAGCTAAACTATGTTAAATTGTGTTTGGAATTAGGTAAATCAACCTACTACGAAGAGAACTCAAACCTGTAGTATTTCACTTTGTAATGGAGCATGCTTTCTTTTGTTTTAAAAGCGCAGACATAATTTATGAAAAAAATATAATTGAGATGAAATAATAACAGCTAAGTAGCGCCAGTATACAAACCAACATACAAAAAGCTATTAAAACTCATGATCATTTTTATGTTGGCAATATTTAAACTACTAAATTATTGCTGAAAAATATATGGATGATCTTGCCAGCTTTTGTAGCCATTAAATAAATTGAGGCGTTGAGAACCATAAGGGCCCAAAGCACAGAAGCATAGTTTTGAGAAAATTAGATGTTTGTTAAAATTAAAATTTCTATGCAAGAAGTTCCCGTTACGAAGTACACTTCAGAATGTGATGCAAAGGGTAAATTATGTTGGCAACATTAGATAAAAATTTAACAGCGCAAAACAACAAAATGATTCTTTGTGCATTGGGCCCTTATTTAAGTATCAGGAAAACTGGCAAGATTAAATTAAAGAGGAACTAAAGCACAGCTGCAGCTGGTTGACCTCAAAGTTGGCAAATGTCAGGAGCATGCACACAATTGATACCGAAATTAAAGGATTGCAATAAGTAAAGAATCATGATGGATTTCAAAGGAATGTTGGTTCTTTGTTACAACGCGTGCAGGTGCAGTGGAATCAAATAGCAGTTGGGAGAGAATAGTTGTTTTAACAAAATAAACGTAAGAAACATTGTCATTAGCAGAGTTATAAAGGGTAGCACTTGACTTTGTTGAATAAGGCATTCTTTGGACCCTTAATAATGGCATGACAAAATAGTCACAAAGGGAATCTTTGGTTGAATGAAGAGGGCTTCCAGAAAGTGAAAGTCACACATACACCCACGCGCAGCTGTGGTCATTTAGTCTTCGGCGTCAAGCCGATTAGGGCAGTCCTCTTCTTCTGTCTTGGTCGAGGGCAAACCAGAAGTGATGAGAGAAGATATTTGTCGGTTTATACGTAACTAATTCAGTATTATCGAGTAATAAGCATTCCGCCTTCAGTAACTCTAAACAGTGATATATTGGTAACCCTTGGTCGGCAACTTCAAGTTTGATGTTCTGATAAAAAGAAGCAGTCATTAAACCAGTTTGAAACGGGCATTCCAGTGTCATTAAAACTATCCTTCTCATACATGCTCACGCATACCCTGTGAGAAACCTCATTGCTTTACCCAGAGCTAAACATTATTGTATCAAACTGTAGCGGAAAGTGGAATTGTGCGCCACCCATTCTATATTGCTTCAAACTGTAGCGCCAACGTGGAACTCATTGCTCGCCACATATATTTTCGTATCATATGCTAGCATCTCAAAATCTAGTTCAAATGATCTTAGTTTTCATTCGGGTTTACCAAAACCTAAAGATTTGCTTCAAAAATCGAAGATAAAATTCTAATGGGATATGTTGTCAATCCTGATATCACGATTACGTCATAAAATTCCTCAATCATTCTTAGCCATGCAAGATCAGACCAATGGATCTTAAAATTGGGAAACGCACCTCGCAACAGCCAATCATTGACTGTCAACTTGCCCATTACAACCGTGAAATTTGCCCAAGATTTGCTCCTGATGAATCACACATGTAAAGAAGTGAGAGAGATGCGAAGTCAAACGTTAAGTACCAGGTTTATTGTACCAGTATTACGAAATTAAACAAGCATTACTCTTATCTGGAGATTGTGGGCGGGAATTTTTGCATACCTGAGTATTTTGTGTTTTAACAGAGATGACTGTAATAAATATTACTAGCTACGGCGAACCAAGCCCATAAAAATATTTTGGTGAAAGGGGTATGCAAACATTAACACTCAGCGTTCTAGGAAAGTGTGTACCCTTCATTCTGTTGTCCCACGATCTGGCCAGAGGTGATGTAATCGATTCCCATCTCTTGTACATGATTCAACATGTAGATATTCTGGTGCAAGCTAACGCCGGTCCTCGCCCTAGTCACAAAAGTGTTAGCTATGGCATTCCTTCGTGCGAAGGACTGCGAGTTGAGTTCCACCTTGAGCTCTTTGTGTGTTTAAAGTAATACCAGAAAGACAAAGCACAATACACAACAGAAAAATATACTCATCCAGCGATCCCAGATTCGATTCCCAGCTGGAGGGTGAGACCTTTTATGTAGCCAGGATTATTTCCCATCCTCACAAGAATGTGGAAGTATGTGTGTATTTAATACAATAACCAAAATCACCTAAACCTACCCAAAGATAAACAGCACTGTGGGTTAACCTTATTGCTGTTGAGTAATAATTCCGAAATTAAAAAGGGTCGCCGATATGACCTTAAATGTTAAAGATGGCACATAAATGCAGGGTAAAAAATTATACAATAAAAATTTAAGCAAAAGAAAATATGAACAAATGATTATTTTGGATAACGTATACTAGAAGAGAAAGTAACTTCTATTCTTTTTCTCTAATTGTAGAAGTAGTAGTAGTAGTAGTAATAATAATAATAATAATAATAATAATAATAATAATAATAATAATAATAATAATAATAATAATAATAATAATAATAATAATAATAACAACAACAACAACAACAACAACAACAACAACAACAACAACAACAACAACAACAACAACAACAACAACAACAACAACAACAACAATAATAATAATAATAATAATAATAATAATAATAATAATAATAATAATAATAATAATAATAATAATAATAATAATAATAATAATAATAATAATAATAATAATAATAATAATAATAATAATAATAATAATAATAATAATAATAATAATAATAATAATAATAATAATAATAATAATAATAATAATAATAATAATAATAATAATAATAATAATAATAATAATAATCTTGCAATAATTTGTTCAAGAAACTACAAATAAAATGAAACAAATTGTTTTTATTATCTCAGAATACTTCTTTGAGTTTTCAGATTTATCGGAGTTATCAGATTTAGTTATTTAATAATCTAATAAACAGACTTTTTATAATCTAGGATTCACGATAAGCATGCACGTGCAATGTTTAGTGATGCAATAGTTAAACCATGAGAATCAGGGCCCTGTTCCCAACCGTTACCTTGAAACTCGTTCCAACAAATTAGATGAGTCACAAACATAGCTTATCTGCATTAATTACCTGAGTATGCTGCGGAGCTTATTTAATCAAAATTTATTCATTTTTTTGTTTTGTTTTTGTTTGTTTAACTGGAGGTTCTCTGTTTTATTTTCTCCAGCTTTCCTTAGGGATTTTCTAACCTTTTTTTTTTTTTTTTTTTTTTTTGCGCTTTTAGGCCAAATAATTTAAAGTAGGTATAAACCTCCGGTTAGGTTTAACTATAGGTTTAAGTTGATATTCAGTTAATCTTTAACTGAACTTTACTGGAATTCGTCTTCCGTTCATCTACGGTTTAATGCTAGGTGTAATATGGAGATCCCAGCTGTAAAAATGGATATTGAGAGATTTGCGATGATAAAGGATCTCAGGGACTCCGAAATTATTTAAATAAATTTGATAACTTTCAGATGTGGAATAGCCATGAATTTTTAAACATATGCAGGCTTATAAAACAGAACGTACTAATATTATTAGGTAAAAGTAGAAACCGGATGCAGAATGCAACGAGAAGGTATAAACTACAAAGCCACATGCTTTGTTATTATCTTTTTTTTTTTTTATTAAAATAACAGTAAAAGTTTGAAAATTAAGCATAAAATAAAATGTAACAACTTAGGCCTTCACGGCCGGCGTCAATCCAGTAATATGTAGAAGTTTCCGTGCTTACTGGCCGTGGTCTAGTAGGAAATACTGAAGTTCCTCTGAGGATGCTCGACGCACGTACGAGCGAAACGTCAGGAACTGCAGTTTTTCCTACTAGACCACGGCCAGTAAGCACGGAAACTTCTACATATTACTGGATAAAATTAAAAGTTAGGCACAATTTAATGCATTTAATCCAAGCAGCATATAAACTTAAGATACAAGCTTCTAAAAACATTAATGGCTAGTCATATAACCATATGTACCATTTTTGCCCAAGATAGAAAAACGAGTTTTGATGAACAATTTGTAAAAGTATATACGAAACTATATCTTAATTAGCAGTTTCCAGTGAGAATACATATGTTGTATAGATCGAACAAAATTCCAAGGAAAATAGTGAAAGTACGTACCTAAATTGCTACAAGCTTCGTTACTGTAAACATTATTTTTCGCTGTAAATGACAACCTACCAACAATTTAACGCTAATCTATAACACCTATTTTTTAACACAAATGGCCATTATTTCAGAACTAACGTTTTTTGTCTAACTTGGCAGATCTATCAGCAGCATTTAGTTGTGGTGAAAGAAGAACAAAACTAGCAACGAACTTTTAACTGTAAACTTTGCTGTTTTTCATTATGAATGCTAACCTCGATAATTTAACGTAAACAGTTGCACTTAATTTGTACAGATCTACCACCAGCATTTAGTTGTAGTGAAAGAAGAGATATAGCGATTGTCTTCTTTTCATGGCCTTCAGGTATACCAGCACCATTACACTACAGTTTAACTTAATCAGAAGATTTTAAAACAAACTTATGGTTTGGTCTAACTCAACTTCCAGTCAAACTAGGTTTATAATATCGGGCCTTAGCTAAAGGTTATTCCGGAGGATAAATAGACGAAACGAGGAAATTATGCTCATATTATCCCGGAGCTATGTACCATAGCTAGCCACATTCCTCTTCTATGAAAGGGGAATCCCCAGGAAAAGAAATAATTCTATCCTTACCTCAAACGAGATACCATACAGAGCTCTGCGGAACAAGACGCTCACGTCACTTAAGTGTGTTGCAGGTATATGTCTCAAGTGACACTAACATTTGATGACTCAAATTCGAAAAGATGCTTTACACTAACTGCCCATCAAACTGCTTTATTATGGCCACGCCGTGGCTCAGTGGTTAGACCGCTTGGCTCTCACCAAGGCGGCTCGGGTTCGATCCCAGGCGGACCGCAAAGTGAGATCTGTGGTGGACAACACGGCGTTGGGGCGGGTTTTCTCCAGGACCTCCGGTTTCCCCCGCCATCTCATTCCATCGGTGCTCCATCTTCATCTCATGTATCATCAGTGTCATCGCCTGCGGTGCCGTATGTAGTAAAAGCGGGCGTTAAACATTACATATTTCATTTCAAACTGCTTTATTATGCACTGAATTTTTTCCTAGCGCATATTTAACGGGCGCCTTCCGAAAGCGATCACTAAGAGCCATTTAGGACTTTATGCATTCGATTTCATTTCATGCGACAAGTGTGATGAGATTTGAAGATGCCATCTGACGTTTCCAATGGAAGGTTTGACATTGTTGTCCACAGTCTACCTCAGACATTTTGTCAAAAGAGCTCCATTTGTTTTGTCTACATTAAATTGAAAATTGTGTCTCAACAAAAACATGGAATTAACTCGTGAAAATGTTCGTGCAATGATTTATTACAATTTTCGACACGGATTATCAAGACAAAAATGCATCGATCAACTATCTTCCACATTTGGCGGAGAAGCTCCATCCTTTGTCACTGTGAAACGCTGGTATAACAATTCAATCATGACCGACGTTTGCTCAATGATGAAGTTCATGAAGGTCGTCCAAAAACTGTTGTTGTGCCAGAAAACATTGTTGATGCACAAAAAATTAAAATGCAAGATCGTCATGCGACATATTTCGAGGCTGAGGCAACCATAGGCATTAGTTCCAAAAGCATATTGTCGCGGCGAAAAGCACAGAAATTTCAGTGCCGAGAGATAAGCGCGGCTTGAGTACACAAAGAGCTTGCAGATAAAGATAACAGACGGACAGTGCTTGCATAAGCAAATAAACATAGCGCTTGAGATAAGTGACTTGCCGGCCCAGATAGGGTTTCACGTAAAGAAGGTTCTCGATTGACAGAGAAAAGTTGTTTTTCTTATTTGCTCCAGAAATCTCTCGAATTTATCAATGAGGTATTTAAGAGAGCGACGACTCGCCAAGAGCCAGTCGTGAGTAGTAAACAGTTGTAAAGACATGTAACAAGAGTGTTGTAAACAGTGGAAGTTGAGTAAGCTGTTTGTTATTGTCATCGACCTTGATGTTGTAGATTGTGATATGTGATGTAATTCTGCTGCTACGCAGTGTGTTTCTACGCAAATAAAGAACATTTAGAATTTCGGCAAATTGGACTTTTAATTCTACGAACCCACGAAGTCACAATATATAAAATATTGCATGATTATTTAGCCGTAAAAAAAGGTTTGCTCTTGTTGAATCTCGCATAATTTTACGCAATCTCAAAAAGATGCTCGATTAGTGTACAAAAATGCTCACGAAATACAATGGCGATGCCACAAAAGATGTATATAAGATGTTAACAGGTGACGAATCATGGATCTGTACGTATGAGCCGGAACGTAAACGGCAGTCAACTGTATGGGTGTTTCAAGATTATGTAAGTCCAACAAAATTTGTTCGCCCTCGAAGCACTTCGAGGCAAATGGTCGTCTGTTTTTCAGCAAAACTGGCTATATAGCAAAAGTGCCTTTAGAGGAACGTAAAACGGTCGATGCCGAATGGTACGTAGTCATTTGTTTGCCGGAAGTCTTCAGTGAAGTAAGGAAATCCAACAAGAACCGTAGGATCTTCTTCATTAAGACAATGCGAGTGAACTGACACAGCCCCTGTCACCTAGGAACACTGAGACGACATATAACCTGATATCAGAAAGACATTAACACAAACGAATAATTATAAATAAATGATAGATTTATAAATATAAATAAATGACGTATACCAGAATAGACATATGCTATAATGCTAGTATATACTCCGGAGAACGCCACAGTGACAAGGCCACTCTACGAAGGTCAGTAAACTCCCTTTGTAACCCCTGTAAACAAACAACCCTACTCTATTGTCTGTTTTACCCTCAAGGAAAATTTGGCGCCTTCCAGTCAGAAACCAACCCATTGTTAAAATCCCATGCGTGCGTCTAACAACTGGTTATAAGATTTTGACCGACGCGCAGAGCACATGCCTTCGCATAAATTTTTGCATGCCGACCGTTAGAGAAAGCGTCTCTGATGTTAGGTCCGAAACTGGAAATTCTGAACACTGATCTCAAGTGGGGATAGTTAAGAGCCAATAGAAAATTGATATTTGTTCATGTGATTTTGCAAACTCCGAGAGATACCTAGAGTGTGGGTAATTGTAAGTGATGGCGGAAATTAGGTTTAGCTAGTAAGACACTTCGGTCCTGAGTTCTACGTGAGACGGACGCGCATTTGGCGCCGCCTAACAAGTACACTTCCGCACCATGCACCGAGACAAAGTGCAATATTAAACAATCTCTCCAGTGAGAGTTAGCACAAAGAGTAATATATAGGGAAGACGATAAATATATCCAATTCGACTACGCAGTGCTACTGCCTCCGTGCTTCACATCACAGTATTGACAGTGACGCCAAACACAGCAACCACACCGACGACGACTTTACGGTGGCGAGCGTAGGAGCCTAAGGACTACAATAAACTTCTGTCTACCAGATTCGAGGTGTCATCATTCAACCCAAAACCTGTCAGGAGGCACCCACTCCTGAAGTACAGATGGGAGTTCTCATGCGGGAGCTACAGGTCACCTCGAACTGATTACAATCTCCCTTTCCTTAACCTCCTCACGCCACCAATCCTTAATTGTGAGGCGTTGAGCACAAGGAAAAGCTCGACGTGGTTCGCTACGGGCCGGACCGCCTCAGCACACACATCTCGTCTAACAACAGAATATTTGAAGTGCCCGCCTCTGAATGACGAATGTCGGGTAACTCTAAGCTACATAGACCTCGGACTGAAGCAGCCCATGTCACCTAAGAACAATGACACGACATATAACCTGATAACAGAAATACATTGACACAAACGAATAAATATAAATAAATGATAGATTTACAAATATTAATAAATGACTCATAAAAGAACAGACATATGCTATGGCATATACCCTGGAGCCCCCGAAGTGACAAGGCCACCCTACGAAGGTCAGCAGACTCCCTTTGTAACCACTGTAAACAAACATCCCTACTCTATTGTTCATTTTGCCTCCAAGGAAATATGGCGCCTCGCAGTCGGAAACCTACTCATTGTCAAAATCTCATGCGTGCCTCTGACAACAGGCTGTAAAACTGCGAACGATCCGAGAAATCATGTCTTAGAATAAATTTTTGCACGCTGACCGTTAGAGAAAGCGTCTCTGATGCTAGGTCCCAAACTGGAAATTCTCAACACTGATATCAAGTGAGGTATACTTAAAACCAATAGAAAATTAATGTTTGGTCATGTGATTTTGCAAACTCCGAGAAATATCTAGAGTAGGGGTAATTCAAGGGGATGGCGGAAACTAGATTTTGCTGGTAAGGAGACTTCGGTCCTGAGTGCTGCGTAAGACGGACGCGTATTCGGCACAGTCTAAGAACTATACGTCCCCGCTATGTACAGAGACCTAGCGCAATGTTTAACAATCTCTCCAATGAGAGCTAGAACAACGAGTAGCGTATTGTGAGGACGATAAGGATACCCAATCCGACTACGCAGTGCTACTGTCTCCGTGCTTCACATCACAATACTGACAGTGACGCTTAACACAGCAACCATACCAACGACGACTTTACGGTGGCGAGCCTAAGGACTACAATAAACTTCCGCCTATCAGATCTGAGGTGTCATCATTAACCCACAACCAGTCAGGACTCACCCACTCCTGAAGTACAGATGAGAGTTCTCATGCAGGAGCTACATGAAATCCAATAAAGCAGTTTTCAATCACAAACTACGTTTTAATTATTAGGCTCAAAATATAAATAGCGCCCCTCGTAATGCTTGCAGTGTTACCCCATTGTGAGTGAGACAGTCGAGTTAGTTTGGGAAACCTAGAACTATACATCTATCGAGAGTAGATACGGAGCATGACACAAAACAAATTTGAGTTAGAACTTCAATTTGGGATGTTCCGTCAAAGGTTTACAAGCACAACGACAAGAAAAAGCAGTGGAGACAGATTTGTACCACTTTTCCTCACGATTTTGAAGATCAAATTTAATATGTATGTAAATATTTTAGAGGCATGCTTCTGGCATCCCCTCTAGCACTGGATAGCTTAACGACATTCTGTGATAAAACCAAGATATTGCTAAAATTCGTAACTACGAATTTTATTACTAATAAGCCCTACGACCCTTCTACTTCAGATCTTATCGCTGTGGAAAGAAATTCGGAAACAGGCTGATAAATCTCATTTCTCACATTGTGATATGTCGCATGCGTAATAGACCATTAAAATGTTGTAGGGTCATTGTCGCACAACATAAAATTGCATGCATAAGTGGTGCTATCTAGCTCAGTAATAAGTGGCCTAATTTTAAATCGTAGAAACTGGCAGAACATGGAGCAGCAAAATGGACTGGAATGAATGAATAAATTCATTAAACTTCATTATAAATACAAATTATTATATATTTACAGTTTAATAATATGTATCTTTTATATATTCCCCTACATATCTCAAGCTACATATCAAATTACAACTCTTTATTGAGTTACTGAATTTCCTTGGGCCCATAGACTGTAACACCTTGGTTTTTGAGCTATAGGACCCTATTTATCACTTTTGGTCCTCAATCTACATTATCCTGATTGTCTTTATTTCCAATTTTTCTTGACCATTTATTTTTCACTAAACTTAAGTATTTTCCTATTGCCAATACATTTTTCTTGATTTAACACTCAATAACTTTTTAACTAAAATTTCACTAGGTAACATAGTCCAATTCATTTTGAGTACTTTTACTCTCTAATTCTTTGTTTCCTCACATTCTATCAATAAATGACAAAAATTACTTATTTTCGTATTACACAGTATTGTCTACGATCGCGCGGCTTGTTTACACAAAAGGAACTGACAGGCGGGCAGTGTGTAAACCAAGAGCCTGCAGATAAAGACAACAGACGGATAGGTTTCACGTAAATAACGAGCTTGCATAAGCAGATAAACATAACGCTTGAGATAAAAGACTTAGCGAAACAAACAAACTGAGATAAATGGAAATTTCTGTTAATATATTGATTATTCGGTTTCTTTTTGTTCTGGAAATATCTCGAATTTAGGAATGAGGTATTTAATGAAGTGCCGACTCACCAAGAGTGAGTGAGTCGCGAGAGGTAAGCAGAGAACAGCTGAGAGTGTTGTAAACTGAACGGTGTTTGTTATTGTCATCGACCTTGGAAGACTGTGTTGTGATATGTGATGTAATTTTGCTGCTACGGAGTGTATTTCTACGCAAATAAAGAACATTTAGAATTTCTGCAAATTGGACTTTTAATTCTACGAACCCACAAAGTCACAATACACACTTTCCTTATTCTTATCTTTCCCCTAATCCTTTTAATCTTGTCACTTCTGTTCTGGCCCATGCGATGCCTTCTCTTGTCATTTTGTCCAAATATTAACATATTTTTCTCTTTCCTAATTCATTTTTATCTCTCTAGAAGTACAAAGTGAGGTTTTGGAATTTAAAATACCCATTATATTTGCCTTTCTATATATTCTACCCTCATTTTAACTCTTTTCCAGAAATCTTTCTCTAATCTATTACTATCCCTCCACACATCCCCATATCCTAATTCACTCAGAATTTCTTGCATACTCTTGTACCAAGTATCTTCTTTAGTACATTTTTGCTGCATTTCTACACACTTCTTCAAAATATTATAAGTTTCCAATTATTTTATTCTGAACCAGTATTTCAATACTCTTTCCATAATTTTAGCTTTGCTACCATATCTTCCTAACTCCATTTGTGCAACCCCATTTGGTAATGCTCTTGGTAAGCCTAAAATTAGTTTGCAAAAACTCCTATGCATATTGTTTACATTACCCCATCCTTCCTCTACTCCCCAAATTTCAGCTCCATATAACATTTTCGCCTTGACTACTGCCCCATAAATTCTCTCCAACCATTTTATTGGTATTCCTGGTATTTTATCTATACATGCTCTAATAGCCAATGGACCTACTGCTACAGACTTGGGACCAAATCTTTCAAAAACGCAAAGATTTTGTAACGGTATTTTGTTTTTTCTTTTTCACACACCACTTTCTAACAACTTCATAATTTGGTGACTTTTGGTTAACTTAAGTTGGTGACATTGATTACTGCTTCGTTTAGAATATCAGTAAACAGCAGAATAACGTGTTCGCCAGATGTTACTGGTGACAGATAAACATCTTAGGGGATAGACTCGTTTCTGTAGAGAGCAATTCCATCTCACAGCTGCGATAGAGTGATTTGTGAAACAACTCCGCTTAGAATTAGTATTATTGTTGTTATTAAATGTTTCAAACTAACTCAGCTAAAAATTGTTATAATGCTAAAAACTTAGATTTAGAAGAAGTTTCTGTTTTGGCAATCCCGTGTAAGTTCGAGGAAGTTTCTCATCCTTCATTTGTTACTGTCTCCCCTAGTATCCTCTACTCACGTCGGTCCTTGGTTGTTTTTGTTGTTCTCAATGAGATGCCAGGGGTTGACTGTTCGAAAGGCACTAACTGCATATTAATGAAAAGTTTGCTGAAACACAATTTTTGTAGAAATTAATTGTTCTTTCACACTGGCCGTGTGTAGGCTAAATTGTGGAAACGTGGAGTCAGACTGAAAAATTCAATGCCATAGCCGGGATTTGAACCACGGATCCTCTGGTCTCCGTCCAGCCGCTCTAACATTGAGCTCTTATGAATTTTTCAGTCTGACTCCACGTTTCCACAATTTAGCCTACATACGGCCAGTGTGAAAGAACAATTAATTTCCAATAATTGACCTAATAGTAGTTAACTATAAAGCCCGGGCCTTAAAGTACTTACGTGTTTTAAGTCGTCATTAAGGTAGTTGTCTCATGTGATTATGAGAATTCCTAGTGGTTTACCGGGAGAAACACAAGTCAGTTGGAGAATTTAATGTCATATCGGCACGTTGGCCATAGGAGCTCAATGTTAGAGCGGCTGGACGGAGACCAGAGGATCCGTGCTTCAAATCCCGGCTATGGCATTGAATTTTGCACTCTGACTCCACGTTTCCACTATTATTGTAGTTATTCTTCAAAGTGAGACAATCTCCATGCGCATAATAATGGACCCTTTATATGACCCATGTGACAATGTCTAAGCAAGCGTAATTTCCTTCATTTCTGACGTACTGTGTTAGGTGTTCGACGTCATTAGTGTTTACTTAATATTGCGTTAGAATTAAATACAACGATTTAATCCTTTATTTCCTGAATGGACTCCTTACTTTAACTAATGTATTTATCTTTATTACGAGGTAAATGTGCCTCTTATCACAATAAAGAAAGGAAATAAAAATTTCTATTATTTTAATCTGAAGACAGTGTATCTTTAAAAATATCCTTTGCGAAATACGGGTAACAACTTTGTATCTAAAATTTAATAAGTTACATTAGTATGTAATGCGCAATTGAAATTGCTTGTAGATAAAAAGTTGCAAAAGCTTTCTTCCCAAAATTTAATTTTGTGTACAGGCTCTTCTTCTGGCTATTGTCTCAGCCGTTTTTCAGACTATAAAACTATTTGTTTGCTTTTATATGCACTTTGCAAATCGAGGTACCCATCTCTACATTAAAAGTAAACACCGGAGCTTGTATGAATTTTGAAAATTTGTATTCACTTGTGCTGATAAAAATCGTAGTGAAAATATAAGACACAACTGAAAAATGTGCAGACATCTAAGTACCAACATCCATAAAATATACAATTAAACCATTAAAGTATTCCACTTGGATGTACATCACGCGTCAAACGAGAGTAATAGTAATTCATGAAACACCTTAGCAACAATTTTATACGAAAATAATAAATTAGTGTACAAATAGATATAAAAATAGAAGAAAGGAAGGGAATTAGAGAGGGGATATTAAAATAAAGCCAACGAAATGTTTACTTTGTTAAAAGCATTGATATTTAATCAACTATATTTTACGACCCCATACTATTGTTAAAAAACTCTGGAATGTTTTAACACTTCTGTTGTGAAGGAATGTCGTTCTTCGATAAACACAAATTGGGAAGCTGAACACGAATGTTAAACGTTGTAATACGTGACTGAGAATAAATATAAAAGAAGAAACTCTTAAAACTACCCCAGCATTCAATCCAGAATCTCCTGCCGCTTTAACAAAGACAACATTTTTGTTACCCGCCTCGAAATTTTCTGGCACACGGTTCAACATTTGTATAAACAGTTTGTAAGTTCAAAGTTCACTCAGCAACTATAGGAGGCTTAGTAGACGTTTGCCTACTCATTCACTTGAAGCATAAAACCCAAAGATAGGTTTATAAAAGCCCTCATATTTTTGAATAACAAACACAATATTTTCTTATTGTATGTAGATCAAAACGATCGTCTACTCGGGTGGATTAATAATTCAGACAGCAATTATACTACTGCACTAACTGAATAACCTTACTTCATGATTATACTGTACTCCATTGTCAAGTAAATGGGTCCGCGTATTGTTTAAAAAATCCATCCATCCAAAGGATGACATCTACTCACAAAGGTGGGGAACTATTTCGGAGAAACCGTTTTAAAGACTGTTAACTATTTTCCTAATGGAGATAGCAGAACTGTGAGTACATGATTCAACAGAAAAGCATTCTTTCGTTAGAGTTATCATGTATTCGCCATACCAGTCATGAATTTCTTAACCATATTCGATAAACTTCTTTCTCACACCAGGAAATTTGCTGTGCGAGAAACAGTAAAAGTGTTTACATGTGCAGTCATGCAAAATTAAATCTAAATGTTTTGGTATATTTTAAATGCTACTTGAGCATATCATGGTGATATGTGCACACACCATTAAATTTTTAATCCGATTCATGTGCCATGGCGAAATATCCGCAAGCGCAATGGATCATCTAATCTTGTTTATGCGTTACTTCGCGAGATACAGGCACCCGCAATTGAACTATATATCCCATACATGGTTGCATGGCGAGATACCTGTTCACGAATTAAATTTGCTACTCCAATTCATGCACAACATGAAATGACAAGCCAATTATCTGAAGTACAAGATACCTGCTTTGAATCTGGGCCGTGATTTTGAGGTTTTAAGGCCCATTTTCAGCTTTCCAACTTAATGTCCATACACGGTTAATTTATATAATATATAATTACGACAACACAAATTAACTCTTATAGTGATTAGCAGACATCGGATCGCATACACCTTAGCGATCAATGTATGCACGCAGGTACTATACAAGGCCAAACGAGACATCAACAAACGTCCGTGTCAACAAATATACCGATGCGCTCTGTGTGTACACTCTGGTAAAGATACAAAATGTAGCCTACGTTACAATATGCCATTCTCCTCATTGCTTTCAATGCTGGAATTATAGTGAACAACCATGTATACATTTGTAAATTGTCGAATGTGAATTTTCTGCGCCTCTCGCTGAAACAATATAAAAATATTGGGAGAAAATTTGTTCGTCACATGACGTTAATGGTGTTTATGAGTAGTACGAATCATTTTCGTGTGTTTGTCCAAGACTATATTTCCTATAATACGCAGCACTGAAAATTCAGTACTTTTGTGTAGAATACTGAACAATTTCTTTATTTTTATTTATTTACTCACTTTTTTCTCGTTTGATAGGTGGTGCATTCTGCATACTGTTGATTTTTGCAGACCCCTCCTCGACTGCTTTTAGACAGCTCAAAATTACATTCTTCAACCTGTTTAATGGTTGTTGATAATACCCAAAACTTTTTATTTATAAAATGGAGATTGCCTAATAATTGTTGTGAAGGTAATGCTATTACAATATGTCAAACACCTTGCACTCCCTGGAAGACATCTACCTGCGTGGTGAGCAGAGTTGTAATGAAACTAAAGCTACGAGTTGCGAACCGGACTACCTCTGCGGTTGTCCTCGGGACTGACGTCAGCAGCTACATACTGTGAGAGTAGTAAACTTCATATCCCTAAAGGTGTTTGGGATCCGATGTCTGGTTATTAGGTAATACATAGTATGGAAACCCAAGTATTGGCAAAATATGTTGCCTTGTAATAACTTCAATTGAGGAATGATGTCTCTAATGTTTGAGATTGTCTTAAAGATTTCCCTGGATACTTCAATAGATGGGAAGATCTACGATAAGTTTACCTGTTAGCTCAAACAGTTAGGCTATTGGTCCACATACCTAGGTTCGAGACTAAACTGGGCCATCAAATTTGCACAATTGATTTAACTTTTCAACTTTGTGTCAGCATACATCATATGTAAAATGAGCAACTATTTTTATCAAAATATATACATTTTCCCTAAACTATCGTAATAATAAAAATAAAATTGGTCTTATATTATTATATTCTTATGTTATTCTAAATAAAAATAAATTCACACACTTCTTGAATACTACTTCCATTTAAAAAGTATTGTGTAGTGTATTTTATGACCTTTTCTAATCATTCCTCCAAAACCTATTCATTTTCATCTACTTCTTTTTATTTGAAATAAACTTTTATTAGACATTTAGACATTTCATACGATAAATAAGGATACATTAGTTCAATATTCAGATTTTAAAAAGCCTGTCACTATCTGATGACTTTGAAATTCCATCCTCTTTGTATGACAAAAGAAAAGGAATGGCGATTTAATACTGCCATAAAATAAAAGTATTTGGAAATTCAACATGATAACAAAGAATATCTGAGAATGGTTTACACCACAGAAAAGTATATTTTATATTACAGTGTACTTAACAAGATTTGAACTTTTTAATGCAGAAATACGTTTTCTATAGGTATCTAGAATTACCAGTTATATAAGTAATAAAGAATTAAGAGGAATTCACAGTTATTCGCAAAACAACAAAAAAATCAACGTATTCATTTTATTTGTCATGTAAGTTTCTTAAAATGTTAGTATTGTAATAAAAATTGTTTAGAAAAACAAAAATAAGAACACATTTTGCATGAAAAGGGAGAGATTTTGGATGTATGTAGATATGTTGGTGAGTTTTTCTCGATACCCGATTTCGTTATCGATACACGATATCTTCAACGATACACGATACTTCGACAATCGCCATTTCTACTTCTAATTTCAATACAAAATATAATGATCGAGAATTGTATAATGTCAATAAAATTAAATAGGTTCACATATTTAGTGAGACAAAACTTAAAACCATCAGTGTTTTTATTTTTAAACTCTACTTTAGGCTTTAAAAGTAGATCAATCCACTTGTATAAGTTTTTGTTCAAAAATACTAGCATTGTCACTCTTTTTGGGGTCAAGTCTATTCATTTTTGTCACATGTGAGTCCTGCTGTGTCAACCAGACTTAGAAAAAACTGTTGCAGGTGGAATACACAAAGTAATAACGGCTAATATTTGTTTTTGTAGTTCTGGAAACTTTTAATTTCTTTTCCAGTGATCCAGTGCACTGCAAAGAGAGAGAAGGTGAGGAATCGACGTTGTGATATCAGCGATTTCTTCTTGGAAACTGATAACTAGTATTGAGTTAACCCTTATCTTCTTGTATAATGTTACTGTGGAGGTACCGTCTTCCAGTAATTTCTCGTGCTTTGCAATCTTCTACTTGCGGCAATCATATTTTGTGACTTTAAAATGACATAAAAATTGCAGAATCACTCCAAAGTATCGAAAAAGTAGAAAGCAAAATGTATTAAGAATCAATAAATGTCGATACCATGCAAGTATCGTATCAAGGTATGGCAAGTACTAAATGGCAAAGCGAGAAAGCGTATCGGGAAAAATTTGCAATAGAGAGATGTTTACCTCAGCTTATCGCACACACACACGGTGAGTCCAGTGTATGTATACTCTGTTCAGATATAATCATGTCTTCTGGACAGCAATGTGTCATACATGGTAGGTGCGAGAAAACATCATATGGACACACGCAGCTTCCAATCGCTCTATTTGTGTTTCGTAACTTACTGTACATAAACTTACTAATATTTCACTCTTCTAATCGCCCAGATAAGACACGATAAGAGACGATCACAGCGCTGGTCACCTGAAGGTCGATACGCCTCAATGCTCTCTCCAGTGATATCGAGTACCCATCCCTATGTATAAATGTTTCGTATCCTTGGAAGATGTTGTTCTGAAATGCCAAGTTCGGAATATATTTGTATTTATTTCTCATATTTTTTCTACATACAATTTAATTGATACATTGACATTTGTAACATTTTTTCACACAATAACAAAACGACTTATTCACATCTAACATACCCTTCCTACCTGCTTGCCTCAAGTCTCGTTCTGGTTTTCCGTGTATTGATGACCCTCCTCTCCCTTGTAGCTCTCGTTCTAGTTTTCCAGCCCTTAATTGTTATTTATTCTTCATCAATCTTAACCATTTCTCTCTAACTTTCCCCAGATATTTACCTATATTTCTTACATTCTTTTCTCTTTTTACCAAAAACATTTTTATTATTAATACCTCCCTAAAACTGTCCCACTTTTGTTGCCAAATTTGTTCTCTCCATATCTCTGTTTGTTTGCAATAAAGTATACTATGCCAATCTGTATCCTCTTCTCCACACATTAGGCATTTCCCTGTATCCTTTTCATATCTAATACCTTTCAAATTTCTAACTCCTGTCCTTGCCCAGGCAAATCATTCTCGCCCTAACTTATTACACACATCTATGTACTTCTCCGTCCCCCACACTGTCTTTATTTCCCTATATGTCCTCAATGATCTTTTCTCCCTTACACTGGTAAATATAATTTGGCTGTCTAAATCTTCTAGCCTTAATTCTACCTCTTTCCAAAAGCCCCTATAATAATACTCCTCGTTTCTCCAAATATGTCCCATACCTATCTGTTCCATCAGTTCCCTTACTTTTTGCACCCAAGACTCTCTCCATTTGCTTCTCATCTACAAAAGAAAACATTCCTTGATAATATTGCTTTCCTCCAAATTAGCAACTCTGTATAGATATTTCAATACCCTTGAGACAATTTTAACCCTTGTTGAATGTCTTCCCAACTCTAATTGTGCTGCCCCATTGGGTGAAGCTACTGGTAAGCCCAAAATATATTTACAGAAGGATCTGTTAATAACGTCCGCCTCTTCCCATGCTTCATCCACTCCCCATATCTCTGCCCCATGCAACATCCTATTTTCTACTATGGCAGTATAGATCCTTTCCAGCCATTTGACATTAATGTCAGGTAATTTCCTTAAACATGTTCTTACAATACCCATGGCCATTTTACCTTTTGCTAGAGCCAATGTTTTCTGTTCAGTCCATTTACCATCACAGTTCAATCTTATCCCCAAATAATCGAATCTCTTTACGACCTCTATTTCTCTTCCATTTATCTCCCATTTCTCATCTTTACGCAATCTTATAACCTTTCTTAAAAACCATGATCTTCGTTTTCTTTTCGTTAACTCTCAACCCCCATTTTTGGCAATAACTACTTATTGCTTCAATTGCCCTTCTCAGCCCTCCAACAGAAATAGAACCAACTACTAAGTCATCTGTAAATAACAACCCTGGGATTTCTTTGTTGTGAATAACTGGTGAGTGAACCCTATTTTTAGCAATCTCCTCTAGAATATCATCTATAAAAAGAAGTTCGGAATATAACAATTTTTCGTTTTTTAATCAAGTTGTTCAGGACAAAGAGAGGGGGGGGGGGGCGAGAGAAAGGGAGAGACTTTTCCTAAAAAATTTATTCTCTTTTATTCAGTAGTCTTAAACTTCTACTTCCGGTGAACTCTAGCTATCAAATGTTTGGTACAATGCAGTAATTCTAATTTACCATAAGTATGAATATAGCAGAGAAATGAAACAGTATGCACTAGTATGCAAATTCTTTATCTACTGATAATACTGTGTACGAAAGCGTAGCGAAATCGCATTAGTAAGATGGTCGAAAATTCAAAACCAAAGTAGAAAGTAACTACTAGATAAGAAAAAGCACGAGCCAGCCGCACGTTCCTGAGAAGCACGTGGTAATGATTCAGCAACATGTGGTCCGCGGTCGCACGCTGGGTTTTCCCCGGCACACTAGTACAGCTGTTGTGTGTTGTTACATAACCCAACGCCATTAATGAACTGTTATCATAGCGTTAGTTCACTGGCACCGTTCACAGTAATGTCGTATTTACAAACAAGAACTTCAACTTTATCATAACATGCAATATCTTACATTTTTTTCTAGAATTTTAGACTGAATGCACATCGCTGGAATGCTCTGCATCATCTTTATAGGAGTTTTGGTAACCCTGTTAACCACAAACTTTCATAAATGCCATATTTTACTTTGAACTTAAAAAAATGAGTGTAAAGTGCGTATCCTGTACGCACATACTTGAAACTTGATGTTGCTGCAAACGTTTGTAACTGGAAAAGATGGTGACGATGACGATGACGGTGATGATGATTATGATGATGATAATTGTTTTTGCTCAATGTGGGTCCTAAACTCGAATCTTGCGATAAAGTTTCCTTACACAAAACTGTTTATTATAAATGTCTGTAAAGATTTTTAAATAAAATTATGTACGTAATTTATGTAACGTTGAATTTAGATTATTCTTCGAGTCATGGTATATGGAAGCTTACAGGTGGGTGGGGCATTTTATGAGCTAACAGTGGAGATCTCAATATGAAACTGTAGAGACCCTGCCTTTTGCTCTCGTGTATCCTATGCCAACCTAACATTTGTCTTCTTTCAGCTTACCCCTTCCTCCCTTCCTCCCTCCGGGGACATAGGTACAAAAAGTCTTCCATAGTCAACATCTCTCCCTCTCCTAACTCTGCCATACCTCCGTGGCTGAGTGGGTTAGACCGCTCGACTCTCATCAAGACGGTCCGGTTTTGATACCAGACGACCGCAAAGTGAGATCTGCGGTGGACAGCACGGCGGGCTTTCTTCGGAATCTCCGGTTTCTCCTCCATTTCATTCCACCGGCGCTCCATCTTCATCTCATGTATCATCAGTGTCACCAGCTGCGGTGCCACATGTAGTAAATGTGGGCGTTAAGCACTGTACATTTCATTTCTGTCATACCTCATTCTGCAAGTACACATTAGTGAAAATAATATAGTGTAAGGCGACATGGCTATCCTGCGCCGTAGCGTAGTCGGTTGAAGCGCTGTACTCTAGTTCCTGGGTTCGGTCCCTCTTATGGGGTACGAAGTAAAAGTCCCGATTATAAAACCGGTGCCCATTCAGCATCGTGATGCATTTAAGGAGCTGCAATAGGTAGCGATTCCCGGTCTGTAAAAGCCAACATTCCGGCTGGGGGTGCCGATATGCTGACTTATCTCCTCCCCGTATTGGTTGGATGACTGCCCACCTTTACCTTGCGTATGTGGGCGTGAGGTCGGTAGTCGGGTTGGCAGGTCCAGCTCGCTTCGGGCTGTACGCCTTGGATTTATTATTATTATTATTATTATTATTATTATTATTATTATTATTATTATTATTATTATTATTATTATTATTATTATTATTATTATTATTATTATTATTATTATTATTATTATTATTATTATTATTATTATTATTATTATTATTATTATTATTATTATTATTATTATTATTATTATTATTATTATTATTATTATTATTATTATTATTATTATTATTATTATTATTATTATTATTATTATTATTATTATTATTATTATTATTATTATTATTATTATTATTATTATTATTATTATTATTATAAGGCAATAGGATTATTTATATATGAATACTAATAAATAAGGATTCATGTAAATTTGTTGCTGGCAGAGAAAGTCAATAAAATGTGCATCAGTATTTTTAAAATTATATGCCTAATTGTGTAAATCTTTAAGTAGAAAAATAGTTTTTAAAAGAAATAAACTTATTTTGGAACTTATATTCATAATATTTATTTGATAAACTGGAGGTACATGCCCCGTAAAGCCGTCGATATGAATGCTTATTACACCTTGAGTATTTTCTTGTGCTAGTGCTATTTTCGCTTAATCACTATAGCTTGCTTTAACAATGGCAATATACAACCACTTCTCGAAGGAATTCATTGCTTAAGACAGCTTTTCATAAGAAAAAAATATGACGTGAACTTAATTGTATTGCAAAAGCACCTACTCACAATGTAAGATGTAATGCGAGGTACGCAGAGGAAGTCTATATAAGTGGAAATCCCTTTTATAAATTTCCCAATGCCCACATACTCTTCCATGCAAACCGGAAGTGTCAAGTGAATATGGAATTCACCAGCAAATGTTCGACCCTACGCATTTCCTTTGAGGAAATATTGGTGCTGATGGTGCATCCAGTTTCACGGTGAGGTTAGCCCCTCCCCCTCTCAAAAGAAAACTTCATTCCAAATATGAACTAAGATATAGGAGGGTGGTTTAGTAAATAATAAGAATTAAGACGCCAATTTTTTCCAAGACAAATTATTTATTTCTCAACATGGTACCCCTGGTAGGAATATACGCTTCTCTCAACGTTCCTGTCAATTTGGCGTCCCAAAAAGTGTGTAAAGCTCTCTAAATCAAACCTTATTTAATCAAACTTTATTCCTGAGAGACATTTCTTCTTGTTTGGGAACACGAAAAAATCGCAGGGAGCCGATCGGGCGAATATGGTGGGTGCGGCACCAATTCATAATGCAATTTCATCCAGTTTGACAGCAACATCAGATGAATGTGCTTGTCCGTTGTAGCAGTGAAACAATATTTTCTTCTTCGTCTGTCGAATCCAGCCAAAAAGCTCATTGTAGTAGTGCTCCAGTAATCGTTTTTACAGTTTCCAAGACGTCAAATGTGTGCTATACCCTTTACATTCCAAAAAAAATCATTGTTATAACTTTTCTAACCTATGGGACGTTTTCGCCTTAATGGAGCAGTTTCGCCGGAAGGAACCCATTGTTTTGATCGTCGTTTGGTTTCTGGAGTATAACGATAAATCCAGGTCTAATCGACGGTGACAACTTGATACAAAAACTCCTCTGGATTTCCTTAAATATCGAGAAACACAGCTTCCAAGTTCAAAGTGAGCAAACGCGTCACATCGCGCTGATAACTTTTCATCTCCAACTTATACGAGGGCTGTTCAATAAAGAATGATCACAACTATTTTTTTTTTTTTTTTTTTTGAGAACGTACCTTTACTCATCCTCAGAATTTTGGTGGTCCTTCACAAAATAGTCTCCCCTGAATGCGATGCACTTGTTGCAGCGTTTCTGCTAGTCTTCAAAGACATGCTGGAAACCATTTTTGAGAGATCCTTCAAAATCACCTCCGCAGCCTTCAACACTGCTTCTGATGATGGATAATGCCTCCCACGAAGGCGTTTCTTCAAGTTAAAGAATAGAAAAAAGTCACATGGGGCTACATCCGGACTATAGGGAGGGTGTTTTTTTTTTCTTTTTTTCTTTTTTTTTTTTTTTGTAATTTACGTCCTCCAACGTTAAGTCATATCGGACAATGAATGAAATTGGTGAAATGATGCTCAAATGAGTCCGGGGTCCACGGAGCTTAGAGCTACCCGACATTCGTCTTTAAGGATAAGGGAAAACCCCGGAAAAAAACTTATCCAGGTAACTCACCCTGACCGAGATTCGAACTCGGGACCTCTTGAACGTGAGGCAGACACGCTACCATCTACGCTACCGAGGCGGGCTATACGGAGGGTGAAGGGTGCACTTCACGTTGATGTTTGCAAGATATTCAGCAACAACATTGGCAATATGCGGCCGCGCATTATCGTGGTGCAGCATCCAGCCTGCTTCACGGAAATGTGGTCTGTTGCGTCTGATATGGAGTTGCAATGTTTTTAGGACATTCCTGTAGTATTGTCCAGTTACTGGTGTGTGTGCAGGTACAACATGCTGATAAACCATTACATGAATATCAAAGAATGAGATGACTATAACTTTCCTAGCAGAAGCAACCACTTTTGCCATTTTGGGGGTTGGTGATGAAGGAGATTTCCACACTGAGGTTTGCTGTTTGTTCTTAGGATCAATATGATGTAGCCAAGTTTCATCAGCAGTGATTACGTTTGAAAGAAACTCCGGATCTTCCTCTAACATCAACTTTAACTGCATGTTACCCCCATTGCAGCGGTAGGTGATACTGAACATGTCTAAACTTACCTAGTTCTTATAGGCGGGAACCAGGAGTACAAACAATGAAATTACTACAGCATGTTTGTTTCACATTAAGCTAAGAGAATATAATAAGATTGAATATTAGAGCGAAAAATTATGACCGTACAGTCCTCGTATGTAACATGTGGATTGCCACTGCCGTTGACACACTTACAGGCTTCGTCGTTTCGCGAACTTCGTTCGACGATCAACAGAGAGTCACACCGTGGACTTTTTCAATGACTTTCTCGGTAACCACACCTGCAGGACATCCTGGGCGCTCCTCACCAAAAACCATTTGAAGTACTGAACCAACATCTCAGTAAGTTCTTCGAAAACTCTTTTAAACTATCACTGTTATAATTTTACAATATTTTGGCAACAACGACGTTCTTAATTACACGTTGCATTTCATATACTTATACAAGTGCTAAAATCCTTACAGTTATCTATAACAGTATTCATTCAGTAGACTTGGCATACCAAATTTAGTTCTGTATTACAGTAGTTTTAAGTTTCTAGTCAACTCCTGCGATCTTTATTAAATTCCCTTTACATTATTTCATTTTGTCCAGTCTAAGTTTGTGGTTAATGAGCTAGTTTCTACATTTATTTTCTTTACATTGAGTCTTGGCTCTATGACAAGGGTCTGTGGGGGAGACAGAATCTCGCTCTGTGTAAAGTCTGTTTAGTAAACGCGTGTGCATGTGTAGTGTTTAACGCCCGCTTTTACTGCATACGGCACCGCAGGCGGTGACACTGATGATGCATGAGATGAAGATGGAGCACCGGTGGAATGAGATGGCGGGGGAAACCGGAGGTCCCGGAGAAAACCCGCCCCAACGCCGTGTTGTCCACCACAAATCTCACTTTGCGGTCGCCTGGGATCGAACCCGGGCCGCCTTGCGTGTGCATGTACACGTCGGCTTCTGCTTTTGACGAACCCTTCTAATCGTTTTACAGCCCCAGACCCTCATTCTCCCAGACCGTTCTGCAAGGTTGCCACCTTTCTCGATACGTCATGGGTAACGTACGAGGTTTCGTCTAAATAAATTATCTTATGTCCATTACTGCAAAACTTCCATAGTTTTGACAAATATATATATATATATATATATATATATATATATATATATATATATATAGCCAAGCTACAAGTCTACTGGATTCCATAATAACCCTTATCTTATTCAAAGTGTAGTATTTGAAACCCAGCTCCTTTGCACGGTCTCCTTTAGGAGACCGTGCAAAGTGAAGCGCCCATAAGGAAAATCACAAATTTCTTGCAAATGTGCAACCAATTCGTCTAAGGTGGGCGCTCTCCTTTTTGCATAGAATCTATAAATTTTTCGACGAATTAAATCGCACGTGAAATTATCTACTTTAGAGAAACGTTTCCTTTTGTTTTCACACTTGATCGGCGTCTTTGGTATTCCTTTCGTCATAATATTTCTCACTGTATTTCTGTGAATACCCAGAATTTATCATCAGGTTCATTGCATGACCCCTTACTAAGATTATTTGTCAGCATATATTTATATGTGTTCAAAACAAGCGCTTGAATTTGCTTAGAAACAGTTCCCGTTATAACTTTGTTATTTTTTAGGCTTTTTCAGTAATATAATTCGGCCCAGATATTCACACTGTCTTCACTTTATTTTCACGTGACTGAAAGTTATCTCTACTTCGTTTGCATTTACCACTGCATTTCCCTCCTACGGTCTCCACATTGTGACACACAACGAATTTCTGCACGTAATGAAGCAGATCAACTAGAAGTTGGAACTTTGGCAACTGAGACTCCACGTGGAGTAGATATGCGTCTGTCACTTCAAGAAAATCAGGGTTGCTATTGGTCCTCAACGACAGTGTTCAACTTCTGAAGTGTGGAGATAGATTTATGACGGTCATTGGTGGGCGCGCGGCTCAGGTTCCTTTGACTCGGAACTGCACATGCGTTAACTAAACAGACACTAAGATCTTTTGTGGCTATTTAAGCAAGGTAATGCCGCTAATTGGTTTACACGTGTTACATGATGTAAACACGTGTTTTCACACCCATCCCTTCTTTGGTGGCACTGCTGCCGTCACTAAGTGGTTGATGTGTGTTCAATTTAATGGATCATTAAATAATTGTCGGCATTACAAATTCCCCTATATTCTCTACTATGTTATTCGTCTATAAGTCCTGAACCGATCAAGATATCGTGATGCGATAAGCATTAACTTCTAATAAACGGGCGCATCTTTTGAGGGCCGTTCGAAATTTATTAACGGTCCTGAATCAATTCCCAAGCAAATCAGTACTTTTATTGTGGTTATAACTCCGAAACTAATTATGAAAGCGACATCAAATAAACAAAACTTATACAAAGCTAACAAGCGTCTACCGACTTTATATAATACACCTGGAGTCCTTGGTTCGAGACCTGAAACGATCAATTTGATTATCTATGGAAAATGTGATCCTAGATGACTGAAATAAACTTTATATGGAATTACATATCATAGTTAATCAGATACTAACTCTATTTAGCCAAGAGGTCCTTGGTTCGAGTCCCATTGTCCTCCAAATTATTTAATTTCGTTCTATTTCCTGATCTATTGCACTTAGATTAGCGGGGTTAACGTATTTAGTTCCATCTAAAAAAATTTATAAAATGTTTATGATTCTGTGTCCTAGAGACCTACGGCTCGATTACTGGTTCAGTACTAATAATTTTAATATTTAATAACTCTTGAACTAATAATGATAACGCAATGAAATAAAGTGTAGGTATACTTTAGGCCTGGATATTTGACAACATGTACATTTTCATCCCTTAGGACCTGGGTTCGAATCTCAGCAGAATATTTAAATAAATCGCAAAATATACAGGGATGCCAACAAGCTTAAATGGTTGTTAATATTTTAAAACTTCAATTACTATATGCCTTTAATGCACAACGTTGTGTGAATTGATTTTAGAAGCTTAAATCTTGAGCCTATCTGAAACAAATCGCTGTAAATGTTTTATTCAAAGAAAGATACTATAGTTTCCTCCACGAGAAGGAGAAAGGTTAATTAAATACAACTGCTTGTAGAAACATAGTAAATGAAGGAGAGAATGCATGAGAGGTGACCTTGGGAGGATGAGAAGAAGACACTAAATCTCGTAGCCCATTGATACTAAAGGATATGTGATTATGTTCGTTTTTGGGTTGTTATGAGAAGAGGAAGGCGTTAAGTCTACCGTTCAGAAAAACAGATTCTGATGCTTGTGCTAAGTCCAGAGAAAGATGTGGGGCGTCTACCTCGCTACATAACTAACTGAACACGCTTTAATTAATGTTAAATAGACAAATGGAAAAAGTAACTACCACATCATAATCTGAAATATCCTTGAAATCCTCGTAACTAGCATAAAACGACTGAATTAGCTGAAGTTATTCTCAAACTCCACGAAACACACATAAACCTCTCGTAAAAACAGCCAGAGCACCTGAAAAAGCTTGAAAAAGTAGCATTAGTACATTGGTTTAGCATTACGAAATATTTCAAGACAATGCAGAGGAGTTAGAAGCTTAAATGACACAAGAGTTTGAAGACATCAATCTGTAGGAAAAACATGAAAACTGTACAACTGCACCATTTTTGGTAAAAATCTCTAATCAGTATATATACCTCTAAGAGTGACGAAGATAGCTCTAGCTGTCATCCTTTTAACCAAAAGACTTAACCTCAAGACTAAAAAGACTTGTTCACAAAACTAGTCCAAAAAGCCTTTAGCTAAAAAGCCTTTAGCTCCAATACCGTAAAACCACACCTCAAACCCATACAACATAGACACAAGACCATGAGACCGAGCTTCAACAACAGAAGATCTAACCAAAAGATCCGAAGACTTCGCCATCGAACCCCCAAGATATAGCCGCAAGACTGAGACTTAGCCTCAAGACTAGAAGACGCAATAACTAGAGGGAAAAAAATCACTAGACTAACGGCCTTTATCCTCCTGACTAGCGCCCGCCTCGGTAGTGTAGATGGTAATTGTATTTGTAATTTAGACATAAACAAATCTAATGGTATGTTTGAGTTTTTATGTATTATTACCAACAGTGTTCTAAATAACACTTAAGGGCGTCTTTAACCTAAAACATTTAATTTATTCCCTGCAATTACAGATATTTACATCCTACTCGCATTTCGTCAAATTCAAAGGAACTCGGGTTTATGCTATGATACATTGGTATGGAGAAATATATTTATATATCGAATTTTCTGCTCGTAGTCTGTGAAGTGTTCTTAATTGTATTTATTTTATATAATTTGGAAAACCTAATGAATAGGGGGAAAGTGTCCGAAAACAAATCCAGATTTAAAATCAACACTGATCCAATATATTTTGATTTTGTAAGAATATTGCCTTTTCCGAAATATTCCTGTTATATATGCGTTCCAGTGGATTGGATAATTTAAAGCACAAATAATAATAATAATAATAATAATAATAATAATAATAATAATAATAATAATAATAATAATAATAATAATAATAATAATAATAATAATAATAATATTATTATTATTATTATTATTATTATTATTATTATTATTATTATTATTATTATTATTATTATTATTATTATTATTATTATTATTATTATTATTATTATTATTATTATTATTATTATTATTATTATTATTATTATTATTATTATTATTATTATTGATGTTGTTGTTGTTGTTTACCTTTAGAGTAAATGAAAGCTACTTTTCAACCTATTTATACCGTGCACCACTGTGACTTTCATTTGTTTATGCCCCCTTAAACCTGGCTGCCAAGTTCGTTCATGGTCACTGGTCTTAAATACCAGTATGTTTGTATACTAATGTTTTACAGTACACTGTGACGCAGATTGAGATGTTGAAGTTGATATTTCTAAGTTTAGCAGCCGATACATATAGCCATAGCGAGGCAAGTGACAAAAAACGTTCCCATGGGCTTTGTTTTTCCCCACTTTACGCGCGCCGCCCTCTTCAGGAACACGTGGTCTTCCGCCAAGCATCCGCTGTCATGTCAATGAAGAACCTACCCACAAGTCGTAGCGCGATTGCGTGGGGTTATGAATCATTGCGCTTGTACACGTTGGATCTCGCAACGACATCCTACCACTATATTAACCTGAACTGCATCACTCCAGGCACATTATATGAGAAACAACGCGGTGGGATCAAACATTCAAGGCCCTCTCTACATTCCGCTACTCTAGTGAAAGTAAGTGTTACCTTTGTAAACATAAGCTACTAGCTCATATATTATCTGAAATGTTTACAACGTTGCTATTCACATATTTCTAATTTATCCGTTTACGAATAATTTACTTTCTTCCTTTTTTATTTTCTGGTGTTATTTGCACCCTGCCGCTTTGCTCACTCATTTCTACGACCTGTAGAGCTGCTGTTTTTTTTTTTTTCTTTCTTTCTTTCTCTCTCCGTGGAGTATTACACCGATAATAGAAATACAAACCGGTTGCAGCGCATAATAATCTCGCAACTTCAGTCAATGCCAGAAGGATTTGTAAACTAAAACTGGCGCTATTACATCTTTCGTGAAACAGGAATACATTTGTTATGCATTAGACCTCTTTTGTTTTTTTAAGGACAGGCATTTCCTATTGCATTTTGTATTTATTATAATTTATTTGTACATTTCCGTATTTCAAATTCAGCTATCAGAACTTATTTAGAAAATAAAATAATATATGCTTTAGAATCAGAAAGAGCTGCTGTATAGTTGTGTGTGTGTGTGTGTGTGTGTGTCTGTGTCTGTGTGTCTGTGTGTAGCTTCAGGAGTTACTTTTATTTTGTAGCATTTATATAATTAACATATCAAATCACTAAACTGTATTTCTTTTTTAGGATGGCGTCGCACAATATGCATCTCATGAAGTCAGCGGTGCTCCTCATTGCTGCGTTCACAATGGTTGTGAGCAGACGCAGTCGGCATGCGCTCTACGTGGAGCACTACCAAAACGTAACAGAATTTAAATGTCTGGAACCTCAACCCAGGATAATTCCAGTCGCAGAGCTCTCCCACGTACTAGCGGGTTCTGACAAACTAGTAGTGCCTCAGGTTACAGTGCTACATCGTTGCAACGAGGACTGCGGGTTCTGCCACTCAGATATGCGTTGCGTGGCTGCTCTGGACGAAGAGATTGTGCTGGTCTTCAGTGTCACGAAGGTTGGAGGTAAAGAGACCAAACTACCGGTCAAGGTTACAAATCATACACTGTGTGGCTGTGAGATGCCCAAGGACGTTTAGTTTACTTCGCATTTAATGAAAAAGTGTGTTAAGTGTCCGTTTTGTTTATTTTACTACGTTAATTACGTTTACTTCTATTGCTCAATTTTGTCAAGTTGTAGGTAATGTGTGCGAATGCTGCTACTTCAATGACTGTAAGCGTAGTATTTATTGAGCAGAAGGTACTTCTACTCAACAGCTCATATTTATTTAAATTTGATGTCACAGGAGTTACCGATAACTACATTTAGATTTTCAACGTTTTGCTGTTCCACCGATTTTATTTAAAATCTCGTTTTTGAAGTGTAGATGTTTAAGGGCGGTTGTTTTAATTCATTTCATATTGTTTTAATCGTTGTTCCTTTTTTTTACTGACTTTGGAATCGTTTCTAAAACAAATTCTCACATTTATTATTAATCATAGCCTAATGAACTGAACTCCAACAGAGATCCATAGAAAAATTAAAACAATGAAATAGATACATAATTAAAGTCTACAATATTACCGGAAGTGAGCCATTTCATGTCACAATGCTGTTCGATCAAGAAAAGTGTGTAAGGCGTGTATAAAATAGCTTTAGAGCAACCAAGTAGCTATTAACCAAATGCAACTATAAAAGCATTTGGTTTGTTAATTTGGCAATTCTTCCAAATCACACAGGTATTAGTTCGGCGTTGTCATTGTAGGTGGCACCTAAGACCAGACATTAGACAGCAATGTGTACCGATGTTGCCAACCTACCATATCTGGGGTTTAATTAAACACGTCCTATTCATCTTCTTATAAAAATATCTCGCGGCTATGCTTTGCTGTTTAAGGCTCCAGGATTGTAAAGTCAAATAAAAATTGAATAATAATTTATGAATTTTTGCAAACACTGTTCCGTTCTAAGCTCTTAACAGTTATTTGCTTTATCTAAGATATGGATGAAGGGAACTATTAACATTATTTAAATTTTATTTATTTATTTTCTCTTAAAGTATTATACACAAATTTGACAATTTTGTCACCAGTATTATAAATCTGTATTGTGAAACTGCTATTCTTGGAGTATTTATTAAATATTTTTGTTACTTTTGCAAACTGAGAATAAGAACAATGCTTAAGTACATTTTTCAGAGAAAAGTATTGTAACAATTGTTTATAGTGAGAATATAGTTATAAAATGGCCATATAATGACAATAGCAGAAAAGAACCAAAAGTACAGTATTTTTGAGATGCATATGTTGCCTTGTGATTAATCTGGCAAACATTGCATGCTTTATTCATTTAGTTCCACTTAGCAAATTCAAAAATATTAAAAATTTGAATTTCTCATTAGTATTTAAAACATTCTTATTGCAACAATACAATTCAGTAACTTTAAAATCCATACAAAAGCAATTGTGCTTAAAGCTTTACTGACATAAATGTATTTGTGTCATGCCACAAATCCAACAATTGTGTGTTTAAAAATAAAATAAATTTCAGCTATATTAGATTATCATCCCCTATAATAAAAGCAGTCAGGTTACAGACTACTATAATTTCGCTATTGTCATTATAAACTGTGTGGTTGAATCCAATCATACAACAAATTTTTGTATCTGTAAAGATTAATTATTTATTTGTAATGTATGAAGCTGAGATAATCTCGGTGGTAATTTATTTTAGTTGTATGATTTATGCATACTGTTAGGTAGGTACTTTAAGATTATTTATTGAATCAGTAAGCCTACAAAGCTAAGTGGAAACTTAACTGCTTAAACCTTGACAGCTTTGAATTTTTAATATTTTACTTATTGTTAATATTTATTTCAATTTTGCAGTACTCAGTAGTACCTATGATGTAATAGTAAATTCTACTGTGCAAATTTTTATTTGTATTTAAATAGTGCTGCAATTATATAAATGGTGTAAATATTTATACCATTATGCTGTGATATGAAAAGACTGTAAACGTGTAACTTATTAAATATTTATACATTTTGTAAATAATATTTTTTTTTTTTTGTGTTTGTTTTCCTTCCCCTCCTGATAAATATTTGTTTTCCTATATGGCATATTATATTCCAGCTTTTTTGGAAGATAGCAAATGTGATGCTGGTAAAATAAATAGTTTGCCGTTTTAATGAAACATTCCATGGGATAGAATGAATAAAGTGAAAACAGTTTGAAAACTTTACACTAAGCAGTTTGGAAACTTCAGGTGGCTTCAATATGCATGAGGATGAACAAATCTGCAATTAATGAATAGTAAAATGTGGACTGGAAAAAGGACAATTAAAAGTAATAACAAGAGTAATAATTAGCACTTCACTATGTATACCCACCTAGGTAGCGTAGATGGTAGCGTGTCTGCCTCACGTTCAAGAGGTCCCGAGTTCAAATCTTGGTCATGGTGAGTTACCTGGATAAGGTTTTTTCCGGGGTTTTCCCTTAACCTGATAGATGAATGTCAGGTAACTCTAAGCTCCATGGACCCCGGACTCATTTGAGCATCATTTCAACCATTTCATTCATCGTCCGATATGACTTGATGACTTGACATTGGAGAACGTAAATTGCAAGAAAAGTTAATATGTATATACCTTTTATTGCACACTGAAAACTGACAGAAAATGCAATCAGTCCATTCAGTTTATTTTGCACCAGGCTTATTTCTCAGGAGAAAATGAGTAGATTTTCTTTAGTTTTCAGCAAGCTGATTTGTAAAACATCTTTTTTTTTTTTTTTTTTTTTTTTTTTTTTTTTTTTTTGCAATTAGAAATACAAACTCTATTCACTTAGTCTTAAAGTGAAGATTTTACCAATATACTGATGTGATATTAAACAATCATACTATCAGAAATATTATGATAGAATACAAGGTATTTGCATCTTCTGATGCAAATTCATCATTAAAGTGTACTTCCATTCATTATGCATGATAATAAATTAACAACTGCTGATGTTATAAAATCAAAATAAGTGCTTACAACATATAAATTTGGGGAAGACCTGAGATTATGACAATCCTAAGGATGAATCTATTTCATAAATTGGCAATTCCATCACATTAGAATGCAATTCTCCCATATTTATTATTGGTTTTAGAAAAATTTTAATCAATAAATTTTTCTTCTAGTATAATTATTTGTAACAAAACTTCACTTATCTTTTATGGAAATTTCCTTAAAGATAAGTGAAGTTTTGTTAGAAATAATATATTTTGTGTAGTATTTGTTGCTTCACATTTGCTAGCTTCTATTTTTTAGGTATTTTCTTTAAAATTTCTTTTCTTTTTCATGATCTCCAAATGCAGGTTTAAACCACTTCAGCTTACAACAAATTCTCTTGTTGTAGCTGCCTTTTTATTTGTACTGTTACGGAGGTTCATAAAATTTGCAATTGTTTTCCTTAAACAAATTTATTTTCTTTTGTTCATTCCTTACTCACACAAATGCACTTAACCAAAATGTAATGCACAGTTTGATAACAGCACAAAAAGAAAACTGATAGCGTCAACCTGAAAAATTCAATGCCATGGCTGACTATCTATCCAAAAACTTAGCCTGTATACGGCTAGTGTGAAGAAATTATAATTTCCACCAATTAACTTAAGAAAATAGATTCCTATTTCACATGAGTTTTAGTCATTTACTGATCTTTCAGCTTATCTATTTGGACTTTGAAGTTCCTGTCTAATTTTCATTTGTGCGTAGTTTTCTACTGCATTTTTAGCCCATCATTCCAGAGCAGACAAGAGCTTTCTTGTTACAGGGTGGCCTCAGGTCATCTTCTTTGTTATTTTAGAGAGGTTAAATTCATTGTTTTGTTATGATTTGCACCAAATACTGTTCATTACTTAACTTAATATTTTTAATTAAATTCAGTGCCTTCAATGTGATGCTTAATGCATTATAAGATTAAACAGCTATATATCATGTTTACATTAAATTACTAATTAAAAAATAATATATTATAAACAAAAAGTTCATGAATGAAAAAAACTTATTTTTCTTTTATTTTTAAAAAATCGTACTATTTATTTTCAACACTGCTTCAGTCTTATGTTAGTTCTTACTGAAGCATATGTACCTGAATGTTGGGCTGGATGGCTTAGTCGGTCAGGCACTGTCTGAACCCAGCCCAAGCTGATGGTTTTAAATGTGCTTAAAAAGACAGCCCCATGTCAGTAAGTTTATTGGCATGTAAAAGAACTTCTGCAGGTCAAAATTCTAGCACACTGGCAGCACTGATAATATATGGCAATTGGCAATGTTATTATCAAACAAAATATACTTTTTATTTGCTGAATGCTGAGGGAGAAGGCTGTACTGTATCTTAATACAAAGACATTCATATTGTCACTTGCAGGTACCCAGGATATGTGCTCTCCTTATATGAAATGGTCTTAAAATGAATTTTTTAATATTTCAGTATTGGCTAACATTATAAAATGCATTACAAATATTTGGAATTGGAGAAGGATATTAAATATTGATAACCCAGCATGTCTCTTATGCTTTGCAAGATTTTTTTAAGTGAGAAATATTTGTCAGAAGCAACTTTTTATAGCAATTGCACAAACATTAAGCAAACAATCCACACTACCACACTATATGTCGCTTAAAATTTGCAATGGTAGTTCTCTAAACAAACATATTTGTCTGTAACTTAGTGTGCTTTCATTTCAATGCAATTTTACTGCCACCCTTAATAACCTCGAGGTTCAAAATGGAAGCAACAACTCCCAAAACTAGTCCCTAAAAAATTAAAATGTGACGGAGTTTGAAAACCAGACTACGAGTATGGACATCACTGTTACTAAATTCCTCCAAACATGCATAATTGAATAGGCCAACAAGTCATGGGAAAAAGAAGATTTGGAGGTTAAAGCATGGAACAGAATGAAAATGGATACCTTAAGGTAGGATAAAATCTTTTATTACTGGAAAATATGCAGGATTAATATTTTTACGAAATTACAAGAAAAAAGAATTGTAGCCAACAAATGATTTATCAACTTGTGTATTGGAAAACAAAAGTAGTACTTTATTTTATCAGAAAAATAGTAAAATTTGATCAAAATAGCAAACCACAAAAAGCAGCAGGAGATTTCTTTTTAAATTTACGTCCTCCAACGTTGAGTCATAGCAGACAATGAATGGAATGGGTAAAATGATGCTCTGGAGCTTAAGAGTTACCCGACATTCGTCTTTCAAGGGTAAGGGAAAACCCTGGAAAAACCTTATCCTGGTAACTCATCCTGACTGAGATTCGAACTCAGGACATCTGGAACATGTGGCAGACATGCTAACTTCTACGCTACCGAGGCGGACAGCAGAAGAAATGCTTTGGAAATAGAGAAGAATAAACATTACAAAAATAGAAATATTTCAGAAATAAAACTGTAATGACTTATAAAAATCTTACCAAAAATTTACGAAACATAATTTGGGACAATTTTGAAAACAATCTATTTGAATATCTCAATGCAAAAACAAAGAACAAAACAGCCAACTAAAAAATAAATTTGAAAATGTATGCAGAAAAGTCAACAATTTTGAAAAGCCAACAAGGAAAACAAAGCATTACCTAACATATCAAGTAAATAAATCAACTGTCAATATAGTTCACTTATCCAATCAAACCTTAACAATGACAGAGTTGATTATACTTAACCAAGGCTTAAAACAATGTGTAACCTACTCCAACCAAGAAGAGGACTGCATGGCAAACATTAAAGAAGACTTGTAAACAAACATTAAAGAAGAAAATAAAACCATAGTTGAAAACAAATGCTCACAAATAGTGGACCAAATCAAGAATGAACAGAAAATCAGCTTTAATAATCACATCATAAGATCATTAAATGCAAATCAGTCATATACACTAAAGCAGTTACGGGGAATAAACTAGTAATTTTGGAAAAAACAGAATAAACAAAGAGGATGGAAGACTTATTACAGGATAGTAATTACATAAAAGTGGAAAACCCTTTACATTACTGCACTGAAGCTACAAATAAAATGTCAAAAGAAGCAAGCAGATTAATCAATAAGAAGGAATTATACAAAATCAGAGTAGATAACATTACCAAGAATGTATGGGTTATCAAAAATACATAAAACAGGAAAAGCCTTGAGACCTATTATTAGTAGCATAAATGTCCCTACATATAATTTGGCCAAATGGTTATTAAACAAATTCAATAGCTTTCCAAAATTTGAAAGTGAAATTTTAAAAAGTTCTTTGAACTTAGCAGAAAAAATTAAGGGCATAAAGTTAGATAAAAATGACAAACTGATTTCATTTGATGTCAATCATTTTTCCCCTGCATACTAACAGAAAAATTACAGACACTGTTAAAAAAAATCACTAACTACAATAGAAATGGAAACAATAAAAGCAGAAGAAGCATGTCATTAACAAACCAATGCACTGAACAAAATTTCTTCAGCAGTAATGGTAAATTCTACAAACAGAAATTGGGGTCATCTATGGACAATGAATCACTTTCATGCTTTTTGGCAAATTTATTTACGAGTTCATTTGAAACACATAAAAATGGTCTTTCCATGGATCTTAAAGGTTTGGTACCGGTATTTTGATGACATCTTTGCAATAGCTCCAAATAGACATTTAGATGATGCATTAAAGTTACTCAATTTACAGAAAATAGGTATCAAATTCACAATTGACAAAGAAGTCAATGGACAACTCTTTTTCTTGGACTAAATATCACCAGGAATGACATGCAATAGCAAACAGGCTTACATATAGACTAGTCAACATACCCATGGATAAAATAGAATACTACAAGAAACAAAAAGCTGTACTTTACATCAAAGGAGAAAATGGGTACAACAAAAGTCTGGCATTTAAGAAAATTGAAAAAGCTAAGCTAAAGAAAACATTGAGGAGGCAACCACACTTACTAAAGAAAAAGAAAGCAACATCATATTCAGCGGATTTACCATTCAAAAACATTTCATAAATGCAAAAAGATCATCAAGGAACAAAATGTCAGCTTGGACATCTACAAACAGATACTCAGCATTAAAATTGTTAAATTTAAAAACAAATGTTGAAATCCCACCAGTTAATAAATCCCCAAATAAGGTGTAAGGATTGTGAAAAATGCTACATAGTGCAAACTAAAAGAAACCTAAAAACCAGAAACAAAAGGGCATTTTAGAAATATCAAATTGAAACAGCAAGATAAGTCAGCAGTAGCATTTCACTTTTGGAACAAAAACCTTGACCTTGACCCAAATCAAAATTACTAAAAGGTGTGATAAACCGTGACAAACTGATGTGGGAGAACATCTTTTATATGGAAAAATAAGGACTGAGTAATAAGCTTTGAAATCCCACCAGTGGAAGCAATGTAAATGCCAGTGTGAAAACTTATAAATAGTTTTTTCAACCTATATCAGTTATCCATATACTGTTCAACTGAATAGTATGCCTTATTTGCTAAATATTTACTTCTTACTTCCTTTGTAAGTTTATTATGCTATATAATTATTTTATATTTTGTACATTTTTCAAACACTGTTAATCTATGACTTATAATCACATGAAGTATGGGGATATACTTGAAATTATTACCCTAGTCAAAAGAACGTTAGCAATTTTATACATTGTTGTGTATCCAGGATTTCTTTAAAGCACAAAACATAACTTGTGTATGTGAATAAAATTTTCACAAAATCCCGATCCTAATCAATTTATAAGAAAACTTTCATAATTTCTTATAAGATAAGTGAAGTTTTTATGTTAAAAATTATTATATTTGTATATACACCTTACAAAATTATTTCTGAGATAAAATATGGTCTCAACTTTCATTTTATTCATGTTTGTTTTCTTCACACACAATGAATTGTACTTGTCTTAAATTCACTTGTGAACTTTTGACCCAGACTGTGACAGCACTTGACTGGGACATGTTTTACCGAGAAACATACCAGTTAGTTGGAGACTTTAATGTCATGTCAGCATATTGGCCATAGTAGCTTGATGGTTAAGAGCAACCAGACGGAGACCAGGAGGTCCGTGGTTCAAATCACAGCTATGTGAATTTTTCAGTCTACTCATCCAAACCTTAGCCTATACACGGCTAGTGTGGAAGAAATGCTTAATTTCCAATTTTATGATGTGCTTATGATACCGTTTTAACGTTCTGGAGCAATTTATTTCCCCCTCTTAATATTACAAATCCTAAATAACCTTTTATTTTGTTTATAAGAATCTGCAAAAGAGTAAATGTTGCAAATCCAGTCTTCCAAACTGGTAGCAATTTGTACATAATCTTATACTTAGTACAGTGTGTGTTGTCCATGATCTAGGAATTACATGCTAGCTTATGGTTCAACCCTGATGGAGGGCGAAGGATTCTTTTGGGCATAAAATTCCTTGGCATGCTTCCTTTGGAAGGGAAGTAAAGCTGCTGGTCCCATATATATATACAGCACATAAAAGAAACCTCTGACAAAGAGGCTCTGAGCAAAATTAACTGGTCTTTCATACCCAAAGTAGAAAGGCATGCTAATATCCAGAGCAGTTAAAATGCATCCATAAATAAAATCAAAATCAAAATAGTACAGTGTCAGTAAGTACTGTAATAAACAACTGGAGGAAACCTGAAAACAGGAATTAATAGGTGATTTTAACAATACAAAAAATAATATGAAAATTCATTTTATTTAAAAATGCAGCTACATAACAATATTAAAGAGTAAATGCGAGGTATGCTTTTAGTTTTACAACCTTCAATCAGACTTATGCTTTTACACAATATGTACGTATGTACTGGAGTATTACAACATGTAACAAGTTAATAGTAGCTTCACAAAATGTTCAAACATCTTTCATCAACTGCATGACAAATGTTACTGCAACCGTTTCTTCTGTTTCTTCTGTTTCTTCTGACCTGTAAAAATGAAATTCATTGGAAAAACATATTCATATACCATAATATCTACAATCTTTTCTGAACAGTGAATTAACACTTAAATGCAATATCTTGAGATATACTGATATATAAAAAGTATTGGATTATTCCATAAAGCTGAAAAAATGGTGCTTTAAAATAACCTTTGCAGAAATAAAGAAAGAAAAATAAATTATAAATGAGTATAGGGTTGAGGAAACAGACAAAAACATATGGCTAAACACAGTGGCTCAGATCTCAGCATTGAGTGGCCTATTTCTCAGTTACTACAGGAACTTCTGTTATGATGTACTGTAAACTCAAAGAAGGTTAAAAATAAGGTTAAGTCCTACTCATGAGCAACAGCTTTGCAGCTGGTGTGAGGATTTGTAGCAACAGCTACTCTTAAAAACAATTTTTTTTTTTTCAATAGCCTTGTAGTGGCTATTTTGATGCAAGCAGCCAAACACGATGATTCAATAATTCCAATTGATGGGAAAACTATTTGTCATTAAGATGAAAATATTTGACAATAAGTGCTCATACTTGTCTGCCATTATAATCACACTCTCCAAATATTTACAACACATCAACTAATTCATTAATATAATTTTGAGTCGAACTAATACTCAATGTTCCACTTATTGCTAGTATTTACCTAGAACACGTTTCATTAGGATCTTCCTAACATCATCAGCTGTTGTCGACTAATGGACGTCGGTTTGGTGAACTTCTCGGAGGTTATAGGTGTGACTCTGTCGGTGTCTTGATGAACTTGAAATTTGGGTTTTCTTCAAAGGTAGTGTCGAAATAAAACAATTTTCTTTCATGTTTCTTTATGAAGATTTTTTCCCACGTGGTTAATGCAGCTGGACCTTGGATACTTTTTAATAAGTGAATTTCTCTTTCTATATCATGATTCTCCTTCCAAAAATGGTACGCTACTGCCGATTTATCTATTTTTCTTTGTTCCTGATGTTCCTAAAATGCTCTTTAAGCCTAATGTTCAAGTTCCTTTTTGTTTTCCCAATTCCTTTTCCTTTTGTTTAGTAATTGTAGTTACTACTCTAACTACTCTTTCCCCAATCAGCAAAGAAGCTTCATACAGAAAATTTACATATCATCCCAGAGCTACACACCTTTCCCAAAATGTTTTCAAAGAACACAATATTACTTTGGCTCCACAGAACCAATTTAGTGTACAACACCTTTTGAAATCACATACTACAAAGGAGATACCCACAGACAAAAAATCAGGTGTGTACCGGATAAATTGCAAGGGCTGTGACAACTTTTACATTGGAAAAACAAAAAGGAACTTGAACATTAGGCTTAAAGAGCATTTTAGGAACATCAGGAACAAAGAAATAGATAAATCGGCAGTAGCGTACCATTTCTGGAAGGAGAATCATGATATAGAAAGAGAAATTCACTTATTAAAAAGTGTCCAAGGTCCAGCTGCATTAACAAAGTGGGAAAAAAATCTTCATAAAGAAACATGAAAGAAAATTGTTTAATTTCGACACTACCTTTAATGAAAACCCAAATTTCAAGTTCATCAAGATACCGACAGAGACGCACCTATCACCTCCGAGGAGTTCACCGAACCAACATCCATTAGTCGACAACAGCTGATGATGTTAGGAAGAGCCTAACGAAACACGTTCTAGGTAAATACTAGCAATAAGTGGGGCATTGAGTATTAGTTCAACTCAAAATTATATTAATTTTGTGCTTCATTGTATCATAGTCCTTACACAATAGAACAACTAATTCATATTTCTGTACCATACCAGTCAGTAACACAGTGAAGAACTAATCACGTAACAGGTCTTCAGCATATGCACACCATGAAGTTACATGCTGCAGCATTGCAGTGATATTCACTATTAAGCATATTAAGCCCTTACACAACTAGCCACCCAATCTATTGCTCAGTATCTATCCAAGCCATGAACATGATTAGGGGCTAATCTGTCTCATTATTATCCAGTATCTGACTGATAACTTCACATTATCATTACAGGTATGATTTGCATGAAATTTCAAAATTTTTACTTTAATGATAGCACAAAAAAGCTGCATGTTTCTAGTTTAAGGGATGAGATTCCTATGGGTTTAACCAAAAAGCTGAAGCTGAATAAGCCCAAGTTTGAAGTGCACATAGAGCAATGACAGGGAGCTTGTTCTACCTAATAAAATTCTGGAGCTGTTAAATAGAGTGTTAAACTATGAAATGCACCTCACAATCTGCATTGAAGCTGATAATTTAATTAATAAATGTAACTTAAGTATTTTTGTTAGAGATCACAAAGTAAAAAGTTCATTATTCGCTAAAAATTTACTTGATTTCGCATGTTTGTGAGCCATGTCCATCTCAAAAAATAGCACTTTAGAAACATTCAATGGCATACAGGGAAAATAGTGTCATACATGAAAGATAAATGAACTGGAGATTTCCACCAATTCATTGCCTTAATATCAAATGACAGTGTGTTCAGTTTATGGTAAGTCCCGGGAACTAGCCTGCAGAGCTATACTCTGTTTCATATAGCCTTGCCCCGCTGACATGTATCACTCCGCGTTAAACTACCTTCCCCCTCGCCCTAATTGGCTAGTACTTTCGTGCCATAGGCCATAGGCGGTGCCTTTCCGTCACATTTAAACCTGCAGTAAACGTCATAATAATTGCCGGGAAGATAAATAAAATCATACAAATAAGGATATGAAGGCATGCAAAAATACAAGTTTATAATGAAACTGAGCAAGTTGAAATTGAATGACTGAGCAATGTAACTGAAACAAGTTTATAATGAAAGGCCTTCAGCCTTTTCCACTGGGATATTTTAAACCAGCACACATAGCTTTCAAAAATGCTTGTCTTTCAGTCTTAAAAGTCGTGTCACGCCATACCTTACTTTTCGTGTGTTCTTCATTCTCCCAAGTCTCGTCAAGGTAGTATATTTTGCGACTTGTATCTCGGTACAGTCTGACTGTCCTTAAATAACATCTTCGCCACACAGCAACATCGCCTCTGTTTTTTAGCACATTTTTCTTGCCTCTTTTTTCATTCGCAAACCCCAGCTATATAAGCAATCTGCTGAAATTTGGTGAATCTGCATCCTCATTTACAACAAACGAAATGTTATTTATGTTAGGGAGTTCGTTTCTAAAGAAAAAACTATACCTACACATGACGACGTACAGCACTTTTCACTTATTTTCTCCGAGCACGCGCTTTTGTTTATTCCTGCTTTTGCCTGGAGTGGTAAGTTTTCCTGTTTTCTCGATGTTCCTACGGATATAACACTCACACCTGTAACTTCAGAGCACAGCAGATCGACTTCTCTCACTGACAAAGACGGATTCTTCTCTGTGAGTGCATTAAACACATGCATCGCAATTCTTTTTTCGCCTGTTTGTATATTCGCTTGCGATACTTCAGCGAAAAACTGGCGGTAGACTCTGCCATTATTCATGTAAGTACACGCGCAATCAACGATCAATAGAATAATTTAGCTTTCACACTAGGCACAACAACCTTCGAATGGCGATATATGACTAATCCAGTTCAAAACACAAGGTCAGTAATAAAAGTCATATAAACAAATATGTCACCACTACCGCTGAAGCACGTGCTATCGTGTCATGTGCTTGAGAGCAAAGGAACCTCCTCTTTACTTCGTTTAAGAATTAAGATGAATTTCAGATAAATCAACTCTGTTGCGTGATATATTTAATTAAAACCGTTACGAAAATATAAATTTGACAATTCCCTTCCAACATATAAAGATATATCACCATGTTAAATAACGAACTAATTTTTACTGCACGACTGTCTTTACCACAATAGCAGCCAATGAGATGTGATTAGGTCATGTGACCGGTAAGAGATACTGGGCAAGCTTACGTGAAACAAGGTATAGTAGCTGGTGAGCTAGACACTGGCGGCCCTACCAAGGTTTATTGGTAGCTGGTTCATTAAGGACCGGTGCGTAAGTGGCGTATCCACTTCCGTCCTGTCTGCCGTGTGCAGGCGGGGGGGCAGTTTATAAAAATAATAAAAATAGGTACTGTCCTACGGTAAATAGATCTGAGAGGCCCGGGTTCAGGTCCTACGGTGCCAGGACTAATGGGAGTAGATCCTCGTATTCATTGTTCAGTTTATGGTCCAGTAATCAGTAAATAGATTTTAAAACCCAGAGGTCCAAAGTTCAACTGTTGCTAAAGCAGAAAGTCTTTTTTTATAAGGATTATTCTCCACACTTCCAAGATATTCAATGATTTGATCTCATTAAATGTATATGACTACATATACTTCTGGTTCAATAAAATACACTGTAATTCTGCAGTATCTATATGAACTTCTACAGAATCAATTGTGATTCCAGTCACTATTCAAGCAGGCAAATGTTTCACAAAACAAAATTTAGATGCAAAAGAAGTCTAGCAAGCTAGAAAATTTGAAAGCTTAACTGTTGTAGAACTCACACGGCTGATAGAAGACTACTAAGAAATATTCATCCTAATATGCAAAAACAGCTTAAGATTAACTATTGCTCTTTTGTTTGTCAATTCTGTAAAATTATTATGGACAAATGGGATAAAAAGAAACCATAGCATTGAATTTTTCTGTTTTATTTTATCTATACAAAATCTTAGCCTATACACAGCTAGTGTAAAGAAACGATTAATTTCCATCAATTAACTTAAATAATAAGAAACTTTTCTATTCCTTACCAATGCAACTTCCAACATGATAAAAGCAGCCATTGGGCTGAAAATGTTCTACCTGAAGATAATACACAAGACATCCTGCACAACCTTTACACAGAGGCTGAAGAAGTAAGTTTAAGCTCTTAAGCAAGTAAAGCAATTTGCCCCCCTCCGTTAGGTTTCATACAATAGAAGAGATCAGTCAAGTCATGGTGATGCTATTTAAAAAAAAGATATTTTAAATAATTTATTTATACCAAACCACCACAATATATTTTAATAAAATGTATCTTAAAATGGCATTCTTAAGCAACTGGCTTCATGTTATTTACATTCAAATCTAAGACTGAAACCAACAGAGGCCAACGTTCACTGCCAGACAGTAAAAAACCAATAGGAATTACTCCAGCCCATGAATGCAGGTCCATCCCGATCTGCTAGGGAGAGAACTTTGAGGCCAGAACTACAGTCCATGAACATCTGGAGTTGGACACCTCAAAGGAGGTCCCTGCTCATAAAGAGACATAAAGCTGCCCGACTTCAGTGGGCTAAAAAGCACCAAATATGGACAGTAGGTGACTGGAGGAATGTCATGTGGTCCGATGAATCTCATTTTTGCCTCTACTCGACGCATGTCTTTGGATGTACCGCCAGTCACATGAAGCATTTCATCCAGATTGTGTACAGGGTCAGGTTCAAGCCGAAGGTGGGTCAGTAATGTTTTGGGGGTGTTTTTCTTAGTATGGATTAACCTAGGGTTACGTGTATGGGGACCGAATTATTATTCAATGGTCGGCAACATGATAGGGTCTTCAGGATTTAGGAATATACAGCGTTTTCTAGTATGGATTTTATAATTGTAATCCTGATTTTGTATTTCCATTTGATGTTGTAAAAGGAAAGATGAGAAATAAATTACAAATTAGAAATAAGTATGGATTGGGCCTCCTCCATCAGGTGACCAATAGGAAGAACCAGTATGGTTTTTGACAATCAACATGAAAAATTCAATGCCATGGCCGGGATTTGAACCATGGATCTCCTGGTTAAACTAAAACCAGTATGGTTATTTGAACATTCTGAATGAGCCGGTGTTGCCATTTAGTCAATATCTCCATGATGATTGTGCTGCTGCCTCTCCAATATTTCAAGATGACAACTGCAGGGTTCATCGGCCTAGAAGAGTGTTGGACTGGTTTGAGGAACATACACACACCCCTTATCATAACTTGATTGGCCTGCAGACTCACCCAACTTGAACTCAATCAAAAATTTGTGGGATAAGTTGGAACAGTGGGTGAAATGTCAAAATCAGCATCACCACAATGTGAATTTGTGGGAGCAACTCATATGCAAGTGGTGTCAGCTGGATGTGCCATACTTGCAGAACCTTGTGGACTCACTTTCTAAGCAAATCCATCAGCTATGAGGCCCAAAGATGGTGTTAAACGTTATTAATGTTAAGTTGACCAGGGGTAACTAATTTCATGTCTGGTGGGCTTAATATTGTGAAATACAGATATTTTCCTTTCTGTCTGTTTTATTTGGAACCTTACAAATGAAAGATTTTGCAAAACACAATAGATGCAAACAATTTGCTTAGGCTAACCATAATTAGGCTTGCAGCAATGGGGCAAAATACTACAATGAAAACAAAAAACAGCACCATGGAGAAAATTATTCTGCCCTAACAGTCTTATAAAAATAATCCGCCTCTTTCAACATTTCAAAATATTGTATTAATTTCTTAACGTCCTCCTTTTCCATAGACACTGTTTACTTCAGGAAGTTATAAGGCCCAAAGGTGGTGCTATACGTTATTAATGTTAAGCTGACCAGGGGTAACTAATTTCTTGTATGGTGGGCTTAATATTGTGAAATACAGATGTTTTCCTTTTTGTCTGTTTTATTTGGAACCTTAAAAATGAAAGATGTTTGCAAAACACAATAGATACAAACAATTTGCTTAGGCTAACCATAACTAAGCTTGCAGCAAAGGCGAAAAATACAATAAAAACAGCACCATGGAGAACCTTAAAAATGAAAGATTTTTGTAAAACACAATAGATGCAAACAATTTGCTTAGGCTAACCATAACTAGGCTTGCAGCAAATTGGGAAAAATACTACATTAAAAACAAAAAACAGCACCATGGAGAACCTTAAAAATGAAAGAGTTTTGCAAAACACAATAGATGCAAACAATCTGCTTAGGCTAACCATAACTAGGCTTGCAGCAATGCGGAAAAATACTACAATAAAAACAAAGAACAGCACCATGGAGAAAATTACTCTGCCATAAGTCTTATAAAAATAATTTGCCTCTTTCAACATTTCAAAATATTGTAATAATTTCTTAACGTCCTCCCTCTCCATAGACACTGTTTACTTCAGGAAGAACAGCGGATTGCAACACGCTGCTGCATGTTTTAATCCCTCGTTTCAGCACAGTGACATCTACTGGAGATGCAGTGTACGTATTCTGCACTGCAGCACTCACTTTCTAATGTCTGTTTGAAGTTTAACTGTAAGTAATTATGCGCTTATGTCCCATCTTGAAGGTCAGCGATGTTTTGAGCAACTCATAGCACTAGATTTAAAATCTTTAATGTACCAGTGAGTGTTTAGGAACTTCACTGTACCATGATTTGTTAATATGTATAGTAATCCTTAGGGATCAAGTTATCCTCCATTTTTCTAGTCCTTTTCTACTCTTATGGAAACCAGATCAGGAGCCATGCAACTGTGACCCTGGCGGAAGAAGTGGAGAATGAGGGTGAAAGTCCTGCTTTGTTCTAAAAAATGCAATGAGCACAGCCATCATAATGCTGTTATATTCTGGCAAGTGTAGGAGTCAGAAAACAGATGAATAATGAAAGGTCTGTTAGATGTTATTGTCCCTTCTAGTTCTAACAAAAATCTAGCAATGCAGACGCAACTTGATTCCACCCTCATAATGACCAAGTTTCCAACTAGCTTAGAATGAGATCTCCTGTTTTATCCTGTGTCTTAGAATGTAACATAATGCACAGGTTATAGAGCCATACCATTTTTCAAGCATAAAAAACTTCACAACAGATAATTGGACAGAGGCTGGTTTTGCTGCATATTAAAACATATCTTCATTACATTAGGATTGTCCTCTGTCATAATGCTGTAAAATTTACTTCCACAATGTTTAGGCAACCTGTACTGACTGAGCTCTGAGTTCATTTTTTTCATGAGATCTTTCTCAGTTGTTATCTTTAAGAGGCCTACTTTGCACATTGAATGAGTATAGTATGTGGTGTTTTAAAAGGCTAATTAAAACAGCTATAAGGTATATACTTGTATTTTGAAAGGGAGCAAGCATAAATTTCATGGTTTTTCTTTTATCACAGAATTTTTTCCACATTTTTGTAAGCAAAAGTTTTAAAAGTAGGTACCTTCTAAGAGATTTGAATTTGGTATAATGGCTTTCTCTTACTTACAAAATTTGATATCACTTTAAATTACTATAATAAGCTTGTGATGTTCCTTACCTGCAGTGTTACCCCCTCTGTTTTCTTTTGGTAAGAGTCCAGTTGAATGAAATCTGATTGCTAGAAGAGGCAGTAGGTCCGTTGACTTACCCGTTATCGCCTGGAAACTTGATGCACAAACAGGTACTATATATCCATCTGCTTTCCTGACATATTTTATGGATATATTGTTTCCTTTTTGAGGACTCAACTTTCACAATCCTAAGTTATGGTGTCGTGACTGACAAACTTCAGTAGCAATTTGTCTTGATCCATTTTGCAAAAAGACTTAATTTTGGTATGGAATAGTCTAATATCCAGTGGTGGCTGGTGGATTAAATTATTAGTGGTGCACAAATGAAAAATAAAATACAGAGTAGTAGTGACTCACCTATTTATACAGAAACTCTGCTCTCCTCTCCTTAGACCTGGCGAATCTATCGATAACTTTTGCATTGAAGTCGCTGATCTTCATAACAAACTCCCTCTCAATTGAAAGCATTGCTAATGCTGACAATCGGTCCTGTGACATTGTGTTCCTAAGGAAAGTTTTTACTCTTTTTAAAGTTGAGAAACAGCATTCTGCTTCAGCGGTAGACATTAGCATAGTTAACAACACTCGCAGGAGTTTGACACATTCGCTGAATGTAGCGCATAAATTGTTTTCCTTAATGAAGTCCATCAAGCACAAAGCGCCGGACATTCCACGAAATTCTTCTCGACTGTAAATTACAGTCAGTTCTGTACAAATTTTTGTTCCAATGATAAAAGGATAGAACCTTATTGTTTCTCTAAGGGAATCCTCTGGAAATGTCTTATCATAGTCGGAGAAATTTTCTTGATGAAATAAAGTCGAGGCTACCAGATGCCCCGTGAAGCTAAACCTGTGCTTTGCTTCTCTAAGAATAATGTCATAGACTTCAAGGGCTTCTCTTCTTTTCACATCATGATCTTCTATTCTTCTCCTCTTAGTTGCAGTTTCTTCGTGCTCCTCAATGTCCACGCTATTTCTTACTTTTTGCACTTCCCTTTCAAATGCGCTTAGCTGGGCGAGGGTAAATATTGCATTGCAGTCTTGTTTCTGCAGCTGATTGTACAAAATGTCCACATGGAGCATGATCTTGTGGAAGAAAGACAGCCAGAATACAAAATTATCATCTTTCAAAGTGGCCATAAACCCAGAAGCCTGAACAAGTGTTGTGTTGTTGTTTAACAGAGCTCTTTTCTGAATGACCTCCATGCATTTAATTAAATTCTCCCTGTGTTCGAAAATGGTATTGACGGTCCGTGAATGAAAATTCCATCGTGTCGGAAGAGAACATGGCAATCGTTTCTGCACAACTTCATCAAGCACAGCTGTTCTTTGAGGAGAATTTGAAAAAAACGTGCATATTCCTTATAAATTGAAAAAAAATATCCTCGCACTGGTGTTTATTGAGGCTGCATTCAGCATTATTAAATTAAGTTTATGTGCATGGCAGTGTATATAAGAGGCACAAGGATACTTATCTTTCACAATTGCCTGAACACTGTGTTTCCTACCTCCCATGACGGATGCACCATCATAGGTCGTGCCATAAGTTTATTCGAGCACCCTGACAGTTGCAGATCAAGTTCAGATTTAATGACTGTGGCAAGAGAGTCTGCATCATGACCAGTAGGTCGAACAAAACTCCAAAATCATTCTACGGGTTTGTCATTCACAATATATCTGTAGATAATAACCATCTGATACACTGAGGAAACATTAGTAGTTTCATCTGCTATGACAGCAAGGAATTCTGCATCCTTAATCTCCTTCATTATTTTGTCTTGGCATACCTCTAACATACACTGAAGAATTTCGTTTTGTATAGTTTTTAAAGTGCCCTTAAAAATAGTTGCTTTTTCCAGGTGGCCCTTCAGGACACTATAGAGATCAGCGCTGAAATCTATTAGGCCTCGAAAGACACCTGGGTTTTGTGATATATCAGATTCATCATGACCTCTCAAAGCCAGCTCAAATGAGCCGCAAAACCGTATACAGTTTATTATGATGTTTAGGACATATCTCTTCTGTGTAACTTTATCGTTATGCAGCTGTATGTTCCTTCTGTATGCACTGTCCATTTGTGCAGCAATATTAATATTGCCATACATTGCTAAACTTAATGCATTTTTTATATGAGACAAAAGGACTCATCCTTTTTAACACGGTCGTGCATGTGTTGTATGACTTTCATTCCTTGCTTCACCCAGGAATCATATCCTCCAAAGAGCAGGCATGGGAAACAGTATAAAGAGTTATTAACTTCACATCCACATAACCAGTCGTGCTTCTTGTACATGTCAGGGTTGAACTTCCTATTGAATGTTCTAGTCCTAAACATAAACCCAATAATCCTGATTCTTGATCCCTACTCCTCCCTCTCTACTACAATACAGTATACCATTACTCCCAAGTACTCTGTTCAATTCATTACATCTCTATAGAGCATCAAACAACAAAACATTCTTTTTAAATATGTACTGTTTATATGATACCATAAAGCACAAAATTAATATCATTTTGAGTCTAATGCTTCATGCTCCATTTATTACTGTATTTACCTAAAACACATTTTTAGGACCCCGCTAACATTAACAACTCAAGCTGAGTTAACACCATTTTGATGTCAGAAACGTCCTTACATCAGATGAGTTGATGTTAGGAAAATGTATTGTAGGTAAATACTGGTAATAAATAGAGCACAGAGCAGTATTAGTTCAACTCAAAATTATAATAATGCAACCTTTCATCATACCTTCATCATACTTCATCATACAGTAACATGCAAGGTTGAAATAAATCTGATTTCTTTCCATGTTTAAGGTATTTACAAAGAATTCTAGCATACTTTATATTTGAGCATGGAGAAACCCCAGTTTTATACAAAACATTGTTTCCTCAACATAAGCTGCAAAATCAAAATAATTAAGTATTTTCAATGGTACCAATAAATGCTAGCAATTCTAATTTTGGAAATTGAATTGTTCTTTCACACCAGCCGAGTGTAGGTCAAATTTTGGACAGGTGGTTCAGACTAAAAAATTAAATGCCATAGCCAGGATTTGAACACGGATCTCCTGGTCTCCATCCAGTTGCTCTAACCATTGAACTACCATGGCCAATATGCCAGTATGACATTACTTCTCCAACTGACTCGCATTTTCCACGGTAAACCACTAGAAATTCCCATATAGATATGAGACAATTCATTAATGGTAACTTAAACACATTAAGTAATTTAAATACCAGGCTTTATAGTCCAACCACTATTAGGTCTATTAATGGAAATTAAATTGTTCTTTCACATCAGCCATGTGCAAGCCAAATTTTGGACAGGTGGAGTCAGACTGAAAAATTCAATGACGGGATTTGAACACGGATCTAATTAAGTTCCAGTCATATTACACATATTGTTTGCACCAAAAGCAAAACTAAGGAAAATAGTAAGTTTGCACTTTCTGCAGTTCTATAGTTCTTTATTTCTATTACTTATAACCATAAATTTTACTTTATATGTTGGACATGTTATTTCATATAACATCAAACATACGCTGCTGGCTGAAATATTAAATAAAAAACATACATGCAATAAGATTTCATGTTATACAGATCGTACTTCTAATGTGTACACATTCTGAATTTGCACATTTTTCTGCCATCTTGTTACCAAGGTCGTAGGCTTAAACCTGGTGGATTGTGATGGACTTTTTTCCAACATAAAAATCCAAAGCATGACTTCCTTCAGAAAGGAAGCAAAGCCGGGAGCTCCATTTCATAGTTATGTCATGTAAAAGAACCTCATACCTGATATAAAAAGGTCTCCAAGCAGATTTATGTGGTCTTTCATGTCCACTATAGAATGAGACACAAAACTACAAATAAAAGCGTCCATAAATAAAACTTGATTTACATTCTTTTGGTAAACACAAAAGTACTGTAAAATGGAATGCCTCATGCCATTATAAAAATGATTAATGTTTCCCTAAATAAAATAACTGAAAACAATTCTAAACTGAGGGCCAGAGTATGAGAACTCCCAGTCATTGAGACATATGATGGAAACTGTAAGCGTTCACATAGAGGTCAGCATGTGTACGCTTGCGGTATACAGCATGCCCCAGTGTACCACTGCTGTTACTTGAAACTAGAATATCCAAGAATGGAAGAGTTCCATCCTGTTCCACTTCCATGGTACACTGAATTTGTGCTCAAAGGCTGCTGAGATGTCACTAAAGCTTGGCAAAGTGTCTGATCCTTGTGGCCAGATAACAATGTGTTGCCCATGTATGTATAGAAATGAGTTGGTTTAGTGGAGCTGTGGCAAGTATTTCATGTTCTAGGTGTTCCACATAGAAATTAGCTATTTGTGGTGACAAGGAGGAGCCCATTGCTACTTCGTCTACTTGTTTGTAGAAAGTGCCACCAAACAAGAAGAAAGTGGACATCAGGGTATGTCGGAAGAATTCAATGTCAGCCGGAAAATGCTCCTTCAGAAGTTGGATGGCTTCCTGAAGCAGTATCCTTTAAATACATAAACCACGTCCAAGCTGACAAGAAGATCAGATAAGACAATGACAATGTTCTTAAATGTGTGTACAAACTGTGTGGAGTTATTTGGACAATCCTCTATCAGAGGTTGTAATAGATCAGCCAGGTGACGCAACAGCCAGTATGTAGGGATGCTCATGGCATCCACAATGGGGCATAAAGGGACGTCTGGTTTGTGGATCTTTAGGAGCCCATACATTCTAGGTGGTCTGGAACCTGACGGTGATATTGATTTCTTAAGTTCTCAAGCAAGGCTGGTCTTTTATCAGCTATATAGTCCGATGCTCGATGGAGGTGGTAGGATCATTCTTGAGGATCCTGTGGGTCAGATGAGTTAAGAGTTGCTCCATTTTCTCTATGTATTGGGTCATGAAGACGATCACACTGACGTTACCCTTGTCTGCGGGCATGATAACCAAGTTCTCATCATTCCACAGTCTTTAAGTGCCAAACTTTCATCCCAGTTGACACTGGACCTAGGAAGCATGACACGAGTGATAGCGGTGGCCACCACCTCTTCGGCACTATCTAATTAAGATTCTGTAAAGCAGATTCCACCCCGCTAATTATACCAGCCAGCTGAAGAAATCTTGGCATTGATGCAAAATTTAGACATTTACAGCACAGAGGTAGTGGCTTCATCCAATTCTTGGTTCATGTGGTTGTTTATGAAAGGACCGGATGGTAGAGGTGGAACGGCATCCTTGGAATGCACCAGCAAGTCAAACTTCGTCTGCTGCTTGGTGCTTCAGAGAAACATATTTGGCTTCATGCAAAGGTGGAGATATCCACCCTATTGCAGTCCATTGGAGAGAGTATAGGGGAGAGCTGCCAGAAAGAATTCAGCAGCCATCGGTCCATAGTCAAGAGTGTACCATGTGCAGTAAATGTATTCTCTGACCAGCGCAGAATTAGCGGATCTGAGGATCTTGAGGGGTTGACTTATTCTTTTTTGGGATTCTTTCTCAGTAGGAAGGCAAGAGAGCTGAACAGTTTGCCCTTTTCTCAAACATATTGATTTGCTTTAATTTCCTGGTAGGTATCTTTACTGTAAAGGAATGTAAAATAAGATCTGTAACTTTCCTTTTGACAAATACATTCTACATGTTCTCAGGCTTCAGGCCAGGTGTATAGATCATTAGCCATCCGTATATATATTGACTGCCTAGGCAGTCACAGCTCCTTGAAGAGCAAATAGTTTCTCCGACGTCTCACCAAGCTCTAGAATCTCACTAGCCCCAAGCCCTTTTAGTATGCCTACCCAGTTACCTCACTTATTTAAATAAAGAATTGTCATCTACGACACTCCCAAATTCCTGCCCTATTCACCTTCCTACTACCACCATGGAAACCCTAGAGCTTGTTCAGACCTTTGCGTTATGTTCAGTGTCCCTGGGGTGCTGAATGCGAAACCCTGAATACCTTCACCTATATTTCCCTTCACTCCTCCTTGCTGACCTATCACCTATATATCCTTAGTAGTTCAAAATAATAAAAAAATGGGTTTTCCACAGCTTTATTCATTCATCATCCTGACGATGGGGGAGATGTATGCTCCTGAAACATTGGTGGCTAATCATCTATACACCTGGCTTTAAGCACGAAACATTTAGAATATATTCATTGTCAGGAAAGTTTCAGACCTTATTATACTAAAGTAAAGCTTTGTTGGTTTTGATTTGACACCTATTAGTCAAGTTCTGGATTGCGGTAAAGGCTCTCTATCCATTTCTTCTCTTTAATTCTTCTGTAATGAATAACATTCCATCAGTGTACAGAAATACCAGTGATTCTTGTCAAATGATGTAGAGGGTTACAATTTGAGCATGACAAAGAGAGGAAAAGATGGACAAATGGCATTTCATATCAGTGACATAGGTTGTCTGCTTAGCACAGTGGTAGTACAGCTGCTTAACAGATGGGAAGGTGCAGGTTCAATTCCTGGTACTGGCATTGGGATCTGTTCCAAGGTGCACTCAGCTTCGTAAATGGTAAATGGGGGGAGGGAGACTAACTGAGAAACTACTTGAGAGAAAAGGAGCAGCTCTAGGTTGCAAAGACTGCATTCACCAACTGAGAGGGATTAAGACACTAACCACATTCCAACCTCTAATACTGTACCCCAGCCATCACACTATGTGAAGAGGTGGCAAATGCAGCATTGGCCTGACATGAGCTGTTTTCAATAAAACCTGCAATTTATCACATGTTGAGTACTTCACACAAATGTATACAATACTATTTAATATTTTAAAATGTTAAAGGAAATAAAGTTCTACTTCAGGTATCTTTAACTGCAACTTGTCACATTCTCCGAATTTCATGATTCCTATATAATCGGTTTTTGCTCCACTTCCCATTCCAGCTGTTCTGTTGAAAAGTTAAATTTACTGTTCTGTGCTGTTGACCTAATCCACCTGATTTTTTGCCTATTTTACTGCATTATAACATTACAAGAACTTTTGTATCACTCCAAATTAATAAAGTGGCTTCACAACAATCATCCAGTGCAGTTGATTGTATGGTGGTCCAAGTGCTCAATATGGTGCAGATGATAGTTGCATCACATGAATGGATTGCAAATTTATTGCTTCCCAATCTTTAAAGAAAGAATGCAACAACTACGATGATATATATTCTAGTTGCATGAGGGTCTTTACCGTGTTATTGTTGTGTATATGCTCTGAACAAGTTTTGGAAAGAACTCTAATTATTGGAATTTAACATTTCATTTCCTGTATTGCAAGTATGAATACACCTGTGTCAATCAGTTGGTTCACATCGCTAGATGAAGGGATAGAGTCATTGAACTGTTGGATACTTCCTGCCTTGGAAAGACTTACATGTTGTAAGTCGCCATTAATGTAGTTGTCTCATGTGTTTATGAGAACTCCTAAGTGGTTTACCGGGAAAAATACGAGTCAGTTGGAGAATTTAATGTCATATCAGCACGTTGGCCATAGTAACTCAAAGGTTGGAGCGGATGGACGGAAACCTAAAGATCTGTGGTTCAAATCCCGGCTATGGCATTGAATTTTTCAGTCTGGCTCTATCTTTACATACTTCAGCCTACACACGGCCAGTGTGAAAGAACAATTGATTTCCATTAATTGACCTAATAGTGCTTAACTATAAAGCCTGGGCCTTAAAGTACTTACATGTTGTAAGTCGTCATTAATGTAGTTGTCTCATGTGTTTATGAGAACTCCTAAGTGGTTTACCGGGAAAAATACGAGTCAGTTGGAGAATTTAATGTCATATCGGCATGTTGGCCATAGTAGCTCAATGGTTGGAGCAGCTGGACAGAAACCAGAAGACCTGTGGTTCAAATCCCGGCTATGCATTAAATTTTTCAGTCTGGCTCTATCTTTCCACACTTTAGCCTACATACGGCCAGTGTAAAAGAACAATTAACTTCCAGCTTTGTGAACAAAACAAAGGAAGATTGAGGAAACTCATGTAAACAATGACTGCACAAGATGGTGCAATACTAGGAAGTCAGAAGTATCAAGGACCAAGCAGGAAGTAGGAATTTGGTATGGGACGATGACGATGACACCACGATCATGTGAAACACTGACTTATCAATTGGCAGCCATTTTGGTGGGAATCCCTATTTAAATTATAGAAGTCAGTATGCGGGATGATTATGGATTATTATTAAGTTGGCAGTTTAAGTCTATCAGGTCTGATCCCAGAAGTCTGTTGCTAGGTGTTCAACCCAAACAAGAAAACGATCAACACTAGACTGCACCCTTCATATAGTAGTTCATTCAGACACCTATGCAACCCTGAAACATTATGTTATAATTTATATAATATTTCAATTGCACCTCTGATCTCTTCAAGATGAGGAGTGCCTTTTTCTGCTCTAACGAATCATAGAATACATTTATTAATGTGGTTTGACACTAGGTGTTTCTAACCCTTCTCATGTCCTCAACCTCTACCAATTAGCTCTACCATTTGATTTCCCCAATCCTTCCAGTAGCTACGTCCCTAGTTGTGACTTAGGATTGTAGGTTCTTAATCCCCCTTACAACCCTGGTTGCAACCTAATTGATATATATATATATATAGAATGTTACAAAAAGGTACGGCCAAACTTTCAGGAAACATTCCTCACACACACAGAAAGAAAATATGTTATGTGGACATGTGACCGGAAACGCTTAATTTCCATGTTAGAGCTCATTTTAGTATTTCTCTTTAAATGTAAATTGAAATCATTCGTGCAGACAATTGTCAAAATACCCCACTGTTTCGTTTGTATGTACTGTACTTCCTCAATCCACCGCCAATTGGCCCAATTGAAGGAAGGTAATGTTGACTGCAGTGCTTGTGTTGACATGCGACTCATTGCTCTACAGTACTAGCATCACGCACATCAGTACATAGCATCAACTGGTTAGTGTTCATCAGGAACGTAGTTTTGCAGTCAGTGCAATGTTTACAAATGCGGAGTTGGTAGATGCCCATTTGATGTATGGATTAGCACGGGACAATAGCCTTGGCGCGGTACGTTTGTATCGAGACAGATTTCCAGAACGAAGGTGTCCCGACAGGGAGACGTTCGAAGCAATTGATCGGTGTCTTAGGGAGCACGGAATATTCCAGCCTATGAGTTGCGACTGGAGAAGACCTAGAACGACGAGGACACCTGCAATGGACGAGGCAATTCTTCGCGCAGTTGACGATAACCCTAATGTCGGCATCAGAGAAGTTGCTGCTGTACAAGGTAACATTGACCACGTCACTGTATGGAGAATGCTACAGGAGAACCAGTTGTTTCCGTACCATGTACAGCATGTGCAGGCACTATCAGCAGCTGATTGGCCTCCACTGGTACATTTCTGCAAATGGTTCCTCCAACAATGTGCCAATCCTTATTTCAGTGCAAATGTTCTCTTTACGGATGAGGCTTCATTCCAACGTGATCAAATTGTAAATTTTCACAATCAACATGTGTGGGCTGACGAGAATCCGCACGCAATTGTGCAATCACATCAACACAAATTTTCTGTGAACGTTTGGGCAGGAATTGTTGGTGATGTCTTGATTGGGCCTCATGTTCTTCCACCTACGCTCAATGCAGCCTGTTATCATGATTTCATACGGGATACTCTACCTGTGCTGCTAGAAGATGTGCCTTTACAAGTACGACACAACATGTGGTTCATGCACGATGGAGCTCCTGCACATTTCAGTCGAAGTGTTTGTACGCTTCTCAACAACAGATTCGGTGACAAATGGATTGGTAGAGGCGGACCAATTCCATGGCCTCCATGCTCTCCTGACTTCAAGCCTCTTGACTTTCATTTATGGGGGCATTTGAAAGCTCTTGTCTACGCAACCCCGGTACCAAATGTAGAGACTCTTCCTGCTCGTATTGTGGATGGCTGTGATACAATATGCCATTCTCCAGGGCTGCATCAGCACATCAGGGATTCCATGCGACGGAGGATAGATGCATGTATCCTCGCTAACGGAGGACATTTTGAACATTTCCTGTAACAAAGTGTTTGAAGTCATGCTGGTACGTTCTGTTGCTGTGTGTTTCCATTGCATGATTAATGAGATTTGAAGAGAAGTAATAAAATGAGCTCTAACATGGAAATTAAGTGTTTCTGGACACATGTCCGCATAACATATTTTCTTTCTTTGTGTGTGAGGAATGTTTCCTGAAAGTTTGGCCATACCTTTTTGTAACACTCTGTGTGTGTATATATATATATATATATACATACGAGGTACGTCTAGAAAGTAAAATCTGTTTGGTAATAAAATTAAATTGTGTACAGATACAATAGAAAAATTATTTATTGTACAAAATTCTACAATTCTTAAACTACTTTTCCACATAACTGCCGAAATTTTGCAGGCATTTGTCATAGCGAGGCACAAGTGTTTGTATACCTTCTTCATAGAAGTTTGCCGCCTGTGTCTTCAACCAGTGGGAAACATTTTCTTTCAGCTCTTCGTCATTGTTGAAGTGTTGACCGCCAAGGAAAGATTTGAGATGCAAAAACAGATGAAAGTCGCTAGGAGCGAGATTAGGGCTGTACGGGAGGTGGTCAAATATGTCACAGCCAAATCCCTGAAGGATGTTTTTCGTCGCATTTGCAGTGTGTGGTCGTGCGTTGTCGTGAAGAAACACAACACCTTTTGACATCGCAAATTTGCCGATAAATTTCAATTGGTTTCACTTTCCTAGCATTCAGAAAACGAATCACAGATCCGATTTCACAAGCAGCAGGATTTACAATCAACACCGACATTGTAAACAAGCACAACAAAGCGTACGTGGCTGACAGCGATCTCACAATGGCAGACGTTTCTTCTCCTTGATACAGAGCGTCTACCGCGCATGTGCGGAACTGCAATCGCAGCACTGCAGCGGAGATATATTGAAACAGAACTTACTTTCTGGATGCCCCTTGTATATATATAGTTAGTTCAAGCAGAAAGGGAAAACAATTATTTTTGAGTAATTATGTTTTGGGTAAATTGAAATTGTTCATATGATTTCTGAGTAAGTCCAAATATCACCTATATTATGTGATTTGTATATTTTCTATGAATTACTTCATTTGCATTGCACAAGAGGTTGTGATTGTAGTTACATTGTACAGTGTTAATCATAGAATTTATTTAAATTTACTCTGAAAACAGCATACAGCTTAAAATACCTCAAATCCAAATGTGCATGCATTTGATGGTCTCTAAACATAACTGATCTGATAATTACTAGTTGAACTATAATTACTAGTTCAGCATTTAAATCACTAAATTTAAGGATGTAATTTCAGAAATTAAAATGTAAAATTTTAATTACACACAATATGAAAACAATATACAAAAATGAATGAGTTATTATTCATCAACTAAAAGACTTTGCATATTATTTAAAGTAATCTGCTTGTTCACACTGTCCTTAGTACTAACTCCATTATAAAGAGTTGATATCTATCATTTGGGATGCACTAAAACCCAGTGCATTTAACATTTAACATAATACATTAGGCTTTACCAAAGAAATTATTTTGAAACAGAAGTCTAGAACCCAAAGAATTTCTTCAGAAGTCATTAAAATCTAAGGACAACACACGTACAAAGCACTGAAATATGGTCCTGTTCAACAATGAGCTTGCACATGCACTCAAATACTAGAGCACTCTGTGGAATGTCACATCACTCCAATAAAACAATAAAATAATAACACTGATGTTCAAATTCTCTCTGAAGATTCTTCTCAAAACCTCATTTGGTACATTGGAGGAAAATTGCCTTTAGGCTTTCCTCTCATCCGACGTCCACGTGGAACTCCTCTCTGGAAGGCTCCTCTCTGGTTACCTTCACCAGGTCCTCCTCGCACCATACATGCACGACCTGTCATCATACATAACACTTATCTATATTCAATTACCGCATTTTGATGAAGGGCTTAATAGACATTAAAAGTAGGGCAGTCAAACTGAGAAGAGAAATTTGTTAAGGAAGAGAACAAAGGCCTATATTGGAAACTGAAAAAAACAAAACAAAAAAACACTGCAACTGAAGAATATTTTAGCAAGCTATATTGTTAAGAATCCTGCTGAAATCTTGCTCATAAAAATCATGTGAAATTCGTAAGTCAAAAGAAATACATATAAACAAATAATGAACTATCAAGGAATAATTGTAACAAAACTTTAAATCATTTATCAACAACTGCTTCTTTCCTTCTGTGCTTCTTGCAAACAAAAAATAAGAGAAAATCAATATTTCTAGAGTGTACCTTTACAATCTTAGAGGCACTGGAATATATTGTTAAAACGGCAGGGGCCGGTATTAAAATGGGGGTTTCTAAAGGCATCAGTAGGCAGTGGTTTGACAAGGATTGCCAAGTGGCAAAGGCAAGAGTAGCACAGGAATTAAAGAATTGGCGGCAATCAGGGGAAAAAGAGGAAAGGGAAAATTTCCTGATCTTGAGATGGGCATACAGGTGTCTAATGGAACAAAAAAAGAGGGAATGGGGTGAGAAAATAGGCAGAATGCTAAATGAAGCAGCAAGAATACATGACACTAAGAAAATTTGGTCAATAATAAGAGGGCTATATAAAGATGTGGGGAGAGATGAGTATATAGGCACAGATCAATGGTGTGCATACTTTGAATCACTGTTAGGACAAGATAATTATATCAGAGTGGAAAGAAGTTTGTTAGGGAGTCGGCAAATAATTAATGAATTAGATATATCTCGGATGCTGAATTTTGTGAACAAATAAGGAGGTTAAAAGCTAACAAAGCTAGTGGTATTGATGGCATACCAGGAGAATTTTGGAAGGCTTGGGCACTCGATGAAACTAGGAGGAAAATAGTGATAAAGTTACTCAATAAAATAATGGAAGAAAAGAAAATTCCTAGGAAATGGAGGACAAGCACGGTATTGCCAATTTACAAGGGAAAGGGAGATAAAAATAACCCAGCTAACTACAGAGGGATTAGTTTACTGTCTATTCTAGGTAAGATTTTCACTAGAATTCTAGCAAATAGGTTGCAAAATTGGGTTGAGAAGGAGAATAAACTATCGGAGTTCCAAGCAGGTTTTAGACTGGGCAGGAGAACATTGGACATCTTTATTATTAAAACAATTGTACACAAATATCTGAGCAATAAAAGGGGAAGGATATATATGATATTTATTGATCTAGAAAAGGCATTTGATTCTATTAATAGAGATGCATTGTGGATAAAATTAAGCAGTAAGGGGATAAGTCAGGCATTTATAGAAGTAATTAAGATGATATACCAAGAGAATGAGTTGTGTATAAAACTACCAGGCAACAAAGAAACTAAATATCTATCGAGTAAGGCAGGAGTACGGCAGGGATGTAAACTTAGTCCAGTATTATTTAATCTTTATATTGATGGAATTTTAGAGGAGATATCAAGTTGTAGGGTACATTCACCAGTTATCAACAATAAAGAAATACCGGGGCTACTGTTTGCAGATGACCTAGTAGTTGGGTCCATATCAAGTGGAGGGCTGAGAAGAGCAATCGAGGCAGCCAATTCTTATTGCAATAAATGGGGTTTGAAAGTGAATGAAAACAAAACAAAGATTATGGTCTTCAAAAAAGGATACAGGTTGCATAAGGATGAGAAATGGGAGGTTAATAGAAGAGAAATAGAGGTAGTAAGGAGATTTGATTATTTGGGTACAAGGTTGAGTTCAGATGGCAGCTGGAAAGAACAAAAAAAAGATGTCTGTGGCAAAAGGTAAAATGGCCATGAGAGTGATAAGATCATGCTACAGTAAACTGCCAGATATAAATGTCAAATGGTTGGAGAGGATTTATACGGCAGTAGTAGAAAATAGAATGTTACATGGATAAGAGGTTTGGGGAGTAGATGAGGCTTGGAGAGAGACTGATAGAGTGCATAGATCCTTTTGTAGATACATATTGGGATTACCAATAGCATCACCTAATGGGACAGCACAATTAGAACTAGGCAGGCAGTCTACTAAAATTAAAATCTTGTCTTGCTGATGACACTAGTGTCCTGGTGACCAGTACAAATTTAAACGAGTGTACAATTAAAATGAATTATGTTTTGAACTGTATGTCATGCTGGTTTAAAGCAAACAAATTATCTGTGAATCTAGACAAAACAAAAGTGGTCAAATTTATAACCTGTCGTACATCACATACTGAAATAGAAATCGGGATTAATGATATGTTATTAGAAGAAGTTGACAGCATAAAATTTCTGGGCCTTCAAGTGGACAGATGTTTAGATTGGAAAGCTCACATAAATTATATCTTACCTAAACTTAGCTGTGCCTGTTATGCTATCCGAGAGCTGGTTAATGTGAGTTCTATTGACACACTTAAATTGGTATATTATGCATACTTTAACTCTATTATGGAGTATGGAATATTATTTTGGGGCAACTCAGTAGAAAGTAAAAAAATATTCCTTATGCAAAAGAGGGTTATAAGAATCATTACTAACACCCACACCAGATGCTCCTGTAAAGATCTTTTTACAAGATTAAAGATATTAACGCTTCCTTGCATGTATATATTCTCGATCCTAAAATTCTTTGTATGCAATCGTGCCTTATTTGCAACAAATAATGTAATTCACAAAATAAACACTAGACAAAAGTATAATATCCATTATCCCAGTGCTAAACTTTCTTGCTTCCAGAAAGGTGTGTATTATGAAACTATCAAAATATTTGGCGCACTTCCTAATGTTCTTAAAGAAAAAGTAGATAATTTCGGTGCTTTTAAAAAAGCTGTTAGAGAGTACCTTTGCTCAAAATCTTTTTATTCTGTACAAGATTATCTGAATGACAAATTATCCTGATAATGCTTCTGTAGCTCTATAAGTAGTATTTAACTATTCCAATGACAAATCATTACTTATAAATATTTGATGCAAGCTGAAAGTTTATTTTTAATCTATATGTATTTAATAAATAACAAGAATGGTATCCATTGCAAAAAGGTTGAGACGTACTGGCATAAGCCAAGTGAAAGCTGGTTTAAAAAGTGTTTCATTTTGTATCAAATATAATTATCCCTGCTTTGTTTTCCATATTGTTGTTCATATTGCCTGTGTACTATAATATGTGTCTTATGTTAACTTTTGTACATATATACGCTATTAAACTTTATACCTCTAGACATGTTCAATGTTCACAGCCTTTTCTGGCTACAAGTGAACCTACTGAACGCAAATCAATCTAATCTAATCTAGTCAAGGGCAATGAAATATTTATACAGAATCACTAACTTGGAAGATGGCAATATAATTAAAGAATGTTTTCATATTCAAAAGAGAAGTAACTGGGGTGTGTCTTGGGCACATAAAATGTATGACTTGTTGAAGCAGATAGGTATGGGTCATTCTTGGATAAATGCAGAGTATGGGTATAGAGGCTTCTGGAAAGAAGTTCAGCTAAGATTAGAAGATATTGACAGACAAGACATTTTTGCCAATACAAGTGACAAAAGCTCACTGAGATTATATAGAGAAATAAAAACAACCTGGGGGAGGGAAGGATATATAGATATATGTAGTAAGTTAGGGCGAGAAGGTTTTGCTTGGGCGAGAACAGGAGTGAGAAACTTGAAAGGTATAGGTCAAGAGAGGGAGCTAGATAAATGTCCATTGTGTGGAGAAGAGAATGCAGATTTCCATTGTATATTAAATTGTAGTCAAACAAAGATATGGAGAAAGCAGGCTTGGCTACGTAAATGGGACAGTTTGGGGGGGGGGGGGGGGTGAAGTAGTATTTAGAAAAATGTTGTCAGTAAAAGGAGAAAAGAACAGGAGAAATATACGGAATTATTTAGGGAAAGTTAAAGAGAGATGGCTAAGAACAATTAAGAGAAAAATGTAGAATGAGATAGGTGAAATGGCAGAAAGTGTAAAAAGGAGCAGAGGGCCTCCAATACACAAAAACCTAGTGTTAGGTGTATGGGGACCGAATTACTATTCAATAGTGGGCAACATGATAACATGATAGGATTTTCAGGATTTAGGAATATATGGCATATTTCAGTATGGATTTTATAATTGTAATCTTGATTTTGTATTTCCATTTGTTGATGTAAAGGGAAATAAATTACTAAATTACAAATTACCTTTACAATAGTCAGAACTCTCCAGTATTTTTATGAAGAAGGCTTTTACATATAAGAACTACTGCTTGTAAATGTAAACAATTCAGTTGTAAGGATAATCAATCACCTGTGATTTTTCATACCAGATAGTTTGCAACATGGTGCCAGACTCTTTATTTAACTTTTATAGCTTCAATCAAGTTATTAAAATATTTACCATTCCGATAAAATATTATGATTTAGCAATATTGATAATATTCTTAAGCATACACCAAAAGGAAAATGGCCATTGAAGAATGCTTTTTCACATTGTATATATGAACATTTGTAACAGTGCAAACCATTACAATCTGGCATACTTATCCAGATAGGCTAGATACACTGCTTTCTTCTATTTGAAGTTAATTCCTCCTTTCTGAAATATTAGTGTGAACCTACATTCTGCAGGATAACTTTGCTCCAAATCATGTGTACATGAATATCTGCACTAATGGTCTGATCAGTGCACTTCTTGGCTGGAACTATCTTAGCAATCTTCTGTGAATGAAGTGTTCTCTATTGTGAGAAAATCTGAGCTTCTGCTTTCACAAGTTAAATACATATCTTTCTTGGAATTTTTATTATGCTCAATTTTCAACTCGTCATTTTCTTCTATTTTGAGAGTTGAATTTCTGAAATTTCACTTGAGCTTTTTTTAAACATTCCTTGATAGATAAACATATATTTAAAACACAGAAACCTTTCTTATATATTTTAGTGACAATTATAAAAAGAGATCTTATTTTTTGGAATCTTCTCATTTTCAAGAAAGTTTATGATTTAAATGAGCTAAAAATGTCAAATATATGTCATTGGGAAAGGTTGCAGAAATTTCACAAAATCATATCTTCCGTTGTAATTGAGATAAATTAATACTTTGACTTACAAACTAATCAGGAACTCATCGAGTTTTTTAAGATGTGACTCTATTCTGCCTGTGACCTTCAACCGATAAACAGAAGTTGTCATGCCACACTGCTTTAGCGGAGAGTGCAATTCCAATGGTAACAATTCAGTAGAAAGCACAGTGCTTTAGATCAGTTGTAATTATTCAATGCACTTTCTGATGTGGTTATGAGGTGATCCCCCCCTCATGCTAATAGCATTAGACAGTGGTATGAAGTTTCAGGAAATTGGCAGCATTGACATGAGGAAGTCTATCAGTCTCCCTAGAATAAGTGACAAAACAGTGGAAGCTGTGCGGCAGAGTTGTATTCGAAGTCCAAAAATAATTGTAAAGCAAAGTGTGCAACTTGGAATATCTAATTTAACAATTTAAAATGAGTGTTTACGTCTTCACACTTATGAAATTCAGTTCAGACATCAACTTAAACTTTTCGATCGACCAAAGCATCGACCAAGTCTCCCCAATTGGTGAATTGGTAGAAGCAGTCCTATTCGATCGCCTCCTAGAAGACTGGACTTGACACACCTACACTTATTTTATGGAAATACGTCAAAAACATTGTGTACAGTATTCTTATCAGAGCTCTGCAACACCTAAGGCACAGGATCACCGATGTCGTTGCATAACCACACCTGTGATGATCAGCCTGTTGAGGCAAAATCGACTATCGGCTGGATGTTTGCAGGGCAATCAACAGAGCACACATAGGAACATTCTAAGATAAGAAAGAAAAAAGAAAGAAAAGAACACTCATGTTAATAGCTCAAATACTTCCTGAGCTATGATTTTTTTAAATTGCTGTAACCTTTTTCGATGACCCTATATATAAATTATTCATATATAAATGGCATTAAATTACCACTGACCACTGCATGCAAGTTAACTGAACTTTAGAGAGTAGACATGCTGGTTTGCTACCAATCAAGGGATAGCACAGACTTCTTCAGTTAATCTCAAATTAGCAGCAGAACAATAAAGGGTTAGACCAAATGTTGAGCTTTCTACTACTAATTTAATGCTGCATTGGCCTCTGTGATAAAGACCACATCAATTCCTCAGTACATAATACAATAAAATCAGTTCACAACTCCAACAGATCAACAAACAGAACTGGAAAGTTTTGCTATGGAAGACATCTCTCAATGACCTACCATGTTTCACAAACTAAGAGGACATGAATTGCTGTGATCAATCATACCTGTGTTACACTGGTACTCTCATTAATTTCCTCAGCTCTGAGAATAAATGACTCAGTTTCAACTTTATAGTTTCCTCAACTGTGAATATTCCAGAAATTAAACAATTGACATGCACTCTGTTTTTCTTTAACAAAACCAATTAAAGCAGCAGTATACAGCACATATTGCCAAACTTTTACAATTGATACAAAAATGTATCTTTAATATGCTATTCTCACTTCTCTCAACATAACTACTGAACACTTTCTTACATCATCACACAAGAAGCAGTAACAGTTATGTAATTGAAACAATAAGAAATATGCAATTTGATAACACTGTTCACTGATATTACACTTCTCTTTCTGTTTCGTAAGATGTTACTCTGTTAGTATATAATGTAATCTTGACAAGTGTAGAAATGGACAACTTTAGTTAGATTTAACTGGTTTGAAGAAATTTAGTAACAATGTTGTCCAAATGAATTAATAAACTTTGGTCACACAGTTTTTTCACACTAATTCATTTACTCTTTAGTTTTTTAAAAACATTTTTTTACGGGTTATTAAATCCAGGTTTTTATGTGTTTTGCAAGTTTGGTTCATTATTCTTTTATTAGTAGAATAAATTTCAGAATTTCAAAGAAATGCACACACACATGCATGCATGCGCACACACACACTTATTTAAATCACAGATTAATACATCATAACTAAATGGTTTATATCTACTGCAAGACAGACTTGTCCTCTAGAGAAATGTGGGGTCAACCTGCCTGTTACTTTTGCAGGTTACACCATGCCTACTGTTACAAGAGGGAAGCTTCACAGAGAAGCTAGTGGTTGAGATGATATTTGTATTTCATTGTGCCAAAAGTAAAGGAAGAATTTCTTCAAAACTGAAAATATTAGTATTGGTGAAATCAATTGCAGTAACCTAAGTCATGTGGAAGGTAAAAGAGGCAAACTTGTCTTTGCTAAAATGAAAAATGTGTTGAACAAGATACAAATACAAGACTCCTGATGTACTGTTAGGTAAGAAGTATCCCCTTAATGAAGAAATGGAAACCTGCAATACCTTTTTTCTTTAAGCATGCCCCAGTATCCTCCGTAGATGTTGAAAGAAAACTCACTATGTGATATCTGACATTTGACAAATTCTATAAACTACAAAAATATATATTAACATTCCTATGAGTAAGGACTATGATACAATGAAGCACAAGATTATATTAATATATTAACATACTGTAATTCAGTAGAGTCATAAAGTACAAGTAAAATGTGCAAGATGAACAATGAAGGTAATTTTTAATTCATTCCTTATTCAATTACGACATGTTTAATCAATTTTGAGGTTTAACAAGGTCTGTTCAAAAAGTATCGCAAATTTTGAATTTTTGTGGGTTACATATATTCGATTCTCAATGGTTTTGTGGTATTAGGTTGGTACTCATATCCCTCACTTATGCTGACAAGCTCAGCCATTTTAAATGCTCAGTTAATTGCAGTTCCTTTCTTGGAAGTGTTGAAAACAGTGTTGTTATGATAAATTAACTTTAAAGAGAGTCGATTAATAACACTAAACAGCACTTAATTTAAATTTTTCCGAAACATGTTTCTGAGGCTTTGCCTCTATCATCGAGGGCCGGCTGATGATAGAGGCAAAGCCTCAGAAACATGTTCCGGAAAAATTTAAAAGTAAGTGTTGTTTAGTGTTATTAATCGACTCTCTTTAAAGTTAAAGCTCAGTTAATTGTTTACAGCTATTTTGCTTGGATACGTTTTGGCTCCTCTTCGATTTTCCCATTCCAAAAAATGGAACAAAGAATATGTATCAAATTTTGTGTGAAAAACAAAATTAAGTGCGCTGCTGCATTACAGATTTTAGTTAAATGATGGAAATTAATCATTTCTTCACACTAGCCATATATAGGCTAAGGTTTTTGATAGACAGAGCCAACATAAAAAATTCAATGCCATGGCCGGGATTTGAACCACGAATCTCTTCACCTCCTTACAAAAACCTATAAAAAAACCTTAGCCTATATATGGCTAGTAAGAAGAAATGATAAATTTCCATCAATTAACTAAATTAATAAGAGTTAAATGATGAAGCCTGGGACTCAACTACTTACAATAGTAAGTCGCCACAAACAGTGTATCTCAAATGCAAGAGCCCCTAGTGGTCTACCGGGACGGCAAGTTGGCCATAGTAGCTCAATGGGTTAGAGTGACTGGACGGAAACCAGGAGATCCGTGGTTCAAATCCCAGCTGTGGCATTGAATTTTTCATGTTGGCTCTATCAAAAACCTTAGCCTATATATGGCTAGTGTGAAGAAATGATTAATTTCCATCAATTAACTAAAACAAAAAGAGTTAAATGATGAAGCCTGGGATTCAAGTACTTACGATAGTAAGTCGCCACAAATGGTGTATCTCAAATGTGAGAGCCCCTAATGGTCTACCGGGGAAATACACGAGTCAAATGTAGAATTTAATGTCAGGACGGCAAGTTGGCCATAGTAGCTCAATGGGTCAGAGAGACTGGATTTAAACCAGGAGATCCGTGATTCAAATCCTGGCCATGGCATTGAATTTTTCATGTTGGCTCTATCTATGCATTACAAATGTTGACTGTGGCATATGGTGAAGCTGCCTTGGACCAAACAAACATTTATCGGTGGTACAAAAGATTTTCAGAGGGTCATGAAGATGTGAACGACGAAGAGTGTCCCGGATGCCTGAACTCGTCAACAGATGAAAACATTGAAGCAGTGAAGAAAATGGTATTGGCCAAATGTCTAATCATTGTTAGAGAAATTGCTGAGAAGCTATACATATTAATTGGCTTGTGCCATTCAATAATTTGGGATGAGACTGGTCGCTGCAAAATTTGTACCAAAGTTGCTCAATTTCGACCAGAAACACCATCATATTAATGTTGTTAAGGAGCTGTTGAACTCTGTGTCGACCCAAATTTGCTCCAAAGGGTCGCAACTGGTGACGAATCATGGGTTTATAGTTATGATGTTGGAAACTAAAGTTCAAACATCCCAATGGATGACGCCACACAAGCCAAGAACGAAAAAAGTGTGCCTAGTTTGGTTGAATATGAAAGTTTTGCTTACAGTTTTTTTCAATTTCAGGGGCATGTTGCATCACAGGGTAGAACGGTCAATAAGGAATATTACCTGTAAGTTATGTGCAATTTGCATGAAGTAATCCACCAGAAATGCCTGGGTTTATGGAAGAAGAAAAATTGGTTTTTGCACCATGATAAAGCCCATACTCATACATCGTTGCTTGTGTGCGAATTGTTGGCCAAAAACAACACACTTATAATGCTGCAGCCACCATACACTCCAGACCTGGCTCCCTGTGACTTTTTGTTCCCAAAACTGAAGAGGCCCATGAAAGGCTGACGCCACACCACGATTGAGGAGATAAAGATGGCATCGAAGAAGGAACTGAATAAGATCACAAAAAACGATTTTTTAAAGTACTTCAAGGATTGGAGAAAACATTTGGCACAAATGTATAATATCCGGTGGGGATTACTTTGAAGGAGACAAAATAGATACTCATGAATAAGTAAATACTGTTTTAAAAAAGACAAAATTCGTGATAATTTAAGAACTCGTAAAGTCATTTTATGGTCATTTTAATATGTTTTAGGTCATCAAAATTCAGGTTCTAATGATGAACAGAAAATGCACAAATTAGTTTTAGAGGTCAGAACTAACTGCAGGCAAATAAATTGTATATACAGTCTTAAGGGTTTGTGTGAGGAGTGAGCAGTGAAAGGGTGTTACCCAGCTGATTATGCTGTTTGCAGATTACACAAACTTTAGCAATGAATCCTTAACATCTTCATTCCATTTTTACAGCCTGCTCTGTTCATAAATCATTGTTGTATTTTTATAAAACTTCTTATTAATATAACTAAATTTTAGTTTAGTACAAGAATTTAAAAACAATAAACTGTTAAATATGATATGTTATCTTTCTGTGTTTTATAATGCACTGCAAATGAAGATTAAGATTAGGTTGAACACATTTACATGTGTCATAATGGTTTCACTGCTGAAGACATGCTTTTTGCCATTTCTCTAAGTTGAGGGAGCAACATATCATTTCTATCAAATGTTTTAAAAATATTTGAAGGAAGATGCATTATCATAAGACATGAAGAAAGATAAGCAGTTATGGGAAAAAAAAAAATAACTGCAATATAATTCAAAGTAGTGATACAAAATTAGTTCATTCAGTTATTTAAAAAAAGGTGGGGGCAATGTTTCAAAAGGATTTGCTTTTATCTTCTGGTGGTTCGACCCCAGTTCAATTTGTTCCCTGCTTTGCCATCTCAAGCTTCTTTCAAATTATGAGAACAAGAGAAATGTTTTGAAATATTGTATATCTGCATAACCTCACTAATGATGGATCTTCTTACATTTTTTTTATACACCAATCACTGCAAAAATGAGTTTCCTTTAAATTATTAGACGGAAGTTTATCTTTACTCATTAAACAAAACATAAGCACAAAACTTATTCTTCATCCATGAAAGCATGGCAACTATGTAGATCTATGCTCACTCTCTCCCTCTCCATACAACCAACTGCCTAGTTAGAAACTGGTGATGTCTAGGCTAAATGTTTGAACTACACATCTCATACTAGTGTGCTTGGGCAGCTTACCATTCTAGTTTTCCTTGGCCACTACTCTACTACTACTGCTCATTCTCACAACCACATCATTGGTGTAAAGTAGCCCATCATATGAGATACATAATTTGAAAATGTACTACAATGCTTCTTCAGCAAATCATTAGATCAACAAAATGAGCTGCATCCACCACCTCCACCTTTTTAAAAATATTTTCTTACCACTACTTCTATATATGATTTTAAAATTTGTCCACAAATATAACAAACTATTTTCATTTTGAGAAAAGTAATGGTTACATTTCACACTGGATTGTGGAATTTACGATGTCGAAATACTTTTTTTAATGTGTGCAAATAACACATAACAAAATGAATTTTATTCATTTTATCCCCACTTTCACAATTTCTTGAAGGTTACATTCAAACACAAACTGAAAAAATAACAGCAAATGAGGAGGCAATTTAGATCAACTGAATTTTTTAAATGTTATTAAATAATCTTATTCCATTAATTATCAAAAAATGTATCACTTTTAGACTATGTGGTGATTTAAATGCTCACTTTGACATTAAAAGCTGTAATACAGCAAGTATTTTTAAATTTATTGAAACAGACAGGATACCATTGAGTAACACAAATCCTAAATGAGGGACAGTATTGTCTGGACAATATAATTTACAAACATTAACCCAAAAGTCTTAGATTGCAAATCAGCAGACCATCAAGCTCCATTCTTTAAGGTTATCTATGAAGGAAGTTCAATAAGAACCGTGTTTCAAAATATATGGTGATGCTAAGGGAAGTTTGTGTTATCATCATGTACTGTCATTTGTTACACGTTGTCAAAACAAATTTGGTGCCGATTTTACAGACATTTCAATAAGTTGTTCAATGTGTTTCTGCAAAAATGGAAAATGTGCACTCACATTCAGTGATTCGCTTATTTTTATTTTAGATGAGAAATGAGAATTTTAGATGAGAATTTTACTTTAGATGATAAAAGTGAAATTCGACGCTGATTATGGAGCATTTCATCTTCTATGACAACAGATATTGGTATAACAAATTTAAACCTGGTCAAACACCCATTTTTGACAAGAAGCACCCAGGACACTTTGCAGATGTGGTTACTAAGGAAGTTATTGAAAAAGCCCATGATATGATTCTTGCTGACTTCGAACAAAAGTTTGTGAAGTGGTAGAGGACACAGGTGTATCGACAGGAACAGCAATTCATATTTTGCTCTGTAAGTTGGAGATGAGAAAGCTGTTGACACGAAGGGTGCCATGTTTGCTCACAGTGGATAACAAGCGGGTGAGGCTTTCAACTTCAAAGCTGTGTTTGGAGCTGTTTAAGCAAAATCTGAAGGAATTTTTACATCATTATGAGACCTGGATTCATCATTATACTCTGGAAACCAAGCAACAATTAAAGTAATGAGTCGCTTCTAGAGAATTTGCTCCAAAGAAAGCAAAGACAGTCCCATCGGCTGGAAAAGTGATGGTAACGATTTCTTGGAATATGAAGGGTTTCATACTCATTGACTTCTTGGAAATAGGAAAAACTATTACCGGAGCATACTACAGTAAGTTATTGGCCCAATTTGACAAGGAGTTGAAGGAGACATGGCCCCATATGGCGAAGAAGAAAGTTCTGTTTCACCATGGTAATACCCCAGCACATTCACCCAGAGTTGCCACTCACAAACTAAGCCCGCCTCAGTAGCATAGACAGTAGAATGTCTGCCTCATGTTCAAGAGGTCCCGAGTTCGAATCTCGATCAGGGTGAGTTACCTAGATAAGGTTTCTTCTGGAGTTTCCCCTTATCCTTACAGACGAATGTCAGGTAGCTCAGCTCCATGGACCCTGATCACATTTGAGCATCATTTCATCCATTTCATTCACCATTTGATATGAGGACGTAAAATTAAAAAAAAAAAAAAAAAAATAAATAAAAAATAAAAAAAAAAAAATGCATGAATTGCATTATGAGTTGCTGCCAACAGCCCCTCTCCCGTATTCTCTTGTTCCCAAACATGAGGACGTAAAATTAAAAAACTGCATGAATTGCATTGAGTTGCTGCCCCCCCCCCTGGTATTCTCTTGTTCCCAAAAATGAAGAAATGGCCCATAAGAAAATTTAGATCAAATGAAGAATTTGTCATGGAACAGAGGCGTATTTTGCAGAGCTTGACAATTCTTATGTTTTGGAGAGGTTAAAAAAATGGCAGGAGCGTAAATGGAGAAGTGTATATCCCTCAAATGAGACTACCTTGAGAAGTAAGTAATTTGTGTTTGAAAAATCTGGCACCTTCATTTCTAACATGGGTACTTATTGCACCACCCTCGTACGAATAAAAATATATCTAAGCAGCCAGAAAAACATTTTAAAAAAAATTACAGATCTTGGTGTAGAAAATTTAAATAAATTTAAAGACAGACTAGTGGGATGAATTGGGAAGCATTTCTTTGTAATACTTGGAAGCATGCCAATAAAGCATTTTAAGTTTGTTCCTTTCCTTTTTTTTTTCTCTCCCCTTCGAAATTTACAATTTATTCAACAGCTCTTCTTGCATGAAACACAAAAGAATCATAAATCTCAATAAAAAGAAAAAACACAATGTGTGCACGTGGTATAATTCAGAATCTGAAAGCATGAAAAATAAACTAATAATTCTCCAGGATAAGCATAAAAGAAAACCAAATGATCTATTATCCAAAATATTAAAAGATTATTGGGAACAATTAGCTGATGCAAAGAAAAGTGCAAATTAAACACTCATAGAAAAGTCAGACAATTCCTAGCAGTATAGTCTGTCATAAATTCCATAACAGGTAGAGATAGCAAAAACAATATATATGAAATAACTCCTGATGACTTCAGTAATTTCTTTTTACAGTCATTATAAGATATAACCTTGCAGGTACAACAATGTCCAATCACTGCATTGAGTTTTATATGACCAGGAACAGAAAATGAAGATTTTTTACTCGTACAAGTAACATGTGAAGAGGTTTTAAAAGTCTCCAAAATTCTAAAGAATTAAAACAGTAGAGATACATTATGATTTTTCTAGCAATCTCATTAAAATGATACAAGCCCCTTTAACTTAATGTACTAATAAGTGTTTCAGTAAGGTGTTTCTCCTAAAGAATTAAAACTTTCCAAAGAAACTCCCAATATATAAAAAAGGCAACTGAGAAAGCATAACTAGCTATAATCCCATTTCAATAATTACTACGCTTTCTAAAATAATAGAATGCTTGCCAAAAAATAAGTTCCAAGAATTTTTTGAAAAGCAAAACTTATTTTTTAGCAATCAGTTTGGATATCGCAGAGCAAAATTAATATTAGCAGTCGATATATTTGTAGAACAAATATGTCGGGCCTTCGAAAATGATGAATTTGCTCAAGGCCCTCTTTACAACTTGAGTAAAGCCTTTGATACTGTACAACATATCTTGTTAAGTAAAATGAAATCAAAGGAAATAACTTAAATATCGAGATTTAACTGTATTGGAACACCATAGTGAAGCGAAATAATTATTAATTTTTAGCCTCAAAATAGGTACGAAAGTGAAGCAGATATGTAATAAATACGACTCATCTAAAAATTAATAACTTAAATATTTAAGTATGAATTTATGAGTCACTTGTTTACACTCAGTCTTCACTTACTTGTTGTTGTATAACTGAAACGTTTTCAAGATCATTCGATCTCATCCTCAGCTGTTTGGTGACTAAATGAACCTCCCTCTTCTTCCACTACTACGGAGCTCCGATCACTCTGCCATCTGGTGTTAGGGGCACTAAGTTTTAATACTTCATTTAATGCCGGGATTTCAAAATTTATAACTTTATCACGGTTTTTGTTTATGAATATTTTTTCCCAAATATCCAATTCTATGGCTGTACTTAAAGATTTTAACAGTTTAATGTTGTGGCCAATGTTGTGGTTTTCTGTCCAAAAATGGTGTGAAACTGCATATTTTTCTGTTTCTTTTAACTTAATGTTCCTCTGGTGTTCTTTTTGCCTGGTTAACAAGTTTCTCTTATTAAATTTTAGATGAGTCGCGTTTTTTACACATCTGCTTCACTTTCGTACCTATTTTGAGGACATGTTTCGCTAACTAAGTTTCTCTTAGTTTTTCCTATGTAGCTTTTTTCACAGGTTTCACAATTAATCTGATAAATTCCTGATTTCAAATTGTTGGGGATTGTATTTTTCAGTGGTTTATTTAGCAGGTTCCTCAGACTGAATTTGTTTTGGGGTGCTAGTTTTAAGTTTAGTCTTTTGAAGATTCGTTCAAATTTTCTAAAAGCCCATGGATGGTAGGTGAATTTTCTATATTGCCAATTTGTGTTATTAAGTAACTTAAATATATTTAAGTGGCCATAAGCAGCTAGTATCAGTCGGTGGAAGACAAACATCAATGTAAAAATTTGGGTTTTACAGGGCTCATTACTGGGGCCCTTGCTTTTTCTAATGATAATAAATGATGTTTCAATATATTATCCCTGTCATAGAATTGTTTATGCAGATAATGCATCCTTCCTTAATGTTAAAAAAGATTTTGAATTGTTGAGTGTGTCTGTAAATGAAGCCATGCAGCAAGCTCAAATTTGCTTTGGTAGTAATGGCTTCCTCATGAATCCCAGCAAACTCAAAACATCATTTTCAGTCTGAAACATGCAAATACTGACAGTGATAGTGTGAAGCACCTTGGTATAGTAATTGATAAAACAACTATTCTGGAATTCAGATGTTGATTTTGTGTGCAGTAAGTTACAGCACGTGGGGTTTCTCTTACTTAATTTAAAAAAGCCAGCCCAAACAAATTTGTTGGAATCGCATATTTTTCATTCTCTTTCAGGCCATACTTAGATATGGAATAGTATCATGGAGAAGCAGTCTGTATTTATGAGAATTATTAAGAATTCAGAAAGAACGATAGTAAGAATTTTGACTGACTCAAAGAAACTTGAACACTGCAAACCATTATTTATAGAATTAGAAATTCATACTGTTAATTTACATATTTATGAGGTTTTGATCCATATAAAAGAGAATTTGCATACCTACAATGTCAGGAGTGACATACATGAATACAATATATGTAGCAGTAATAAATCAATATGTCTTATCAAAGATCACAAAAAACCTCCAAGTACTACGAAGTAATAAGCATAAAGCTCTTCAATTCACTTCTAACAAAAGAAACTACTGCAAAAGTTTGTAGAGACTGTACCAATGGTTAGACATGACTAATTAGACATCCTTACATAATATATGAGTCTGATGCACAAAATAAATAACAAATGCATCATTAGTTATAAGTAATAGTACATACTGTGTAAGTTTTAAGTATGTACAAGTAAGGATAATTACTTTCAAATGTTATACATCACTGTTTCTAACCTTTTGCTTCAAATAATTCTTTCTTATTTTTGACAAAGCCTATTATAACTTTTGTAGTTACTAAATGGTGAATAAATTGCATAATATCAGGTAAACTTCCAGTTTTTACAAAAAAATATAATAATTGTGAAGTTTGTCACAATTATATTTAACTGTAATATCTGTATTGCTTCACTGCCAATAGATTCAGTTTTTACAAAATTCTAGTTTTTGTTTTCTTCAATGTCATTTCAATCTAGATTTGACGTTCATGTTTAAATTTAAGTAAACCAAATAAGTTTATCCAACTGCTTGCGACATTTTTAATATAATGAGTTATATTAATCAGTCTTACCCCTTGGTGAACTTGATCCCATACTAGAGCCAGGTTCATTCCAAATGATTGGGGTAGGTCGACCATTCCCTCTACCCCGATTACGGAATACATTCCTGGCAGATCTTCGAGCAGTTCCTCCTCTAGGGCGTGGAGGTGAGGTTGATGGTTCCTCTGTCGCTTCAGCTTCTCTACCTTCCTCGATATCTTCAACAGATTGAGTCTTTTCTCCTTCTGAACTAACACCTGCAAAATTTATATTAATGCTTCTTTATAATACATCAGGACATCTTATCCGCTTATATAACATTCAGCCTTCCAGGGTAAAACAAAAAAGAAAGGGGTCCACATGAGCACAATCGTAAAGTACTACAGAACACTTTATACCAATGAAAGGATGACTATTAAAAAAACTAATGGTTTATAAATCTTATAACTAGTTATTAAAAAGCTCTGTGAGAAGGTTCCTCCTAAAATAGTAAGTGTTAGCTATGTATCTATGATGAATTCAACAGCACTACAGTTATGAAAATATTTTGTTACTTTCCATACCAAATAGTAGTAGGTGGAGGAGGAATTCCATTCCCTTGTTCCCAAGTTTGGTAGTTCAAACCTAGTGGAGGTAATAGACCTTTTTGGGTATGAAAATCCTTAGCTCGACTTCCTTCAGAAGAGAAGTAAAGCTGCTGGTTCTCTATAATGTTTATTTGCATGTAAAATAAATGTTTGAAAGTGAAGGTCCCTGAGCAAAACTGGCACTATCTGTCCTGATGCGTGTATATTGGCAGAATTACTGATTCTCAATTGGTACATTTGGTCATTTTGGTCATGATGTTTAAGTATGTTTATCAGTGGTTAAGCAATATCTTCAAGACATCAGGATTATTATAGCTCCTTATTACCCAATAATTCACAGTGAACCACCATAAGTTATAAGTAGGGCTAGCATTTCAGTGACTTTGCATCCTTTTTGGTAACCCTAAATTATTAATGAGTTGCATATAAATATGTTTCATAGTAAAATGCATTAGTTTAATCATATTTGTTACGGCAGTCTTTTTTATTAATTTTGTGGAATAGGGCATTTTTAGGGTTTTTATTGCATTTTTGGGCATTTTTAATATTATTGAGTATTTTTTTTTTTTTTTTTTTTTTTTTTTTAATAACTAAGCATTTTATCTCAGATAGAATTTACGTTTATATGTTTTCAAGAGCAAAGAAGCATATTTAACTTTACTTTTAATTATGTAATACATAAATTATTTTATTTTGTCGCAAAACTTTACTATAAGTAAAATTCCCTTTGATTCCAGGAAACTAAACAAAGACTACATTCCTCCCCTTCTATGGTCCGCTAATGAACTAGTCCAGTACAAACCCTTTCACTTACATCACAAGTAGCAGGTAAGCTGCATTTCTAAGCACAAATATCAGGTAGCTGCACTCGTGAGCAGAAGGGTCAAAGCTCATTCTGTTTGCAAATCTTTTCTAGATAGCAGTGCACAGAGGTGTCTTTTAAACAGTGTAAAGAACAGTGATGTGAAGTTGACAAATCATCATGCCTAAACTAAAACAAAGCACTAAAATTAAATTAAATAATTTTTTTAGGCTTTATGATGAAAAAGTTTTCTCCACAGATGGGAATATACTTTTCTGCAAATTATGCAAAGTACGAGTGGCAGCTGAAAAGAAGTTTACTATAGACCAACACATGAAGAGACATTCACGGACTACAGCTGCTTGAAGCTAAAAAAACAACACACCAAATGTTACTTCATGAAGCTTGCTCTTCTTCAGGTTCACCTTTCTTTGAAGAGCTCTATGAAGCATTCATTTGTGCTGATATTCCTTTGAACAGAGAAAGTAATCCAAAGCTATGTGCTTTTCTAGAAAAGCATACTGGAAAGCCTATAAAAGACTCAATATCAATGAAAGAATAATGTAAGTACTAACTGAAAATAATATGGAAATCAAAGTGTCAGGGAAAAATATTTGGGTAAGCATAGATGAAACTACAGACTTGCTAGGCTGTTATGTGGCAAATGTTGTGGTTGGCACAATGGTAGAGGACGGTCCAGGAGAACAATTCCTAATAAACTAAACAGTTGGAGAAGGTTAATTTTTCAACAATTAGCAAAGTGTCTGGCAGGTCTTTGGGTTTAATATAACCCAATGGCATTCAACATGACAACATACTCTTGTTGACTGATGCTGCATCATATATGGTAAAAGCTGCTAATTCTCTTCAAGCTCTTTACTCGAAAATGGTGCATGTAACATGTCTAGTACACACCTTACACCAAGTTGCAGAGGAACTGCGGAGTCAGTTTCCATAAGTTGATCATCTAATAGGATACACCAAGAAAGTGTTCTTAAAGGCACCTTCACGAGATGCAATATTCCACGGCTCCTGAAGTTCCTTTGCCTCCTTCACCAGTTATGACCTAATAGGGAACTTGGAGAGAAGCATGCAAACTACTGCTGCAAGAACATTGAAGTAGTGAAAAGGATCACTGACATATTTGATAGCGGTGAGCAGCCTCCATCAAACTCATGCAGGAACCTCTTTCAGACACTGAACTTGCAAAACAACTTTTATATATAAAGTCAAATTTTGGATTCCTACCTGGTCCTAACACGTGCTTAGAGAAGTCAGGGGTTAAGTTAGTGGAACAAAGATACTTGGTGAAAATAGTGACTTAGAAAATGTGACTGGAAAAGTGGGGAAGGATGTATTAAAAAAATTAATCCTCATTTTGAACAAAATTGAAGGGTTTGCTACATTGTCTTCAACTGCATTTGTTCTGTTGGGTGAGAGATTTTCTCTTGTAGATTTACCAGGAGACTTAGAAGCAAGTGACTTAATTGACTTAAGTATGCTGCTATTGTCTCAGTGCAAGCAGAAAGAAGTTTCTCAATGCACAAAACGTGGTTAGCAGACAATCAGCAGCCAGGCAGCTATTTTGCTTTGAAAATCTACAGTTGATATTTATTGTGCATTGTAATTCAGGACTCATGAAATGAACACTACCATATTTATGTGTGTTTGGAGGAATTTAATAACAGTGACGTAAAAATTAATCGTAAAAATTATTTGTAGTTGGTTTATTGACACTCGAGTGTCAATAAACTGACTATAAATAGTTTTTACGACTATCACATTTGCTAATAATATAAAATGGAAAACCATAAGAAGTTGTGCACCTTTATAAATGTTTAAAATAAACTTCTTCTTTGATAATTTAATTTATTTTATATTACTTTTTGGGTTTATCTTCCAAAAACCAACAATTCTAAAAATATATCTAAAGAACAAAATATCACATTGGCAACTATAAATAGATAAACAATAAGCCCGCCTCTGTAGCATGCCTGCCTCACATTCAAGAGGTCTCAATTTCAAATCTTCGACAGGTTGAGTTATCTGGATAAGGTTTTTCTCCAGGGTTTTCCACCTTATCCTTAAAGATTAATGTTGGGTAACTAAGCTCTATGGATCCTGAGTTCATTTGAGAATCATTTCATTTCAATCATCATCCAATATGGCTTAATATTGGTGGGCATAAATTAAAGTAAATATATAAAATGATGATAAAAATTGTTACCTTATCCTTAAAGATTAATGTTGGGTAACTAAGCTCTATGGATCCTGAGCTCATTTGAGAATCATTTCATTTCAATCATCATCCAATATGACTTAACATTGGTGGGCATAAATTAAAGTAAATATATAAAATGATGATAAAAATTGTTAAAATTAAGATGAAATCCCACCAATCAATAAGTCCAAAATATAACAAATAAATTGTAAGATTGTGAAAAATTGATACCGAAATTAAAGGATTGCAATAAGTAAAGAATCATGATGGATTTCAAAGGAATGTTGGTTCTTTGTTACAACGCGTGCAGGTGCAGTTGAGTCAAATAGCAGTTGGGGTGAAGTTGTTTTAACAAAAGAAACGTAAGAGTTCTAAAGGGTAGCATTTGACTTTGTGAATAAGGCATTCTTTGGACCCTTAATAATGGCATAGGCATTATCACAATGGACAAGATTGTTACAAAGGGAATCTTTGTGTGAAAAGAGGGCTTCGAGAAAGTTAAAGTCACACATACACCCACGTGCAGCTGTGGTCATTCAGTCCACAGAGTGAGGCCGATTAGGGCAGTCCACTTCTTCTGTCTTGGTCGAGGGCAGTCCAGAAGTAATGAGAGAAGATATTTGTCGGGTCATATGTATGTGAAGAATGAATTAAGTTCGAGTAATAAGCATTCCACCTTCAGTCTCTCTAAACAGTGATATATTGGTAACCTTTGGTCGGCAACTCCAAGTTCAATGATCTGATAAAAAGAAGCAGTCATTAAACCAGTTTGAAATGGGCATTCCAGTGTCATTAAAACTATCCTTCACATACATGCTCAGGCATACCCTGTGAGAAACCTCATTGCTTTACCCTGAGCTGAACATTATTGTAACAAACTGTAGTTTCAACGTGGAACTCTTTGCTCGCCAACAATATTTGCTTCAAAATGCAACAGAACAAACTAAAAGAAACCTAAAAACCAGATTTAAATAACATTTTAGAAATATCAGATTGAAAGAGAAAGACAGGTCAGCAAAAGCATTTCACTTTTGGAACAAAAACCATAACCTTGCCTGAAATTTAAAATTATTATTAAAAGGTGTGATAAATTGTAAGAAACTCATATGGGACTGGACTACGCTACAGAGGGGATTCAACACAGAGGTCCAAACTTGGTCTATTGTAATTATGTCCCCAAGTGGGGCACCCCCGGGAGGAAGGTTGAGGCGAGAGAAGACAGAGGGCGGCTATCCCAAGGAACCACGACAATACAAAGGGCAGGGTCCTTACACTTTGTCAGTTGGAAACTCCCTGGCAAGCCAGTACAGCCAGCATCCCTGTGACCTGCAAACAGCCGCACCATGCTGGGTTCAGAGACTGGAGATCATCCTACTGGAGGAGTAAGTTTTACGAATAGCATATTATCCTGCCATGCAATGCTGAGATACCTGCCAATATTTCTACCTTGAAAGAGACCGACAGATGACAGATTATGTGAAATGATAGCAGAGATGAAATGGAGGGAGAGGAAGACATACTGGAAAAACCCTTGAAAACATCCATGGGTCAGGTAGATCAGCCACAGGAATCAAATTTGGACCTCCCGAATGCAGACCTCAGACAAATCTGCTTGAACTAACTCATGTGGGAAACATCTTAATATGGAAACACGAAGACCAATTAATAAACTTCGAAATCCCAACACTCAACAATCGGATAAAGAAGTTCACTGTTCTACCACCAAAAAGACTGCAGACAATAACAGCAATGACAGTTGGACCTTCCAAGATAGAAAATGAAAGAAATTACTCCTAGTCCCTCAAAAATTAAAATGTAAGTGAAATAGTATGATAGAACCAATTACAAATTAGTTTTAAGAATTAATCACTTTTAAGAATTAATCCTTCGAATAGTACGTAATTTATGTTTCATTTCAAAAATATGTATACAAGTATATAGTCTCATTGCCCTTTCCAATATTATTTCTCTTCTGGATCTATTTCTGTTACTTTTCTTATATTTTCCTGGCTCCACTCAATAAATTATTGTTGTTTCTGTTGGCATGTGATTGGCTGTGTATCTAATACATAATGGGTTGCTCTATCTAGATGGATAAAGTTACAGTTCTGCTGTTTCTTGCACCAGGATTGGCCCAGTGTGAAAGCGCCATTTAGTCTGCTTTGCTTTGTTATCACTCACCTTCAGCTGTTCCTGTGTGTGTTTCTTACACTCCCACTCTTACACTGAATTTGAAATCTTGGTCTGTTTTCTTAAAGAGATGGGGATATGTACCTAGATTTCAGTGGTGTACATTGAAGTAAAAATGCAGTTGTTTTAAAAACCATATTATTTATACGCATGCCTTTCCTTCACTTTCTTATTTGTACCATCATACACTGCAGTTGCCATTTGTGCCTTCTTTCATATTCTTCCCTTTGAATGGCGAGGTGGAGGGGGGCAGGAATCTATATCATTTTGGTTTCCTGGTTTAGGCATTATGCCAATCTGCATGCTTAATCTTGTCAGCAAGCATCCAATTATTGATTTTTCCCTCAAATTGATAACTGTTTTTCCCACCTTGTGTGCTGAGCTAGGGTAAATGTTTCCAATTCCTGCACTTCCTTTAGAGTGTGCATCTCCTTTAGGGCAGTGTCAATAAATGGAGAGTCAATAGGTATTCAACTTCATTTGGGCAACCTATTTGAATATTTCTTTATGCTATGTTTTTGCACATCACCCTGCAGCTAATGATGATAAATGCTCTCAAAAATATTTCAATTATTTCTTACCATTTAAAAGTGCATGTCAGTGTAATTAATTAATTAATTAATTAATTAATTCAATGCCCCAGCAAGAAGAATACTTCACTATCAACAGTGCTTCTGTTTGTAATCTTTAATGCAATTTCACCTTTGTTATGGAGACTCAGTTGTTATACTTTGGGCATATACCTAAGTATTTTAGTTAAATGATGGAAATTAATCATTTGTTCACACTAGCCATACATAAGCTAAGGTATTAACACAAAATTAACACAATTTTGAGTCGAACTAATACTCAATGCTCCATTTATTGCTAGTATTTACCTAGAACGCGTTTCGTTAGGATCTTCCTAACATCATCAGCTGTTGCCGACTAACGGATGCCGGTTCAGTGAACTCCTCGGAGGTGATAGGTGCGTCCCTGTCAGTATCTTGATGAACTTGAAATTTGGATTTTCTTCAAAGGTAGTATCGAAATTAAACAATTTACTTTCATATTTCTTTATAAAGATTTTTTCCCACGTGGTTAATGCAGCTGGACCTTGGACACTTTTTAGTAAGAGAATTTCTCGTTCTATGTCATGATTTTCCTTCCAAGAATGGTATGCTACCGCCGATTTATCTATTTCTTTATTCCTGATGTTCCTAAAGTGCTCTTTAAGCCTAATGTTCACGTTCCTTTTTGTTTTTCCAATGTAGAATTTGTCACAGTCCTTGCAATTTATCCGGTACACTCCTGATTTTTTGCCTGTGGGTATCTCCTTTGTATTATGTGATTTCAAAAGGTGTTGTACAATAAATTTGTTCTGTGGGGCCAAAGTAATATTGTGCTCTGGGATGATACGTAAATTTTCTGTATGAGGTTTCATTGCTAATTGGGGAGAGAGTAGTTACTTGTTTGCATCTTAGTTGTCTTTTGAATTTATCTATTTTCTTGTTGACCAATTCAGCACTGTAACCATTGTATTCTGCAATGTGAATGATATTATTGTACTCTTTGTTATATTCTATCTTGTTTAAAGGTACATTAACCAGCCTGTAAGTTAAACTGTTGATAACAGCATGCTTGTGTTGTCTTGGGTTATATCCATCTGATTTTATGAAATTTTCTGTGTGTGTTTCCTTTCTGTGTATGCCAAATTCAAGTTTATTATGTTTTCTGGTAAGTTTCAAATCTAAGAAAGAGATTTCATTGTTTGTCTCTTTTTCTATGGAGAATTTTACTGCAGGATTTTGTAAATTAAGTAGCTTTAATGCATCATCCACTTGTTTCTCATTTATTATTGCCCATCCACATATCTGTACCAATGCTCAAAAATGAGTGGGAATGCCTTTGTGATGTGCGTTTCCAAAAAGCTCATGAAGAGCTCTGCCAAAAATGGAGACAATGGGTTGCCCATAGATAGTCCTGATTTTTGTTTGAAAATTTTTTATTGAATGTAAAAAAGGACTGTTCAATGCAAATATTGGTTAATTGAAGGTATTCCTCTATGATGTTTTGGTCTATTTGTAGGGACTGAAGCCATGTTTGAATGTACTCTATGAGTTTGTCTCTCGGAACACTTGGGAACAAGGAGATTACATCAAAGGATACCATTCGGTCGGTGGGAGAAAATTGTAGTTTAGTTTTGTTGATGAATTCCAACGAATTTTTAATACTGTGGCTTTTGAATTTTGGTAGCTCCTTAAATTTTTTGTTTAACCATTTGGATAGCTTGTAGCAGGGTGTGTTTATGTTGTTAATGATTGGGCACATCTTATTTCCTGTTTTATGAATTTTGGGTAATCCATATATGTTAGCTACTGTAGGGTTGTCTGGTTTTAAACTTTGTTTAATTTCTTTTGGTATGATTGTTTTATCCTTCATTGTTTCATTTAACTGTTTTACACACATATTTAAAGGGTCAGACTTTATTTCCTGGAATTCATCACTTGCCAATAAATCTGTCATTCTAGAGATGTAGTCCTGTTTGTCCATGATGACCGTCTTATTTCCTTTGTCTGCTTTCGTACAAAGAGTACAATATCATTCACATTGCAGAATACAATGGTTACAGTGCTGAATTGGTCAACAAGAAAATAGATAAATTCAAAAGACAACTAAGAGGCAAACAAGTAATACTCTCTCCCCAATTAGCAATGAAACCTCATACAGAAAATTTACGTATCATCCCAGAGCTACACACCTTTTCCAAAAAGTCTTCAAAGAACACAATATTACTTTGGCCCCACAGAACAAATTTAGTGTACAACACCTTTTGAAATCACATAATACAAAGGAGATACCCACAGGTAAAAAATCAGGAGTGTACCGGATAAATTGCAAGGACTGTGACAATTTCTACATTGGAAAAACAAAAAGGAACGTGAACATTAGGCTTAAAGAGCACTTTAGGAACATCAGGAATAAAGAAATAAATAAATCGGCGGTAGCGTACCATTCTTGGAAGGAAAATCATGACATAGAACGAGAAATTCACTTACTAAAAAGTGTCCAAGGTCCAGCTGCATTAACCACGTGGGAAAAAATCTTTATAAAGAAATATGAAAGTAAATTGTTTAATTTCGATACTACCTTTGAAGAAAATCCAAATTTCAAGTTCATCAAGATACAGACAGAGACGCACCTATCACCTCCAAGGAGTTCACTGAACCGGCATCCATTAGTCGGCAACAGCTGATGATGTTAGGAAGATCCTAACGAAACACGTTCTAGGTAAATACTAACAATAAATGGAGCATTGAGTATTAGTTTGACTCAAAATTGTATTATAAGCTAAGGTTTTTGATTAGCTCAGTGGGTTAGAGCGACTGGACGGATACCAGGAGATCTGTGGTTCAAATCCTGGCCATGGCATTGAATTTTTCATGTTGACTCTCTATATACCTGAGTGTTCAAAATTCTTTATGGGCCCACTTGGAAACTTTATCATATGGCTGTTGCAATTAGTAATTTGGTGATATAATTATTGGTAGTATTTATACTGTATTTGGGTTTATGAGAGGCTTAAAAGCAACATGTTTAAAATGCCATATAATCAGGTGTATTCCACTCCTTACCTGCAGTTTTAATGAATATAATTACTGGATGAACAATTCATACATTTTAAATAATTTAGTTTGATGTAAAGTCTAGTGTAGCAAACACATGTTTCATATGGATTTATGTTATATAAAGTTGAGTTAAAATTGAGCACTAGTAAGACAATTCACTTAGTCTCTATTATCTATTTCTGGACCTCTGACCTAGTTTTTTTTTTTTTTTTATTTTTTTTTTTTTTATTTACGTTCCAACGTTAAGTCATATTGGACAATGAATGGAATGGGTAAAATGATGCTCAAGTGAGCCCAGGGTCCATAGAGCTTAGAGTTACCTGACATTCGTCTTTCAGGATAAGGGAAACCCCTGGAAAAACCTTATCCGGGTAACTCACCCTGACCGAGATTCAAACTTGGGACCAGGCGCGCTACCACCATGCTACCGAGGTGGGCATTAATTAAGTTTGCTGTACAAGACTACCAGCAGGAATAGTGCAATGCACTCAGATGCAGAAATCTGGAATTGAAATGCTGAATAATTTTATTCATTTTACTACATGCAAATAACTTCAGAGTTCATGTATAATGGTTCAGGGGAATCTAGCTTCTAATAAACCATACAACAGCAGCACTGAACTTACCATCACCACCTTCATCTGCTAAATCCAAAATGTCCTCTTGTTCTGCAGTTTGTTCTATTGAATCTCTGGTGTCACCTTGTTCTTCTGTTTCTGCAAAAAAGAATACACTTGTTATTTTGATTCATGATCATTACAAATAAGAACTAAATGTCTCTTAAACTTAAGTGTTGAATTACAGATTCTAGACAAATCTGTTATGCAGCACTGTAATATTAGAATGGTGTTACTGTATTTCTTAAAAAAAATATATATATAATAAAAAGATATTCGCATTACAAAGCACACTGCGTAATGAATTTTGAAATACCAGCAGTCACTTCTGTTTTTAAATTTGTTTCATTTTCAGATTTTCGTATTACTGACAAAAACATATTGACATCTAGCAACTGTAATGTTGACAAGGTTGTTTAAGGTTCTGGCTGAGGATGTGAATAAAATGTTCACAACATCGTGATCCTAAGCAATTTATAAGAAAACTTTCATCATTTCTTTTAAGATAAGTGAAGTTTTATGTTACAAATTATTATATGTGTAAATATTTGTTTGCTTCACTGTTAATAGGTTCATATTTTACATATCCTCTCTTATTTTTTACATTATACTTAACAGCTCATTTAACAGAAACAGGCATATAACTTCACAGACCGGTTGAATTTCAAATGAGTCAGACCATCTCTACACAAACTGGGTTAAGGGAAAAGAGCTGCAGGCAGGAAATGTTAAAATTACAGTTCAAAATATCACAGCATGAGTCAGTTTCTTCATGATGTTTCATTTCATAAAGTTTTCCAACAAACCCAGTAGATTTCATACAATATTTGAGGATCATGAATACTGCACTGACACAAGTTTTCTGTAAAGAGCTACAATAGCAATTACAAGATGTGCCTTTATTCTTATTCTGAAATATGAATGTCGGGTTTTATGGACTGCAGGCTCATGATAATTAGTTAAAACAAATTAAACCTTGAGGAAGAACATGAAGAGAGAATGAAATAAGGAAAGATGTCCTATTGAAATACAATACGATCTTTCTTTTACACTTTTCAAGAGACCAGGGGAATACCAATGTAAATGGAGGGAAAGTACAATTCCTAGGAAACCACTTGCATAGATAAAAATACCCAGAGAAAGAAGTTAATCTTCCCATAGTGCACACTATTAATATTATATATGGGAAATATTGGAGAGAGAAAGAGCTAATGGCTTCATTGCCAAAACCTAGCATTTGACAACAACATATTATAGATGGTTTTGTTCTTATTTCTAGTGCCTATTTCAAACATGCAGAGTGCAAACTAATTGCCGAAAATGCAAAGCTTTTCAATTCAACTTATTCACTGGCTAGAAGAACTGCAGTTAAGTATTCTGTTACAATCTTTTAATTTGACTATTTTTTATACCTAATATTGGTACGGAATTACCTATATGTAATAAAAAAATCTTCCTCTACATAAAATATCTAAATTTATAAGATTAACATAGAAATAACAATATGAATGAATGAGCTTTTACTTCTTATATATCATTTATATTTCTGTGTGTGTGTGTGTGTGTGTGTGTGTGTGTGTGTGTGTGTGTGTGTGTGTGTGTGTGTGTGTGTGTGTGTGTGTGTGTGTGTGTGTGTGTGTGTGTGTGTGTGTGTGTGTGTGTGTGTGTGTGTGTGTGTGTGTGTGTGTGTGTGTGTGTGTGTGTGTGTGTGTGTGTGTGTGTGTGTGTGTGTGTGTGTGTGTGTGTGTGTGTGTGTGTGTGTGTGTGTGTGTGTGTGTGTGTGTGTGTGTGTGTGTGTGTGTGTGTGTGTGTGTGTGTGTGTGTGTGTGTGTGTGTGTGTGTGTGTGTGTGTGTGTGTGTGTGTGTGTGTGTGTGTGTGTGTGTGTGTGTGTGTGTGTGTGTGTGTGTGTGTGTGTGTGTGTGTGTGTGTGTGTGTGTGTGTGTGTGTGTGTGTGTGTGTGTGTGTGTGTGTGTGTGTGTGTGTGTGTGTGTGTGTGTGTGTGTGTGTGTGTGTGTGTGTGTGTGTGTGTGTGTGTGTGTGTGTGTGTGTGTGTGTGTGTGTGTGTGTGTGTGTGTGTGTGTGTGTGTGTGTGTGTGTGTGTGTGTGTGTGTGTGTGTGTGTGTGTGTGTGTGTGTGTGTGTGTGTGTGTGTGTGTGTGTGTGTGTGTGTGTGTGTGTGTGTGTGTGTGTGTGTGTGTGTGTGTGTGTGTGTGTGTGTGTGTGTGTGTGTGTGTGTGTGTGTGTGTGTGTGTGTGTGTGTGTGTGTGTGTGTGTGTGTGTGTGTGTGTGTGTGTGTGTGTGTGTGTGTGTGTGTGTGTGTGTGTGTGTGTGTGTGTGTGTGTGTGTGTGTGTGTGTGTGTGTGTGTGTGTGTGTGTGTGTGTGTGTGTGTGTGTGTGTGTGTGTGTGTGTGTGTGTGTGTGTGTGTGTGTGTGTGTGTGTGTGTGTGTGTGTGTGTGTGTGTGTGTGTGTGTGTGTGTGTGTGTGTGTGTGTGTGTGTGTGTGTGTGTGTGTGTGTGTGTGTGTGTGTGTGTGTGTGTGTGTGTGTGTGTGTGTGTGTGTGTGTGTGTGTGTGTGTGTGTGTGTGTGTGTGTGTGTGTGTGTGTGTGTGTGTGTGTGTGTGTGTGTGTGTGTGTGTGTGTGTGTGTGTGTGTGTGTGTGTGTGTGTGTGTGTGTGTGTGTGTGTGTGTGTGTGTGTGTGTGTGTGTGTGTGTGTGTGTGTGTGTGTGTGTGTGTGTGTGTGTGTGTGTGTGTGTGTGTGTGTGTGTGTGTGTGTGTGTGTGTGTGTGTGTGTGTGTGTGTGTGTGTGTGTGTGTGTGTGTGTGTGTGTGTGTGTGTGTGTGTGTGTGTGTGTGTGTGTGTGTGTGTGTGTGTGTGTGTGTGTGTGTGTGTGTGTGTGTGTGTGTGTGTGTGTGTGTGTGTGTGTGTGTGTGTGTGTGTGTGTGTGTGTGTGTGTGTGTGTGTGTGTGTGTGTGTGTGTGTGTGTGTGTGTGTGTGTGTGTGTGTGTGTGTGTGTGTGTGTGTGTGTGTGTGTGTGTGTGTGTGTGTGTGTGTGTGTGTGTGTGTGTGTGTGTGTGTGTGTGTGTGTGTGTGTGTGTGTGTGTGTGTGTGTGTGTGTGTGTGTGTGTGTGTGTGTGTGTGTGTGTGTGTGTGTGTGTGTGTGTGTGTGTGTGTGTGTGTGTGTGTGTGTGTGTGTGTGTGTGTGTGTGTGTGTGTGTGTGTGTGTGTGTGTGTGTGTGTGTGTGTGTGTGTGTGTGTGTGTGTGTGTGTGTGTGTGTGTGTGTGTGTGTGTGTGTGTGTGTGTGTGTGTGTGTGTGTGTGTGTGTGTGTGTGTGTGTGTGTGTGTGTGTGTGTGTGTGTGTGTGTGTGTGTGTGTGTGTGTGTGTGTGTGTGTGTGTGTGTGTGTGTGTGTGTGTGTGTGTGTGTGTGTGTGTGTGTGTGTGTGTGTGTGTGTGTGTGTGTGTGTGTGTGTGTGTGTGTGTGTGTGTGTGTGTGTGTGTGTGTGTGTGTGTGTGTGTGTGTGTGTGTGTGTGTGTGTGTGTGTGTGTGTGTGTGTGTGTGTGTGTGTGTGTGTGTGTGTGTGTGTGTGTGTGTGTGTGTGTGTGTGTGTGTGTGTGTGTGTGTGTGTGTGTGTGTGTGTGTGTGTGTGTGTGTGTGTGTGTGTGTGTGTGTGTGTGTGTGTGTGTGTGTGTGTGTGTGTGTGTGTGTGTGTGTGTGTGTGTGTGTGTGTGTGTGTGTGTGTGTGTGTGTGTGTGTGTGTGTGTGTGTGTGTGTGTGTGTGTGTGTGTGTGTGTGTGTGTGTGTGTGTGTTTTTTCTTGTACTTCAAGTTTATACAGACTGTCAATTATTTTTAGCCCACCTCTCCCCTCCGACAACATAACAAATGACTATGCAAAACTTCTGCCCCTACAGACCTCCTCAATGCTGGTAGGAATCACTTCACTTTCACATTCTTCCTCTTCTAATAAACATTTAACTATCTCCGAAGATGGACAATGACATGGCAGCCAACAAAAAACTGAGCATACTTGGACACCTAAACTGAATTTGGAAAACTCTTTCCAGTAGTCATGATAAGTGGCATCATCTCTCTCCCTCTCTCTCCCTCTCTCTCTCCCTCTCCCTCTCTCCCTCTCTCTCCCTCTCTCTCTCTCCCTCTCTCTCTCCCTCTCTCTCTCCCTCCCCCTCCCTCCCCCTCCCTCTCCCTCCCTCCCTCTCCCTCCCTCTCCCTCCCTCCCTCTCCCTCCCTCTCCCTCCCTCTCCCTCCCTCTCCCTCTCTCTGTGCAAAATGTCAAATAGTGTCTAGCCTCATCACATTCCTGGACAGGGTTTTACATAAAAGCTTTGTGCTGAGGGCTAAGCATTTCAAATTGGTCATTTTGCTTCAATATTTTTGCCACTCAAATTGGCTGGCATGATGTAAATGGCAAGAGATATGTTTAAAAAATGTAAACCTAAGGATTTTTATACACTTTAAACAAAATAGATCGGAAAATTCCAACAAAAAATATAATAAACATGAAAATGCAAACAACAGGAACATAAATGCGGGATAATACTGTAAATGCTTTAATTGAAGCAAATTAATTTAAAAGCTAGATTAGAATAAAGGAATATTTTAGTAAGAAATTTTTTGCAAATAATTGCAAAGCCAAAATATAAATAAATTTCATATTTATATTGAGTCACTTCAAGAAAAGAAACAAAAAATACATAAAATATAAATAAAATTGCATTTAATAAACATGTATAATGAAGGTAATGTAAATACCAACAAAGTCTGAAAAAAAAAAAAAAAAACGGAAAAAACAACAAAAAATTTTTAATAATATACGTAATGTATAAATATAAGTGGAGGAGTATTTAGATAAAAGATGAATGCTAGAAACAAGAGATGATCAGATGCCATAGAACAGTAGAAAATCAATGAGCCATTATCATCAGAAGTAGAAGGGGTGCTACTGTGAAATTTTGTGCAGCACATGCAAGAATGTTGTAGAACAGAAAATATGAGCTATAATTAAAACATAAAGAGAATTTTTTTTTTCTTAAAGAATTTATTCATAATCAACTTTGTCTTTGTCAAAGTAATCTTCCTCAGATATAATAAACTTATGCCAGTGCTTTTTCCAATCTTGGAAGCACTTCTGGAACTGACTTTCTGTTACGAGTTCAGCTCCTTCAGCAATTGTATTTTATCTCATCAATGATGACAAAATAATGTGCTTTCAAAGTTATCTTCAGCGTGCAAATAGAAAGAAGTTACAGGGGCAAAGCTTAGGCAACATGGTGGCTGAGGCAACATAATAGTTTTGTCTTTTTGCCAAGAAATTGTGAACAAGTAAGAGGTATGATGGGAGTATTATCATGATGCAATTTCCATGAGTAGTTTTGCTACAATTGTCTACCTCTCTGATGGTGACTCAGCAATATTCTAGAACCATTTTCTTTACTTCTTCCACATTGTCATCAGTAACTGATATGCAAGAGTATCCAGAGCAGTAGTCCTCAATGTCTTCTTGACTCTTTGAAATGTTTATACCACTTGTAAACTCTGGTCTTACTCATAGTAGATTTACCAAAAGCCACACATAAATACAGTGCTGCACTGGTATCGATAAAATAAAAACAAATTTTGAAAATCTGAAGAATAAATCGAGCAAAATTAAAGCTTACTGTTCATCACACTCATATATGGTAAAGACATAAGAGAGAAAAAAGATAATGGAGCAACTATTTAAAGTCATTATAATTCCATGGAATGTAAATTGAAATAAGAAATATTTGCATCAAAATAAATATTAACAAGAAAAGATAAATTGGAATTAACACTGGGAAGCAATGTAATTATGTAAATAACCACAATTTACCTTTTCAAATTAACATTAAGACATTCAAGTCTTTTGGAAATATTAATAACTTTATAAGAAATGTAGAGATCTGCATATAGACAAGTTCCGATACTAAGATTTTACATGCAGTATATAATTTGAATTATAGTAATATAGCAATTACTTCTAATTACAAGAAGTTAGTTAAATCATAACTTTAAATGTTGAAGTAATTGGTATCAAATTCATTCCTCACAAAATAAAACATTACTTAATACCAAAACAAGATCCAAAATGTAGATTAGTTTAGGAACCGTTCTTGAGATTTTGTTAGGAAAACAATAAATTTAAAGAGCAGTAAGATTAAAATTGCAAGAGGAAAAAAAACAAACATGTGTGCATATATACCATGTAGCATACAGTATGCGCAATTTATGTTTAGCGTTCGTCTCCCAAGTCCTCACTCGGAAGGTTTCGGTTAACTCCGTAAAACAGATGAACTTTGAATCATGAAATGCACTATACTAGTACACCACACTAGTACACTCTGACATCTAGTGACTAATATGCTAAGCTTTTACGTGCGCTCTTTGTTTTCTGTGTGCATTCGTTTTGTGCAAGTTTGAGGTTGATTACTACATCTTAACCAGTTTGTAATTATGGCTGAGGGCACACCAAACTCATCATCATATGTACCTTCCGAGCAACGAACTCTGACTCAGAAACATGCAAGTACAGTCGTGCATAGTGATGGCCGCAAAATAATAGCAAAAGTTGCGATATAGAAAAGGATAACAACCAGCTAATGTTCCCATTCAGCAAATCAATAGAACGAGCTGCTGCTTACACAGGAAAAAGCATCAGCACTGTCAGGCGTATTAAATCGTTTTGTACATCTCATCCCAATGAATCTCCAAAAACACCAGGAAAAATCAGGTAAGGCTGTGATCTGTGTATGGCAATAACTAAGAGTGAAGTTTTCTTTCTTTCTTTCTTCTTTTCCCTTCAATCCTTTCCTTTTTGGCTTCCTCCTTTTCCTTATATCTTGCTCTTTTATCTTTCTTTTTCTCTTGCTCTGAGCCCTTTGTACATTTCTACATAGATTTCTATTTCCCTCCATTACCAAAGCTACACCGATATTTAATAGAGGCCAACAAACCTAGGAGCAAGACTTACCATATGTTGTGGATGTTATGGTTCTCGAAAGGGGACACACTATTATTCGTTTACCTCCGTATAACTGTTATCTGAATATAATTGAACTTGCGTGGGCAAAAATAAAGAACGTTTTCAGAGGACACAACGTTACCGGTGATATGTCAGCCACAAATCTGCAGAAACTTGCTATAGAAGCATTCTCTTCTGTAAATGCGACGGATTGGGAAGGATACTGCAAGAAGTCCAAGAACTGGAAATGAAATATTGGAGAAATAATGGAGCAATAGAAAATGCGATTGATGAAATTATCAACAGATCAGAGGATACTAGCGACGAAACTGATGCAGTGGACTCAGAAATCAAAAACCCACAAAGTGAATGAGTATTTATAGCTGTCATAATATTTGTTTGCTGTTTTTGTGTGCTTCATAAATAGTAAGTATATAAATATACAGCTTATCGGATCAAGTTCAATTTAATGTTTGTCCACATATCTCACACTTGCAGCACATATCTTCGCTGATCTTACATGCTATTTTGCTGAACTGTGTTTTTCAAGGTTGACCACACTGCAGAAACAAAAGTGTTAGCTCTTGCAACCTCCCCTCTGCCCGCACTACACTGTAAATCCAGCACTCTTCTTATTTTGCGCGTACTGTACAAAATACAAAAGAAAATTCAATTCACAACTACTGAAAAATAAAAAAAGCTTCATTGCTCTTCAGCAAATTATAAATAACTGTTAGATAGAGTCAACATGAAACATTCAATACCATGGCCGGGATTTGAACCATGGATCTCCTGGTTTCCGTCCAGTCGCTGTAACCCATTGAGCTACCATGGCCAACATGCCGTCCTGACATTAAATTCTCCATTTGACTTGTATATTTCCCCGGTAAACCACTAGGGGTTCTCGCATTCGAGATACACCGTCAATTAACTAATACCAATAACTGTTTTTAAAAAGAAACAAGTTTATCCTTTTAAACAAGTAAAAAAATCCTGAATTTCCAAAGTGCTGCAAACCTTGAAAACTATTTCTAAATAATATATATATATATATTATAAAACTGTTGCAAGGTCATGCAAAGATCATGAAGTTTCAAAGATGTCAAATAACAATCCACTTTTCAAATAGGTAACTATCACTTTCACTTTCTGCATTTTTATACCTACAATAACATGCAGAAATTGTAATGATAGTTTATCCCAATAAAGTAGACAGGAATAAGTTTTTTATAAGAGTGGTTTATAGAAGATTAAGTGGAGAAAGACATCAGATTTTTTTCCAAAGCATATGATGTATTAATGAAGCACATAAAGAATACCAATGAGTTTATCTTTAGAACTACACAAGTAATTTCGATTGGTTTACAAGTAATGTATATAAGTCTGGTTAATGCACATCTTTCTCTGTACTTTTGAGATTTGACACAAGAAAGAGGTGTGCATAAGAAATAGTTTATATCTGCCAGATAAGGGTAAAGTATAGCTTACTATACTAGTAAAGAATTTTAAGTTAAGCATTGTACTGCAATACAGTCGAGCAGATAACCTCACAACTCATGCTTACTTTTACCGAGAACAATGAGTTTTATCAATACTTTTTCATTATGCTTGCACATGCACTTAAAAGAAGAGGGATGTAAATAGTATAACTAATCTAATCTTCATTATATAAGTCCCCCATTTATGCAACAAGTACAATAACAATTTTAACTCATACCTGGTTTTCATTTTTAGCAGCTAATATGAGACCCTTTTGAAACATTACATATTTCAGATTATCTCCTTATATTGTCTTTTTCTTTGATTACATAACTGTGATGTTGTGTGGTTCAGTCTGGTAATAGTATTTAATTTACAATTCCTTTCTTGGAAGTGTTGAAAACAGTGTTGTTATAATAAAAAAGTATTTAATTTTTTTATTTAATATCATATTACTACTTATGAATGTGAAGCAGCATTACTACAAATGTGTAGATGGTGGGGATGAAGATGATATTCCACATTGTGGCGACATTTTCTTATTCTTCTACATGATTTGAAGAAGTATTTCTTATTATTACTCGTTGCAATTTGTGAAGGTCCATCTTCTGCGATGATCAAACATATTCTCATACAATTCTAATTATTACAATCCTAATACATTTTCTTAGATTTCTGTTGTCTTAACACTTGCATGATTTCTTCGCCTATTAGACATTAATTTTCAGAAAATAAGGTTGCACTATATCCAAGCTTCAACTCACATTGATAAATAATTATAATTGTTCTAATTCTCAGGTTTGCTACCTGCTTTTTGCTGAACACGCATCACATACGCATCTGTTCACTTTGTGGTCACCATGCAAAAGACGCTATCTTCTCCATTCCATCTATTGATTTGAGTTTGATTTATGAGTCACTATGTTTACATTTAAACTTCACTTACTTGTTGTTGTATAATTGAAACGTTTTCAAGATCATTCGATCTCATCCTCAGCTGTTTGGTGACTAAATGAACCTTCCTCTTCTTCCACTACCATGGAGCTCTTATCACTCTTCCATCTGGTGTTAGGGGCACTAAGTTTTAATACTTCATTTAATGCCGGGATTTCAAAATTTATAACTTTATCACGGTTTTTTGAATATTTTTTCCCAAATATCCAATTCTATGGGTGCACTTAAAGATTTTAACGTTGTGGCCAATGTTGTGGTTTTCTGTCCAAAAATGGTGTGAAACTGCAGATTTTTCTGTTTGTTTCAACTTAATGTTCCTCTGGTGTTCTTTTTGCCTGGTTAACAAGTTTCTCTTAGTTTTTCCTATGTAGCTTTTTTCACAGGTTTCACAATTAATCTGATAAATTCCTTATTTCAAATTGTTGGGGATTGTATTTTTCAGTGGTTTATTTAGCAGGTTCCTCAGACTGAATTTGTTTTGGGGTGCTAGTTTTAAGTTTAGTCTTTTGAAGATTCGTTCAAATTTTCTAAAAGCCCATGGATGGTAGGTGAATTTTCTATATTGCCAATTTGTGTTTTTAAGTGGTGTGAGAGTGGTATTTTTTGATATTATCTTCAGTTTTTCCTTTCTCTTCATCATGTTCCTTATGATGGCTGGGTTGAATCCATTTAATACCGCTATGTCTTTTATGTGTTGTTGTTCTTTTAAAAATTAGTGTAAACATAGTGACTCATAAATCAAACTCAAATATGAAGAATACTTCACTGTTAATAATGCTTCTGCTTTTAATATCCATCTATTGAGCTTTACCTTATCACCATGGTAACTAATTATTTTAGTCTACATCACTTTTCCCTGTGGCCAATCCATTAATTTTGAATTACATAATTTTCTGATTTTCCAAATATGAAGTTCTGAAAAAATTTTCTTTTATAATTTTATCTTTCTATTTAATTTATCATATTTGCCATGTATTTAGATTAAACATTAACATTCATCTTTACCTGTCTGTGACCTACCCTATACAGTCATGGCCATCTATAACTCATTAATTCAAAACAACACTCTCATCATTTTAAAGATATCAATATGAAACATAATTGAATAAATTTAACATCATTCTGTCACCTGACATATTAACATCTGTGTCATATGTGAAGTGTAATTTGTAATTTTAGGGTTTACTAAAAGTGTAATTCGGAACTGAGCTTTCTAGTTTTTCTATTCATACATTAAAAGTAATATTTAATACATGATTCAAATAGAAAATGATATACAATACTTATTAGTTAAAACAATGATAGCTTACCCTGGCCATATATGCCATTTTCTTAGTGATCTGTGCAATGCATCTACTAATGACCCCTTCAATGTTTTCTCCCTTTTAAAAATATTGCTAATGGCAAAGTAGAAGTGTTACCTATAAGTTGAGGAGGTGGCATTTCTTCCTCTGCAGCAGTAGCCTCTTCTGCAGCTTCGGTCACTGTTATAGCTGGTATTGCACTGACAGTGCTGCTACTGCTACCTTCTGGTTGCGTCTCATTTGATGCCTGTTCGCCACTGACAGCTCCGCTCACACTCTGTCCAACCTCACCAGACATTTCTGCTGTGCTAAGCTCTCCTGTAAATGAGACAGTAATAAATAAAAGCAATGTTACAAGTGAAGCTAATTTCATATTAAAAGACAATGAGTTATAGTTTATTAAAACTTCACTCACATCACTTTAGTTCCTTGATAATGACTTCAAGAGCAGGAGCACGTTGAAAGAAAATTTAAGTGCCTTAGTCAACTCATTGTATAACTTTGAATTATTGCATTACTTCACAGTGTAAATTTCATTTGCTTTTTCAAATTTATTTTGCAAGTTGGAATTATAACACTGTGTATTATAGTATGACTTTGTAATGCCTGTTTAATATTGTATTACATCCAATATTTCTATTATACAAGATGAATCTAAAATTTTGATTGAAAAAACTATTTGTAATTATTAATTTTTAGATGAGTCGAATTTATTACACATCTGCTTCACTTTCATACCTATTTTGAGGACATGTTTCGCAAATCATCGTTTGCATCTACGGCTCTTATGCGACTAAAGCTTGATCCCTTTTAACACGGCTTTTTCAGCAGCTAATTGTTCTCTACTGTTAAATTTTACTATTTTTCTTACAAATTTTGGAGAAATGTTTTGTTTTAGGCAATTGTTGATAAATTTTATGTCCGCTGATATTAACCTTCTTTTTGTCTTTAGTTTCAAATATTGTTTTATTTCTTTCTTGTTGCCGAAATGTTCGTTGAAATTTTCAAATGTGAACGTTCTTACCTCCATGTTGTCCGGTTTTTAAAATTGGCTGGATCTAACTTTCAGATGTGTAATAAATACGACTCATCTAAAAATTAATAATTTTTTGCTTCACTGTGGTGTTCCAATACAGTTAAATCTCGATATTTGTAATTAGTTTTTAACACTCCATCATTTACATTTTCATTTTTTGAGGGACTAGTTTCCAAAGTTACTTCCATTTTCAACCTTGAAGGTCCAACTATCATGTGTTGTCTGCTATCTTCTCTCTGGTGGCGAAACTATGAACTTATTTAACAAATTATCAACAGGTGGGATTTCAAAGTTCATTAATCAGTTTATTTTCCCATATTAAGATCTTCTCCCAAGTCAGTTTGTTTTGGTTTATCATCCCTAATAATAATATTGGATTTGGGTCAAGGTCATGGCTTTCATTTCAAAATTGAAATGCTACTGCTGACGTATCTTCTTATTTCAATTTGATGTTTCTAAAACGTTCTTTAACTCTGAATCTTAAGTTTCTTTTAGTTTAAATCCTTTCATGGAAGTGTTGAAAACAGTGTTGTTGTATAAATTAAATTAATTGGGAGTCGATTAATAACACAAAACAACAATTTAAAAGTGAGTGTTGTTTTGTGTTATTAATCGACTCCCAATTAATTTAATTCTTTTAGTTTGCCCTATATAGCATTTTTCACAATCCTTACAATTTTAGTATATTCCGGGTCTATTGACAGGTTGGATTTCATCAGTTTTTTAATTTAACAATTTTAATACAGAGTCTATATTTGTAGGAACCAAGATAATACTTTGTTCTTTAAAGATCTTTTTGAATTTATTATATGTTTTTGGATGGTACACACCTAGTAAACATACCCATGGATAAAACAGAATAGTACTATTAAAATTTTTAAATTTGAAAACAAAAGATGAAATCCCACTATTCAATAGCATTTTACATACTAAAGTCATATACAGAAATAGACACATTGAATTACACTAAGTTTTATAATTTATATGGTCCTAGAGACGTCTTCCACACATCTTATTGGATAGTATACTTCTTCTATGCGGTGGATAGTCTACTTTTTCTATGCGGATCCCTTTCAGCATATTGAGGCATACATTTTCGTCTTTTAATTTCTTATATTTTGATGGCAATTTATTGCAAATTTGTATTTTGGAATAGAAAGGACCATTTTCAAACAATGTCTGTGGGTAGATACTTTTAGGCAATTTTTCTAGTTTCATGGTCATGTATATTCTGCTTATTTCAACATTTATATTTTTATAAACACTTAAAATGATTAAAAAATTATGCTCAACACATTTTCCTTCAATTTGAAGAACACAAATGAAAGTTCCTAGAACACCTTGAGTATAATTCATTTTAAAGATAACCAAAATTGGGAATAATACATTTTGTTACTCAGTTAAGTTTTGTTTTATGAACATATGATTTGAAACAATGTTCCTCTTTCTGCTCATCATTTCATGCAGCATCCTATGAGAACACTTCAGTTAATCATATTTTCAGCCACACTCCCATAAAAGGATCATCACATTGTTGCACTTTAAGAGCATTTACATGTACAGGTTATAATTACAATCACTGTTAAATTTTTTTGAGTGTCCATCATATGAAGCACATTTACAGTTTTAAATATGGATGAAATAAACAGTACATCTAGAAACCCTACCAATATTAGCTCCATACCTGGAGTAAAATTATGCGTCTTGACATATAAGTCGGAAACTATGCTTTTTTACATTTAAATCTAAAAGTTGCAATTTCAAAGTCTTAAATTTAGGGACAGAAATAAAACCACACTAACCTTGAGGAGAAACCTGCAATGGTGTAGTAGGAACACTTCTTCCTGTCCCTTCTTCCAACTGTGTTAAGTCCATTCGAGTATCATCCATTCCTTCTGATGCAACCTGGGCAATACCTGAAAAATAACAAACAAAAGTTTGAAAAAAAAAAAACTACTTCTAGCATAAAATAAAAAGTACTTATCAACAATGCTTTATTCATTCTTCACTACATATGCCTTATACTTATTTAATCTATCTTCTGATCAGCCTTTTCTTTCTTGACAGCGATCTTCGTGACTAACCTATATTCACTCTCCTGTAATCAATCTTACAAGACCATATTAATCTACTTTGTGTTGAGATAAATCTTTGTTACACATTTCCATGTTTCTTTGTAAGTATAAGAAAGATACAGAAGGCTATAGCGCTAGTCACACTTTTAAAAAGTCCTTATGTGGATTTGAAAATCCATGCTTTTTGCAAAACCACTAAAGTATACAAATACCAACTCATCACACAAAAACTCATTTGTGTTACATTTACCATGTCACTAAATAACTTAACAATAAGGTAGTTTAATCAGAATCATTAAAAGTCATTTCTGAAAAGTAAAAAATGAGAAAACAAGTTTCTATGTTAAGAGTAGTTTGAGGAGAGGAAGATTTTCTTCAAACCCTTTTTTTCCCCACAAGTTTAGTATTCTTCAGACATTTCTCCCCCCCCCCCCCCCCCCCCCGAGTTAAGTTGTTCATAGAAACATGCAAACCTTTTCCTATACTCAGAGGTCTCGGGTATTTCCAGTGAAATCTTAATAAAAAATTTTAGTGTGAAACTCAGTACTACTTCTACCTATTAAGTGTGTGCTAGGAGTGTTACCATTACAAAAGAGAAAATTTCCTCTAATACAAAGGATTTTTTAATTATATTACAAAGTAATATAATTAATAAGTAAATGACATGAAGCACATAAGCACTACGTTCCAATATAGTTTCACCAAGATGTGAAAGTAGCCTTCAAAACTTGTCCAGAGTAAGCTATACTTTAAAATAGTAAAATGTATTAATGTCACAGTTTCTTAAAACTTCAGTGTAATATTTATAAAACTAACTATTTTTAGTTTCTTTGCCATGTACCAAAAGATAGAAGACATTACATTCCACCCAATATCAATAATCAATATCATGTGTTCACTAGAAGTGCATGTTTCAGAGCTACCTTAATAGGTAGAAAGGGAGGAAAAGAGAACATAAAAAAGCTATGGTTAAGAATAAATTAAAGCATTCTTAGCAACACACTTCACTACTTATCTGTTTGTACAGACAGATAAGCCAGCAGTGGCTGATCATTTTTGGTCATCTAAACATGAAATAAACCCAGAAGTTAAATTATTGAAACTACTGAATGCACCAATAAATTTAATGGTTTGGGGGGAAATACGAGGGCTGTTCAGAAAGTAACCTCCGATCGGTCACAGTGTGGGTAGTGGGGGGAGTAGCGACGCCATCTGTGCATTCACGCACTCAGCAGGTCAGTCGGCATCAAGCCGAGGTCGAGTGAACGTCGTATCTGCGCTAGTTTAGTGTTTGTGGCCGTTTGAAATGTGTGCTGCAATAGAAAACCCCGCCAAATGTGAAGTGTGTGCTGTTATAAGGTTTTTTACAGCCAAAGGATATTCTGCAGCAGCTATTCATCGTGACTTCCGGTATCGTTTTTTTGCACGAAAACGCCCATAGCGCACATAGTCTCAGCAACCGGAGTGGCCACAGACCCGGAGAAGACACAGGCTGTGAGAGATTGGCCTCGCCCAAAGAATAAGAAAGAGTTACGCAGTTTCCTGGGGCTGTGCAGTTATTACCAGCGCTTCATAAAGGGGTTCTCCAACATCGCCAAACCACTCACCCGCCTGACAGAGGAACACTGGCCTTATGTGTGGACAGAGGATGCTGAAGACACTTTCCAGCACCTGAAGAAGACCCTGTGCTGTGCCCCAATTTTGGGTTTCCCACAACCGGGTGGCGCCTACATTGTGGACACCGATGTCAGCGACCATTGCATTGGAGGTGTCCTATCGCAGATCCAGGACGGCTATGAGCGGGTGATAGCCTACTACAGCAAGACGCTATCCAAGGCAGAGAAGAACTACTGCGTCACCCGACGAGAGTTACTGGAGGTAGTAAAGACCTTGGAGCACTTCCACAGATACCTGTATGGTCAGCCATTCCACCTGAGGACTGACCATTCCGCCCTAACCTGGCTATTGAGCTTTAAGAACCTGGAAGGCCAGACAGCACGTTGGGTCCAGAGGCTGCAGCAGTACGACTTCACCTCGGAACATCGTAGAGGGAACAGCCACGGTAACGCAGGCACTATGTCCCGAAGACCCTGTCCAGAAGAGTGCGGCCAGTGCACAAGAGTGGAAGAGAAGAAGCGTGCCGCAGCAGTCCGAGTAGTTACGACGGTGCCTGCGGATGACTGGGATAGCGCAGGCCTGAGGAGGGAGCAGCTGGCGGACGCAGACTTGGGGCCACTCTTGAGGGAAGTGGAGGCAGGGTCAAGACCAACCTGGGGGGACATCGCACCCAGGAGCGCCACCTACAAGTCGTACTGGGCCCAATGGGACTCGTTGAAGATCAGAGAGGGCGTGCTGTTCCAGGTATGGGAATCACCCGATGGGAAGACGGAGAGAGAACAGTTCGTACTCCACCAGAGTAAGGTCCCAGAAGTCTTGGAGGAAGTGCACGCCGGTACTTCAGGAGGACACCTGGGAGTGAACCGAATGATTGACAAACTACGGCAGCGCTACTACTGGCTGAGGCTCCGAGCAGATGCTGAGAGATGGTGCCATCAGTGTCACTTGTGCGTGGCGAGTCGCGGCCCCCAGACTAGGAGCTGGGGTCGCATGCAGCAGTACAACGTCGGAGCGCCATTCGAATGGATCGCCGTTGACATTGCTGGACCGTTCCCAGTTTCCGACCGAGGCAACAAGTACCTGATGGTGGTCGTGGACTACTTCACCAAGTGGCCGGAGGTGTATGCCATCCCAAACCAAGAGGCAAAGACAATCACAGACTGCCTCGTGGAGTAAGTGTTCTGTCGATTTGGGGTGCCATTAGAGCTACACAGTGACCAGGGTACCAACTTTGAGTCCAACCTGATGAAGGAGGCACTACAAAGGCTTGGGGTGAACAAGACCCGCACGACGCCTCTACATCCCCAGTCGCATGGCATGGTCGAAAGATACATCAAGACCTTAGAGGAACACCTGAGGAAGGTCGTGTCCAGCCATCAGCAAGACTGGGACATCAAGGTGCCACTGTTCTTGCTGGCCTACCGCTCGTCTACACACGACACAACTGGGATGACGCCAGCCAGCGTAACGTTCAGCCGAGAGTTACGCCTCCCTTGTGACCTGGCATTTGGAAGCCCTCCGGAAGTGAAACCGCCAGCGATTGAGTATGTGGAGAACCTGGTAGACCATCTCCACGACATGCATGAGATGGCTCGCCAGAACATCCAAAAGGCGAGCGACCGCATGAAGATCAGGTATGACAGGCAAGCCAACAGCCGAGGGTTCCAGCAAGGTGACCTGGTCTGGTTGTACCACCCTACCCGGACCAAGGGACGCTGTCCGAAGCTCCAGCAGCCATGGCAAGGACCGTACCAGGTGGTGAAGAGGATTAACGACGCGGTCTACCGCATCCAGAAGAGTCCCCGAGGGAAGATGTTGGTGGCACACCTGGATAGCCTGGCACGCTACGATGGTGCTGTTCGGGACGACCAGCTTTGAGGAGGGAGCAGTGTCACCCGAACGTCGGAGCTCCCTTTGGGGCAGGCCAGCGGTGGGGTCGGGTGCGGGGCGTTCTGGCCGCGCCTACCCATTTGTCTCCTGTCACTAACTAAAGGGATGATTAGGAGAGGGATCGCGGGCCACTGTGCCGTCTCTTTCCCCTCCCCCTGGGTTCTCGAACGTGTAAGGTGTTTCGCCTAATCCGGAACCTTCTAGATTGGCCAGTTGATCCTATATAAGCAAAGCATCGGGCTGGAGCAGTCAGTGTTTGGCGAACAGCGTAGGAGCGCCGTGCTAGTGAACGGACGAGAAGACTGTGTACGTGCATCGGAAGAGTGTACGTAACTGTGAGCATGCAGTGGAACTGTAACGGACGAACCGGTGAATTGTAATTGTGTGCATTACGTAATTCTGTGTAATCGGCAAGTGTTCAACTGTAGTTCGGTGGAAATAAAGAACATTTTTGAGTGGTACAATCGGACTTTTAATTTCACGAACCCACAAAGTCATAATATGTAGAGGTTATCATTAAATGATTTTGTACATATGTGATGCACAAATCTATTTTAGGTTATGGCAGATGAAAGCCATATGGGTAGGAGATGAAGTAAGAATGGTAGTGGAACATTAAAAAGTGAACAGAAAATATTGAAGGCTAAAGGTTTAGCCTATGAAACACACACAAAAAAACCTATGACAGCTGAGAACCCTCCCCTACTGCTGGTAAGATAAGCCCATCACTGACTGTGAAATCTAAACATTATATGATTACTGTTGAATGTGTATGATATATCTCCACTAACCTCTATAGAAAGCATGATGTTTTCATTACTCTTTCTTTTAGGTACAATGCAAATGTAGATGAAGGTGAAGTGAGCTGATGCCTGAATTGAAAATTTGTTTTCTAAATTCTATAAGCAAGACTACACATATAGAAAAACTGTTTCTTATTAGTGGGCACAGCACTTTTTTAATGTAATTTATGTCCTCAAACGTTAAGTTTTATAGGGCAATGAATGAAATGGGTAAAATGCCGCTCAAATGAACCCAGGATCCTTAAAGCTTAGAGTTAACCGACATTCATCTTTCAGGGAAAGAGAAAACCCCAGAAAAAACCTTATCCAGGTAACTCTCCCTAACCGAGATTCGAACTCAGGACCTCTTGAACGTGAGGCACACACACTACCATCTACGCTACCAAGGCAGGTGGACACAGCTTCCTGAGACTCAAGTTTAATAGATCCAAACAAGCAAGATTTGGCATAAAAGTTTACAAAATTATTGAATCTAGTTCAGGTTATTGCCTTTATTTCAGAATCTATGTAGGTGAAGATAGAGCAGACCTGCTGTCAGAACCAATGTAGTGCTCGGTATATGTGAATCATTGTTGAACTGAGGTCACACATTATTTTTAGATAATTGGTATTTCTCTCCTGATTTATTTAGAAGACTCACTGAAAGGCTAACAAATGTAATTGGGAATGTACAACCTAATCGAAAACGTATGCCAACATCTATCTGTACTAATAAACTTAAGTGTGGAGAGCATGAGTTATTAAGTGCCAGAAATATCCTATATGTGAGTAGAGAGATAGCAAGCATGTTTATTTTCTCCCCACTATACACAAATCAACTGACATCACAGAAATGGGGAAGATGAGAGAAAAAAAACAAGGTCAAACAATAAGAAAGGTCCAGAAATTCAAATGTGCTCCTGAATACCAAAAGGGGATAGGTGTTGATTTATACAGACCTAGTGACAGCTCTGTTTCCCATCATGCAATGCACAGTGAAGACATATAGAAAAAAATTTCTCTATCTTCAGGACATGTGTATTTTCAACTCCTGAAACCGTTGTTTAAAGATGGCCCCAAGCAAGTGTTGTTTATTAATTTTGGAATGCTAGTTAAAAGTTAAGAACTTCTGCAGTGTTTGTGTAATGAAATATACATGTGGTTATGGATAAAAGAAAAAAAGAAACAGACATGTGTCGTTAGAAAAGAGAAATTGATTATTTAACCGGTGATAACTATAAAGATGGAAAAAAACTTCCGGAGACACTACAAGAATGTTTTCTCAATGATGTAGAAGTGTTCCTAAGAACAATGTGCATAACTGTATATTCAATTTATTAGTTGTGTGTGCAGAATAAATAATCTTTAACTCAATAGAGGAAGTATTATTTCACTAATAAAGATGAGCTAAAAACATCCAAGACCACCTCTGAGAAATTACTCATTAATGCTTACCAACCGCAGCTAAGCTGGTACAAAAGATAAAAACCAATATAATCCCAACAAATCTTTAATAGGCATAATAGCATGGTGCAAATTTAAAGACCATTATCAATTAAAGTGGTGCAAAGAGATTTAAGAAATACATTTCATCACTCCTTTGATCTATACTAGAATTTGACAGGTAACTAGAACACAAGCTATGCAGACTTCAGAACAAGCATTGCACAGCACCTACTGGAATCTGTGTAACTTTCACAGTATTTGGTTCGAGATCGGCCTTTGTGTACAACTCCTTTGAGACTTCACTTTCTTGTGGATATTCCCTCAATCAAAAAGAAAAGTGACCAAAAGAGCTGTCATGTGCTACAGCAGGGATAAACAAAGTGAAAGTGTGTGGCAATGTCAAAAGTGTGGTGTTACTCTTGATTTAGGCATTGCTTTAAGGGATTTTAAATCAGCTTTTAAGCATTAAGCTGTTAGCACCCTTACAGCTAAGGGATTTAAATCTGATTTCTTGGTTAGTTGCCAAGGCATTTAAATGTGATACAATTGGATTAATAGTTCTTTCTTATTGGCCATGCGTAGCCTTTTGGAACAAAATTTAAGATTTAAAAATCTTAATCTTCCAGCTATTCCCTTTATTACTAATAATTGCACAAATATATATTTTGTATTATAAGGTGTAATTTAAAAGTTGTAAAAAATATTTTTGCTTTTCACTTGTATTCTATTACAGTTATTCCATACCTGCTCGTGTTGATGATGAATTTGTATCAGAGAAGGTAAAACGTCCCTGTGGTACTTGTGGTGAACTTACTGCTTCTCCAAAGCCATCTGTACGTCTTGGAACAAAAAGTGTTGGTGTACTAGGAACTATACTATCATCACCAGCATCTTCATAACCCTGAGGTTGCTAAAAACAAACAGCATAAAATTCAGTAAAATAATACTTTTTAACTCTAATAACTTTCATTTACCATTCATCTTCCACTTGTATTTTAGGTCTTAATATTATTTAAGCACTTAAAGGAGGTTCACAATAACAAAGAATGGTTACAAAAGAGAACAAGATTGAAATACTTGTATTATAATGTGATTAGGAAGCTTTCCTGGTTCCCAGGAATGAAAAAGAAGAGTAGATTAATTTAAATGTTCTTGTTCTCATGTTAGATCTATATTGTGCATATTAGACTCTCCATTGTACAATTCAAAACTAGCTACTGCCTAAAAACCAACAGCAAAACTATAAACAATAAAAAAAATAAAAAATAAAAAAATGTAAAAATTAAATCTATGCATTTAATAATACTGTAACTAAAACGTTTCTGCTAGTTTATAATTATGGATGAGTAGTTGACATTAACATGTTTGATGGGCTATTTTAATGCAAAAATTAATTTTTCGAGGTTCTGTGAGCTTATGTGTGCACTGTTACACTTTCATACAAGAATGGTAATACCAATAGCTATAAAACTTGGTATCTAAGATACAGAACTGCTTAAAAAAATAGCTTATGTCAAAGAAGACAATGTAATTGGGAGCAAAACTAAAGGATCAAGTTCTAAGTAAGTATGTAGTATTTTGGAGCTTTTATTACTATCACTTCATTTTCTACACCAGAACTTAATGGACCATATTTTGGAAACTTGTCTCTATCATCAGCCTAAATTCACTGCCACACTTCCTCTTCAAACTACCAGATAGCATTTCGGCTGGACATACTGCACAGTAAAATCCAACCAATTTAGGCATTGGCCAAAATGCCATTACAAGTCACAGTGCAGCAGTGAATCAAGGCTTGATGATTGAGAAAATAATCTCCAAGGCATTTTCCAAAAAGGTCTGCTGTAGAAATTGAAGTTAAAGTAATAAAAGTGCCAAAATTTTACACTTTATTTAGTTAATGGATTCTTTGGTTTTGCTCCCATTTACACTGTCTTCTTTGCCATAAACTATTTTCTAAACAATTCTTGTATCTGAAATTAAGAGCAATAAAAAAATTCAAATTTTACAAATGAAAATAACTTCAATGTGATTTCCCAAAGAAAGCACTTGTAATTTCAAATTTTGATAAGAATTACATTTTTTAATATCAAATATGTTTTGAATACAGTCAAACTGAAAAATTCAATGCCATGGCCAGGATTTGAACCATGGATCTCCCAGTCTCCATCCGGTTGCTCTTAACCATTGATCTACAGGCCAATGTGCCGTCATAACATTAGATTCTCCAACTGACTCGTATGTTTCCCGGTAAACCATTAGGGGCTCAAATATATGAGATACACACCGTTTTGGTGACTTACTATTGTAAGCACTTGAGTCCCAGGCTTCATCATTAAACCAGGATGGAAATTAATTAATTGATGGATTGGTGTAATTCATGCACTATAGGCTGGACAGCCATCATGTTGGTACCATAGGTTCCTCCTAATCTGCATAGGAATGTCTTACAGCATCTGTGAAAGATGTTCTGTTAGGATGCTGCGATATTTGTGCTAATTCAGTGTTGCTTTTATGAAAACAAGGCCTACAAACTTATGGTTCACTATCCTATACCATGCGTTTAAACTCCATGGATGCTATGTTCCATCGGCTAAGCCAATGGGAATTGTCAACAGACCAATAGTGCATATTTCTGTGTTTTGACTGGCCATCATTAGTAATGTAGCTTTATTGTAAACAAGATGTCTAGTGTCTTTAATCGACTCTCTTTAAAGTTAATTACACCACCACTTTCTCAAAACTGGTTGAAGAGGTTGATAAACAATTGCACATATGGTACACATCAAGTAGACATTGTTTTGACATGAATGAACTGCATTCTTCCTACACTCTCCATGCCCGCCTTGGTAACGTAGATGGCAGTATGTCTGCCTCACGTTCAAGAGGTACAGAGTTCGAATCTCGGTCAGGGTGAGTTACCTGTATAAGGGTTCTTCTGGGGTTTTCCCTTGTCCTTAAAAGACGATTGTTGAGTAGCTCTAAGCCCCAAGGACCCCGGACTCATTTGAGCACCATTTCATCAATTTCATTCATTGTCCGATATGACTTAACGTTGAAGGACATAAATTACGACAACAATACACTCTCCATACATGAGCATTTTCACTAGAATCCTGCTACAAATACAAATGACATAATTTAGCATACCTTTATTTTGATGTAACTAAGCAGTGTTTCATTTAAAAAATTGTATTTTTGTTAAAAAAATACACTTTCTTAGTATTATTAAAATGTCTTTATTAGACTAAAAGTACAAGCCCTTGGCTATCAAACAATGGTAAGAAAACTGCACAATAGCATTATATGTGTTTGGAGGAATTTAGTAACAGTGACATCAAAATTAATCTCAGAAACTATTTGTAGTTGGTTTATTAATACTCGTCACTTACTTGTTTATATTTATGAGAGACTAGTTTCAAAGGCATTCGCCTCCATTTTCAATCTCTTTCCAACTGGCATCTATTGTTGTCTGCTCTCTCTCTGGTGGTGGAACTATGAACTTCTTTGTCGAATTATCTACTGGTGGGATTTCAAAGTTCATTACGCGATCCTTATTTTTCCATATGAATATGTTCTCCCATGTTGTCAATTTATTTTGGTTTATCACTCCTTTTAATCATTTTGAATTTGGATCAATGTCATGGTTCTCATTCCAAAAGTGAAATGCTACCGCTGACTTATCTTCTTGTTTCAATCTGATGTTTCTAAAGTGCTCTTTGACTCTGGTTTTTAGATTTCTTTTAGTTGGACCTATGTAGCATTCTTCACAATTCTTACAACTTATCTGGTATATTGCGGATCTGTTAGCTGATGGGATTTCATCTTTTGTTTTTGAATTTAGCAATAGACACTCAATTTTAAAATTGCTAAATTCAAAAACAAAAGATGAAATCCCATCAGTTAACAGATCCGGAATATACCAGATAAGTTGTAAGAATTGTGAAAAATGCTACATAGGTCAAACTAAAAGAAAGCTAAAAACCAGAGTCAAAGAGCACGTTAGAAACATTAGATTGAAACAAGAAGATAAGTTCAGCAGTAGCATTTCACTTTTGGAATGAAAACCATGACATTGATCCAAATCCAAAATTAATAAAAGGAGTGATAAACCAAAATAAACTGACAACATGGGAGAACATATTCATATGGAAAAATAAGGATCGCGTAATGAACTTTGAAATCCCACCAGTAGATAGTTTGACAAAGAAGTTCATAGTTCCATATTCATCCAATATGATTAATAGATGAGAATGATAAAATTTTACGTAGGGAAATTTCATTAATACCTCCAAGCAACATTCTGATTTAATCGTCCTGGAGTATTTTATCGACAAAGTTCATCTAAACGTTCATATCTAATATTAGCTAAACAAAACAACCCAGAAGAACATAATCCATGAGCAATTATTAAAACACCAGAGAGCAGACAACAGATGCCAGTTGGAAAAGAGATTGAAAATGGAGGCAAATGCCTTTGAAACTAGTCTCTCATAAATATAAACAAGTAAATGACGAGTATTAATAAACCACTCAAAGTATAAACTTGAAAGAAGCATAGGGACAGTGAAGCACAAATTAATACAAAATTGAATCGAGAATATATTGACACATTGCTTCACTCACACTGTTTATTCACAGGACATGTTTCAAGAGCTCTTGCTCCTATCCTCAGCTGATACTCGACTAGTGCAAGTTGTAGTGGTTTCTTCTTTCTCCGTATATAAGGAGAAAGAAGAAAACCACTACAACTTGCACTAGTCGAGTATCAGCTGAGGATAGGAGCAAGAGCTCTTGAAACATGTCCTGTGAATAAACGGAGAAAGAAGAAACCACTACAACTTGCACTAGTCGAGTATCAGCTGAGGATAGGAGCAAGAGCTCTTGAAACATGTCCTGTGAATAAACAGTGTGAGTGAAGCAATGTGTCAATATATTCTCGATTCAATTTTGTATTAATAAACCAACTACAAATAGTTTCTGAGATGCACAATAGCAGTTTCCATTTCTGAAATACATGCAGTGCAAATTTTAAAAAAAAATTCTGTACCGTATTCTAATGTGTAAGGACTATGATATAATGAAGCACAAAATTAATATAATTTTGAGTCAAACTAGTACTCAATGCTCCACTTATTGCTAGTATTTACCTAGAACACGTTTCGTTAGGATCTTCCTAATATCATCAGCTGTTGCCGACTAATGGATGTCGGTTCAGTGAACTCCTCGGAGGTGATGGTTGCGTCTCTGTCGGCATCTTGATGAACTTGAAATTTGGGTTTTCTTCAAAGGTTAAACAATTTTCTTTCATGTTTCTTCATGAAGATTTTTTTCCCACGTGGTTAATGCAGCTGGACCTTGGACACTTTTTAATAAGTGAATTTCTCATTCTATATCATGATTCTCCTTCCAAAAATGGTATGCTACCGCCGATTTATCTATTTCTTTGTTCCTGATGTTCCTAAAATGCTCTTTAAGCCTAATGTTCAAGTTCCTTTTTGTTTTTCCAATGTAAAAGTTGTCACAGCCCTTGCAATTTATTTGGTACACACCTGATTCTTTGTCTGTGGTGATCTCCTTTGTATTATGTGATTTCAAAAAGTGTTGTACACTAAATTTGTTCTGTGGGGCAAAAGTAATATTGTGTTCTTTGAAGACTTTTTGGAGCATTGAGTATTAGTTTGACTCAAAATTATATTAGTAGTTACTTGTTTGCATCTTTGTCTTTTGAATTTATCAATTTTCTTTTTACCAATTCAGCACGGAATCTATTGTATTCTGCAATGTGAATTATATTATTGTACTCTTTGATATATTCCATCTTGTTTAAAGGTACATTAACCAGCCTGTAAGTTAAACTGTCGATAGCAGCATGCTTGTATTGTCTTGGGATATATCCATCTGATTTTATGAAATTTTCTGTGGTGTTTCCTTCTACGTATGCCATATTCCCGTTTTGTAACAGTTTGTAAATACTAGCAATACGTGGGGTATTGAGTATTAGTTTGACTCAAAATTATATTCACCTGGACTGGTTTCAGCAAATTATTGAAAAATAAAAAGTTTTAGGATCAAGAAAATTCAACAGCAAATCATTACTTTCATCCAAAAGCAAGAAGCCAATTTATAAGAGGTTCACATATGACCAAATAGTAATGCTCATTTTAAAAAGAATGTTTATGAATTACTATATTAGAGTGATTTTAAAAAGTTTGATATGCTGCACTCATATGACTTTCTCTACTCTCTTCTTTATAAACTCACTTTTAAGTCATGTTAACCGAGACAAACATTTGTACAAATTATGTATATTTCCTTGTAAATGGAAATCAGGAAAACAGTAAGCTTAAGCAAGTAAAATCTTTAAAGAGCTGGTAGCTGTGTGTAAGCTTTAAAATTTAATTTGTGCTGCACAATTGGTTTTTCAATATCAACAAATTTAAAGCCACAAATGGCTGTTTAATCTATCCTTTCAAAAAGCTGAAGAATATTATAAATCAAAATTGAATCGAGAATATATTGACACATTGCTTCACTCATACTGTTTATTCACAGGACATGTTTCAAGAGCTCTTGCTCCTATCCTCAGCTGATACTCGACGATACTGATACTCAGTCGAGTATCAGCTGAGGATAGGAGCAAGAGCTCTTGAAACATGTCCTGTGAATAAACAGTGTGAGTGAAGCAATGTGTCAATATATTCTCGATTCAATTTTGATCTAATTTGTGCTTCACTGTCCCTACGCTTCTTTCAAGTTTATACTTTGAATATTATAAATACCAACCTAAGATTTAATTCTGATCTTCAAAAGTTGCAGCATGAACATTTTCAAGTATGTCACGAAAAATGTGAACTACCAAACACTATTACCTATTACAAGTACTAATTACTATTTGAAAAATTTTTCACATTTTATTTTCTCAAAAATAGCTTCAACAATTATGTAACAAATGAAGATAGTAACAGTGCAGCAACAAATACTACACAAATAATTATATTTGTGTAGCTTCAACAATTTTGATTAAAATACCATTGAGATATTTTATTAAAAAGTAAACTGTACATACAGAATTTAATGGGAATAACCTGTGAAGTATCCTTACTATAAGCTTCGCAAAAGTTAAAGGCATATGGAGGCGCGCCCCCTGCAGACTCCAGCAAAACCTAAGCTTGCTCCTCCTACCAGCGCTGCCAAATGTGGTACATGCATCTCACGCGCCTGAACTGAGAACATTATCTCATTAATTGAAAATGACAAATGCCGATCTGATAATAAGAAATAATTTTATTTTCTAATCATGGCCGTACAAAAATCCAATTTCTACAATATTTACAATGCGAGCAATGCACGTTTTACCTTTCATATGGTTATGGTTACCCAACATCCATTCATTCAACACAGATAAGCCTGAAAAACAACATTCCTTTCTGACAACACTTATCTCAAGCATAAATAAACAGTTCACCTACTGCATGCAGTTTGAAACAGACCAAGTTAATGTTCAGTTAGTTTTCAGAGTAGGGTTTGTTATTTTGTTAAAGTGAATGGCATCATTAAGTCGTGAGTCAAATTCAAGCTGAAATATTGCTAATAATACATTAAATTATTATTATACATATATATTTTCTCAACTGCTTGTGATCCGAATGCGTGAACATGTCCCTCGAAGCTGGAACAAGTGATTTTTCATCAACAAACATGAAGTGATTCATTCTTAGAGCAGAAGAATAATATTTAATATGAACAAGTTTTTACAAAAGTTCTCCAATCCAGAATATAGGACAAGAGTTCATTTTTCAAAAGCACAGCAATTAACTGCAGAAGCTTGTGGTGCAGGTAGTGCACATACAGTGCCAATAATTTGTAGTGAAGCAGCTTCATGCTTAAAAAAGGAAACGTGTCCGTATTTCAATCTCCGGGAAGGATCCACGAAATTGGAAAGCGAGTTACTGGATTGGAAACCATGCTTGCTGTTCCACTGCTGTGACGTGTGTCAAGGTAAGATTTTAATGTTTTAGGAATATTTAATGTGCTGTTTAATTACAGGAAATATAGGTAGAACCTTTGCTGGCGTGTAAAACGTGCTATGTACAGAACCTTTGCCAGTACACCCGCCACGCTTGACAACAGCGCTCTGCTTGAGCATTGGCCAGCATTCATATGCCTTTAACTTTTGCGAGCAGTATAGGAAACTGTAGGAGATATACATACATTTCAGTAAAGCACACAATGTATGCCAAGTAAAATTGTCAGTGACTGTCATTTCCAAATATATTCTTTGTTACGGATTTGAATTTGCATAAACTTGATTTCCTCAAAGAGAAAACTGCTTTTTTCTTTCCCCCTCCCCCCCCCCCCCCATCCCAGTCATGCAAAAAGAATGAAATTTTAACGTCAACACACAGAGGTTCACTCTAAAAATATCACTTAAACATACTGTATTCCTTAATCCTTGTACCTATAAGTAATTATGTATCAAACCAACTATTTCTGCATGTTTACCTAGAGAAGGAGAGAGAGGGAGGAGAGAGAGAGAGAGAGAGAGAGAGAGAGAGAGAGAGAGAGAGAGAGAGAGAGAGAGAGAGAGAGGGAGGGAGGGAGGGAGGAAGAAAATACAGTTATCAGAAAAAAACTGCGGACTTCTGAATTTTCACAGATATATTGCATAAAGTATGTTAAGAAATAGTGAACAAGAAGGCACCTTACCAGGAGCAGCTGCTGCTGTTGCCTGCTTAATGGTGGAATGATTCTACTCCGTACATAACTTGGAGTTCCAGAAGGAGAAGCTTGGCTAGTAGCAACAGAACTAATTCCAGTTCCACTCTCTGCCTGTGATACAGTACCGCTGCTACTAGCTTCTGAATGCTGCTGCTGTGGTGGATGAATAACTTCTCCTGAGGATGCCACAGGCACTGTTACTGAACTTGCAGCTGCAGATTGTGACATGCTGTTGTCTGCTGTACCTGCTACACTGCTTCCTGATTGATTTGGAACTTCATTACTGTCTTCTGTAAATAAAATACAATTAAAAGCTTGAGTATTAACCATACATCCACAAATTTGATAAATAACATTTACCAAAATAAGTGTTTTAACTCTCACAATTATTTTCTTCTTCTACTTTGAAAGGCTCTATTATGGCACATCTCAATAAGTTTTCACCTTTCCTTTCTGTTAAGGGGATGTGGATTTCAGTTTTATATACTTAGTTCTCCTAACTCCTATTACATCGTCCATCTATTTGTGCTTGGGCACTTCAGCAATTAAAAGCCATTAACGACTCCCTTTTGCAGAACGTGGATGTTTATATGTGCCTAAATCATAAAAAAGCAACACTTTTTTAATCATTGAAGTTATTTTGATAATTCACCACTGAAAAGTAATGTTCCTCCTGAGGGATACAGGCTTTAGGTTGAGAATGCTATAGAGTAAAAATAGTTATTTTTATTCTTGAGAATACCTGCAAAGACCAATAAGTTGATCAAAACTTCATGAATCATCAACCATGTAAATGAAATAAAATTCAAACTTTTAGCCAGTGTACACTGTGTAACAGGGTTTCATGAGTTTATAGCTTCAATGCAACTGGGTTTCATGAGTGTATAGCTTCAATGCAGATATATTGGTTACAATTTAACTGAGAATAGTTAAGATTTTTTATGTTATTTTCCAAAAATATTTATAAATTCATATTAACTGAGTATATTGTGAATTGCTTTCATGTGTTAGCATCATTTAGGTATTTAGGGAATTATGTTTGATTTAAATCAGCTTCATTTGAAAATGAACACACTAACATGGCCTATATACACCTAAGAATTATTTACTACAAAAATATGTTTGATCTGATTCCCAATACTATTTGTAGTTAGTATCTCAAACTATGTCACCTATATTTTAATTTTTTGAGGAACCAGTTTCAGGAGCTGTTGCTTCCACTTTCAACCCCAAAGATAAAAAAAATGATGTTTCCTGCAGTTTTCTCTAATGTGGTGGAACTATGAACTTCTTAATTGAAAAAACTATTTGTAGTCGGTTTTTAACAATTCGTTACTTACTTTTTATATTACTGAGGGACTAGTTTCGGAAGCCATTGTGTTCCATTATCAACCTCAAAGGTTCAAATGAAGGTCATGATTTAACAATGTATTTATTTTAAATATCTGATGATCCCATCCCCAGTAACATCAAAGAACATTTCAGGAGTGTGCATCTCTCCCACCTTCAAGATCCTCAATGCTTAAAGGGGCTATGGCAAACAAAACATTAAAAATTGCATGCACGCTCACTCTATTCACTGCAGTAACTAGTGTAGACCTGGCAAAAAAAATTTTGCTGTGGTTAGTGTGGCAAACGTCGAAGAAAATTATGCTAGTCTATCTGGTGCTTAGGTTGTCCATTTTTGTGCTTTTGTCCATTTCAATTCTGATGGTTGGTTTCCAAGCGGAGCTGAGCTGTAGCCCATCCTGAATCAGCATGCCCCTCTCAGGAGGATGGCCAGCACTTCCTTAACTACCCTCCCACTTGGCTAAGATGGTTGCGTCACCAAAGCTGGCTCTATTGTCCATTTCAAAACAGTGTTCCACAAGCCCTTGTCAGACAAAAGCGTATTCAATAACAATAATTCTCCTTTTAGGACATAGTTATAAGTCACTGGCAGAGTTCATCATAAGAAAATATTGATCTTGTTTGACACATAAAGTGCAGTGAGCATTGTTAGTGCCACATGTCAATTTTACAAAATTGCAGCTAGTTGGTATTTTGCTAAAGACAGTTGGAAAAACATTTAAGGATGTTCCATATCTTACTGTTTATAATTTTGCCATTAATGATATTCTCTAGATGTACTAGTAACTCAGAATTAGCTTATGATTTTATACTAGACAATGATTTTCTGGAGACACTTTCTTTTGTGTGATGCGAGAATATTTTTTAAATCCCAAAGATTCTCGTGTTGCAGCCAACATGAGAAAAATGTATAACACTTATAGCCAACCTCTGCAAAAATGCTCCAGACGTATGTCCAACACCGGCGCAGAAAGACACGTGAATGCAATTAGCGCAGGTCAGTTTTGGAAAATACTGGCCATGTTTCCCCTCAGGTTTTATACTTCACAAAAGTAGGCTTGCTGTCCAGCAGAAGTACCTATTGTACTGTTACAAGTGAAGGTTGTTCGCTCTGTGCATTCTTCGAATATGAGTATTTAAGATCCATTCAGTAGAATGTTGTTGAAAATCAGGAAATGGCTCGACAAATCAGTAAAATGGATTTCTCCTTTTATTTTAATAATGAGGAGGCCTGCCTTCAATTATTATTCAACGAGGGTCTGCTGAGGACACGGATGTTGTGTTCCGAATGCAATGCCGCCCTTAGTGTAATTAGCTAGTTAGTGCATATAAGGGACCATGCTATGAGTTTAGTGAAATTGTTTACCTAATTACTGTAAATTAGGGACCACTGTGTTTGTTTAGTGTACTTAGTTAGCTCGGTAGTGCAATTTAGGTACTTTGTTAGTTAGTTTGCTAGATATTGTAAATATAAAAAGAACAATATGGGGACTGATAGGGACAAATACAACTGTTGGCAGCATTGCATTCAATGGAGAAACAAGGAAAATTAGGCTGCACTGAATTCTTCAATATAGCTACATATGCAATAAGTAAATAAACAAACAAGTTATGATTTCAGTAACATTAAAAACATTAAAAGAATGCCCTCCAGCACGAAATTGCACTAAAATGTAAAGAAATCATATTAAACATCATAGTTGTATATAGAAACATCATAATTGTATTAAAAGTGTGAAGGACTTAGAAAAAAATTGCTGCGTCAAATATTAGAAAGAGGAGCCGATTTTCTTAATGCACATAATGTCACTGATCGTTGCAATTACAACTCATGTGAGTTGTCAGTATGTGATTATTGGGGCCCAGATTTTTATGTACTAAAACTAAAGTATTTATTTTTTATGTGCTAATAATTCCCAAAATATATCCTAAAAACTCAAAAATGGTTTCAAACAGATTAAGACAAAACATCTTATAAAGGAACTCAACAATTTGCAGTTAGAAATGATTTAAATACCTTCTTGGAGTTGCAGTACACAACAAATATCTTCATTACAAAATTGCACATCTCGTCATCTTGCCTATTATGTGGTTCAAATGGGAAGAGTTCTGCCAGTAGCAAATCAGATCTGTTAATGCACTCAGCATTGCCACCTCATTACCCCCCTCCCCACTCTTTTAATATTTCCCTCTCTCTCTCTCGTGAAAGTGCAAGTCTTCTTAGCACTAGACGTAAGGGAACTAAACTGAATTTTCCAAACCTTTATATTAATGCAGTTGTTGAAATAATAATTGCAACATGCATATTTGCATATTATGCACATGCCTTAAATGCTATAATCATAGATTATGAATTACCTATTTTTCTAATTCAACAAAACTGTTAGTGGCGCATCTATAGAGCTGCGAAACTCACTTATGTCAAGAGACAATTTGTCATTGTCATTGTCTTCTCATCCGAGTATTGCAAATTTATGATGAAAGGCTCCAAAATCCTGTCATGTGCTAATTCTTTCCAAAAGTATCTTTTTGTAGTTTATCTGCATGTCTCGAGCTGTTTTCCCAGTCTTGTATTATTTCTGTTTGCAACATAATTTGAGCCCACATTAACTCAATTGGATTGTACTGGCAGTGGTAAGGGGAAAGTTTTTTTTTTACATCCTCCAACGTTAAGGCATATCGGACGATGAATGGAATGGATGAAATGATGCTCAAATGAGCCCAGGGTCCATAGAGCTTAGAGTTACCATACATTCGTCTTTCAGGATAAGGGAAAACCACAGAAAAAACCTTATCCAGGTAACTCACCCTGACCGATGCTCAAGTTCTTCTCAGGAAGCAAGCCACCTCCAAAAATTAAAGATCTGATGAGACCAGTGGAAGACAAACTGGACTTCCAAGTTCTATATAGGAAAAACCGGAAGGACCATCGCTACCAGAATAAACGAACATGAATGGAGCATTCGTTTAATGCAATCTGAGAAGTCTGGGCTGGCAGAGCAATGTTTTGATAACGACCATAAAGACAACTTTCAGGAGACAACCATCTTGGCAAAATGCAACAGTTACTGGGCGTGGAGAATTAAGCAGGCTTTGGCTATTTCCTGAGAGAAGCACGTTTAATTGTGATGTTGGATTTCAGTTCAGCTCCTCTTGGAATTCAGCCTTAAAAATGGAAATCCATCGACTTAAGCACAGATCAATACAGCTTGATAATCAATTTAAGTAGTTATGTTTCTTTGACCCAATTAATTTTCTATACTACCGCCACCTCCTGACCTGGCATTTAATTTACTGAAAAGTCTTTTGTTCAGTAATGCAAATTTTGACAGTGTTTTGTCTTTGCTTTTATTTAAGTTATATCCTGTGATTCATATGTGGTTTTAACATTTAATAAATATCCTGATGATGGGAGAGATGCACATTCCCGCAACGTCAATTTCAAATCATCTTTTCACCTGGCTTGCTTCCCGAGAAGAACTTGAGCATATTCGTCGCCAAGAAAGCTTCAGGTCTTATTTCACCCTGACTGAGATTCAAACTCGGGACCCCTTGAACATGAGGTAGACAAGCTACCATCCACGCTACCGAGGCAGGCAGGAGGAAGTTGAATTACCTTGTGTCTCATTTCAATTACAAGTTGATCCAGCTAATACGCATTTCCCTGGTTTTTAAATGGAAGAACTGAATAATACTGCTTTAAACTCTCTCGAGTTTACTCTAGAGCAGTGGTATCATTGAGAGGAAATAGGGTGGTTATCTTTTCCCCCCTCTTAGTTAACCTTCGTAGGTGATGTAATAGATTCTGGAGTGAGGAAGAGTGTGCGGAAGATTCAGTGGCGGATTGTTAAAATATTTACTCATAATTTTTATGTGCATAATTGAATACCAATGTGAATTATACTTTTATAACTACATGTTAATAGTTATTAGTTCATAATTTAAGTGGAGTTCTTATTCTTATTAGCTATTAATTTGTCGATTTCAGGCTCTGTAACAGGACATGTTGACTGTCCGCCGCTTACTTGTATTTGTTTTAAAACACAAAGGGGTGTAGACATACCGCAGTAGCCAATGCCAGTCAACTGTTCCCCTGCACTTCCACGCCACTAAGCGAAAAACTGAAGGTGAAAAGGAGGGGAGCCACCCTCAGCTACACTTGATGGCACCTCTGCTCTAGAGTAAAGAGTAAACCATTCATAAACAAATATATAATGTGCCAAGTCACGTTCTGCCGATGCACCTTTCTACAAGCCAGCAGGAAGTGTACTGTTCTCACTCGAATATAACAAACCATTGGCTTATTCAAAGTAATTCTTCCATCACGTCATCTCAAATGTTTACATTTCAATTCTGAGCAATTACAAATATACATACATGCATACATGCCAACCAATAATGATATTCATTAAAGATGCTTACATCACGATGCATTTTTATAATAGTACTTTATTTGTATTAGGAAAACTAGATGAGCTAAAAATATGGGGTTTTTAGGTTATGTTAGACACATTACTCTCTTAAATATTAACGCAGAAGCATTATTAACAGTGAAGTATTCTTCATTTTTGAGTTAGATTAATGAGTCACTATGTTTACACTCAACATTACTCTCTACCTTAATCATGGTGCAGATTTTACAAAATTTGAATTTTTGTCTTAGAGCGAATAGCATTTATTAGAAATGTATAGCTGGGTGCTAGTCACACACCCAATGTGGGAATGCAATATGACAACACCGCAGGACTCCAATTGGTTACTCACCTAGTAGCACTCAAGGACAAACATCGTCCCATTTGAAACACATAATTATCTTTATTATCTATGCCTTATATTGGGAAAAGGAATATTTTACATCAGATGACAACCTGTATATTTGATGAAGGGAATATCACTATAGTGCACGCACTTTATGTTGTCACCCATTTTGTAGAAAGAGAAAACTGATCAGCTTTAACTGTCATCCTTTTGGAATGGTCGGCATTTGGGATACAAGACATTCCTTCCAGAAACCAAGTTGTGTCAGTGCTGAATTCCTAGTCATTTCTGTATTTCATATTTCTCTTCCTCTTCAATATCAGGTATTTCAAAATGCTTCCTGCAGTCAAGTATCTGAGTCTTCTAAATTAATTAAAAATTGATAACATATTGTTTCTTAAACGTGCTTGTCCCAATAGAACTATTCTAGTTTTAACATGGTTTAATTTATTTAAAAAAGTGATTGAATTCAATAAATTTACGTGAGGACTTAATAGTTGATTTTGTTAAACTTACTGATTTTTGTTTGGATCAAAATTTTTTCAACAAACTTCTGGCTTAGCAATGGGCAATCCTCTCACCTTTTCTTGCTTATCCTTTTATGAGTGTTTTCAAATGCAAGTCACTAAGGCATTTCCTTTGATTTTTAAAACATGGTATAGATATGTTGATATCTTTGCTATTGTTCCTGATAAACATATTAACAATGCTTTAAAATTACTAAATTAACAAGATAAAGCTATAAAATTCACATTAGAAACTGAAAATAATGGATTTCTTCCTTTTCTAGATTTGAAGATCATAAGAAATAAATTAGATTTTGGTATTTATAGGAAGTCTATTCATATCGATAATTACATAAAAAATAAATGTTTTAATCCTTTTTCACATTAATTTGCTGTTTTTAATAGTTTGATTTATAGATTAATAAACATACCCTTGAATAAAAAAGAATTTAATAAAGAATATAAAGATATTATTAATACTGCTTTAATTAATGGTTTTAATAAAGACTTTATACAAAAGATTGAAAAATATAAATATCAAAAAACTGTTAATGATATTTCTACCCTTAAAACAATAAAAGACAATTATAATTTTAAAAAATTTACTTACCATCCTTGAGTTAATAAACATTTTCAAAGAGTTTTTAAAGAAGTTGGTATAACCTTAGTTCCTCAAAATAAACATAGTATTAAAAATTTACAACATTTTTCTAAAAAAGATAAAATTCCTAATAATAAAAAATCTGGTATTTATCAATTTAATTGTTTAGTTTGTGATCGGGTTTATATTGGAAAGACGAAATATAATTTGGAAACCAGAACGAAAGAACATTTTTGTAACATTAAGTATAAACAAACTCATAAATCGGCCGTAGCAGATCATTTTTGGTCATTCAACCGTGAAATAAATCCTGAGGTTAAATTATTAAAACAATTAAATGGTCCGATAGATTTAGTGGTTTGGGAAAATATATTTATTTTAAAAAATAAACATCGCGTAATGAATTTTGAAACACCAGGAGTTGATTCTGCTTTTAGGTTTGTTTTGTTTTCAGATTTTGGTAATACTGGAAAAACATAAGAACATGGTAACTGGAATCCTTGACAACGTAGTTTATTTATGGACTGAAGATACAAACAATCTGTTTGTGAAATCGTTCTCCATTAGAAAGAAGAATTAACACCAATTTCTTAAGATAAATGAAGCCTTTGTTACAAATATTTATATTTGTGTAATATTTATTGCTTCATTGTAGCTAGCTTCATTTTCTATGTAATAAGGAATTTAAGTTAAGAATTTTAGGTTAACAGTGTCAACAAGAACGTTCCGATGAAGGTTAACTATGCTCATGTTTAATCGCATGCTAGTTATGGTATACTTTTCAGGGGAAATCACTCTTGAGAAGCTAAGATATTTATTTTGCAAAAAAAGGCTATTAGATTAATTTGTGGAGATCATTCAAAAGAACATTGTAAACCACTTTTTAATCATTTAGGTATTTCAACGTTGCCATTGATGTATGTGCTGAATTGTCTTTTATATGTTAAAGAAAATGCTAAAAGCTTTATACTTTGCTCTAATATACATAATTACTCAACTCTGTTTGAATTTATATATAAATAAATTTAAATACAGTAACATTCAGAATAGTTTTATAGTTGTTTCAATTAAATTATATAACTTTTTACCACAAAGACTAAGAGAGCTCCCATTTTAAGTTTTAAAAGAACCATATGCCATACATTGGTGGCAAAACCATTGTATTCTATAAATTATTCTTATAATGTGGCTTGGTAAGTTTTAATTTATGACGTTGCTATACTGTAAAGTTTACGGCAATAAAGGCTATCTATCTATCCAACTATATGCTGTGGAATCATTAAGCAGAAGCAATAAATCATAATTACACCATTTGGCACAGGTATTCCAAAGTTTCATTAAACACCCTCGCTATTGTAGTACAGTTTGCAGCTGGAATTTCTTTACAGCCTAGCAAGAATTTTTGTGGAGAAATTTTTTCATGATTTTTCAGTAAGTCTACGGACACGTTTCCCACTTTTCTACCACTGGCATCAATAGTTTTGTCACTGATGTCCAGATTTTTCATTTTCACAAGCGGACCTTATGTGAGTTGTTTTCTCATTGCAATATAGAACACAATTTTTCAGCAGTGTCAACTCGTCAGGCAAATTTATTTTTGTATATTTAGTAAGAAACTTCCGGAACTCAGGATTGTTCCTTTTATGCAGGGGAATTTCAGTTGAAATAATTGCTTTACTAACTGTGAATAACATTCTGAATTTTGGTATGACAGAAGATGGTGTAGATTATCTTATATAAGAAGCTGACTTGCAGCTGCTGTATTTAATTCCTGACAAAGTTGCTCTACCTGGAAACTCTGAACCACATTAACAGATTTTGCCTACAGCTGGCAAAATTGTATTCTCCCCTAAGTGGTAAAAAGTGTTTTTAAACTCTAGTACATACTGATGCAAACATTCATGTACATCCAATTTTACAGTTGAGGTTTTTAATTCACACTGCTACTTAACATGCATCCTGCACTGTGGTGTAGTGGGCTAGAGCATGTGCTTTGGTTTGTTGTGTCCGGAATGAGCCCAGGATTGATCCTGCCTCTGGGGAGTGCAGATTTTAAGTCCCATGTGCTGGTGCCCACTCAGTATCATGAGAAAATTGAGGTGCTACGCTAGGTAGACCACCCAAGTAGAAAGCCAACTCTTCCCTGTATACGTTGGATGATTGCCCATCTCTGCATGAGGATGGCAGTTGGGTTGGCAGGCTCAGGTCCACTTGGGGTTTTTACGTCATGGGTTTACTTAACTGCTTTATTGTGATCTAGTTGTACTAATAGGTACAAACAATACTGAGCTCTATATATAACATCAAACAACTATGATGCAATCTCATACAATTCTGTACTTCCCCGGTTTGGACATGCAACTATTTATGGAAAAAAAGTGTATAACATATTTGTTTACATATCTTTTTTTGCAAAATATGTATTTTTATGTGAAACAAAATTTTGCAAATACACTTCTTTAACCTAAATTAGGATATTAAACTTTGTTATAGATATTGCATATTAAGGGGAAAAAATTTATTTACGTACAAATCTGTGCTCTAGTGATAACAGGGAGAAAAAGTGTGCAAGATGTTAGGATTCCAACTTTTACCAGCTGCTATGTTTCCATGCAGGCTTTGCTGAAATATTGAACAAAATGATCTTTGAACCCTCTATCTGCATTAGGCACAAAAAAAAATATATATTTTGGTTCCTTCTGTGTATTCTGTAATATACCAGGCTTCAAAGCAACATGTTCTTACTCTCCATAGCAACTCTGTTGTAGCATAAATGTGCCAGAATTACTTATGAATGTTCATGCTGTTGTTTTGCTACATGGAACATCTTTTGAAAACTTGAATTCAAGATGAAGTGTTCTGGCAGGAAAGTGTCCAAGGAAAGACTCACAAGTCCCATTTCCTCAGCATTGAACATCTGTAGGATCATAATCTACAATTAGGTGGTGGATAGATGCACCCGCGGACGGCTGGGATAGCGCAGGCCTGAGGAGGGAGCAGTTGGCAGACGCCGACTTAGGGCCACACTTGAAGGAAGTGGAGGCCAGGACAAGAACAACCTGGGACGACATTGCACCAAGGAGCACCACATTGATAATGATAATATATATATATATATATACGGGTGCTCAACTACGGCGGTCATCAGCGCCCTTTAAAAAACTAGTCATGGCAAAAGCCAAAAACTATACAAGTGTAACAAAACCTATTAAAAATACACGTACATAAAAAAAAAAAAATCAATCAAACCCTACTAAAAATTTTGTTCGCTATATCCTAAACTCTAAACTAGAAAAGAATCTAAAAACCTTCTCCACTACTGCGTTATCGTCTGCTAGCATTTCTGCAAAGCTGGCCGGCAGCTGCAGAGACGTCCTAAGGTCTGCTAGGTGAAAATACTTTAGCAGCACGTGTCGTACAGATAACGCTTCATTGCAAAACGGACACAGTGGAGAAGGCTCCTTTTTAAATAGAAAACTATGAGTAAAAAAGCAGTGCCCTATACGCAACCGAGCCAAATTCACCTCCTCGTGACGAGAGGACCAACAGGAGGTAACCCAGGGAATCGGAAGTTCTTTCACAGATCTAAGTTTATTATTGCGGAGAGCGGACCACTCTTCCTGCCAGCAGGTTTGCACAGCTCTCTACAATACGGCCCTAAAATCTTCCGATGTCACAGATGGTACTCAAACCCTGGGCTTCATGGTAGCCGTCTTGGCTGCCGAATCCGCCATTTCATTCCCCCGCAAGCCTACGTGACCAGGGATCCATGCACACACCACGCTAACGCCAGAAGCGTGTAAAACATGGAGGGCATCCTGGATATGCTGCACAATAGGGTGGTAGTTGTACAGCTGCTGTAGGCTTTGAAGTGCACTGAGGGAATCACTCAGGATTAAGCAGTCCCCCAACTTTCGTCGACATACGTGTAAAATGGCCCGGTATTTTGCATAGAGCTCTGCAGTAAAAATGGAAGTGCTAGTGTGGAATCCAAATGTATACGGTTCGGTTCCACACATGTAAGCACAGCCAACACCATTTGAATTCTTGGAGCCATCAGTATAAGTTACAAAATGGTCCTCATATCGTGATAAAAATTCTAAAAAACATGTGCGGATACTAGACATAGACATGGTAGCTTTATCATATTTAGTCATGTCCAGATCAACATGGGACGCTCTGCACAACCAAGGAGGGTATGTCCTCTCCCCCCTAGGATACATCTTGGGCATTTCAGTATCAAGATGTCTAAGGAGCTCCCGGAAACGAAAACCAGGTGGCTTTGGTTTAATAAAAGTGCTCCTATAACGCACGTCCATTAAGGTGTTAAAGAACGGCGTAAACGATGGATGACAGAGGAGGTTCTGCAGACTCAGCATACAGGTTTATAACTCGACTTGTTGGAAATGCCCCAACTGCTATACGTATACCGCAATTATGGACTGTGTCTAATCTCTTCAGCACAGATGGTCGTGCTGAGCCACAAACGATACTACCATAATCCAATTTGGAACAGATGAGTGCGCGATAAAATTGCAATAACACTGTACGATACGCTCCCCATGATTTTCCACTTAGTACCCGCAAGATATTTAAAGATCGGTCACATTGTGCTTTCAGTTGTGCTATATGCAACGACCAACTAAGTTTTCTATCAAATATCAATCCAAGGAACCTTGTCTCATCTGCAAAAGGTAGTAGATCAGCGCCTAGCCGGAGCCTTGGAGGTAGTCAACTCTGCTGACGCCAGAAGTTAGCACAGATGGTTTTCTCAGCGGAGAATCGGAAGCCGTTTTTTAAACTCCAACTCTTAAGGTTGTCCAAGGTGGTCTGAAGACTGCGCTCTAAAAACAGGGTGCGCTGAGATGTACAGTAGACGGCAAAGTCGTCTACAAATAGGCATGACGAAACCCCCTGAGATACACATTTCGAGATAGAATTAATCGCAATAGCAAAGAACGTAACACTTAGTACCGATCCCTGTGGTACACCGTTCTCTTGAACAAAAAGATTCAAAAAAACTGAGCCAACCCTTACTCGGAATATGCAGTCTTTCAACAATTCCTGAAGGAAGAGTGGTAGGCGTCCACGTATATTCCAGGTGTGCAGAGTACATAGCAACCCTGCCCGCCAACACGTATCATAAGCCTTTTTGAGGTCAAAAAATATTCCGACTGTTTGACAGTTTTTAAGAAAACCGTTCATAATCTATGTCGACATGGACACAAGATGATCCACTGTTGAACAGCATTGTCGAAAACCAGCCACCATACCAACCGCCCATTTATCATGCGTTCCATCACCTTGCATACGCAACTGGTGAGGGAAATAGGACGGTAGCTAGAAGGGAGGTTACAGTCCTTGCCAGCTTTCAAGATAGGTATAATGGTGGCTTCTCGCCACTTGTCCGGAAACGTGGCATCAACCCAAACACGGTTATAGACCTCAAGCAAGAATGCCTTACCTTCAGGTGAGAGATGTAACATTTGAACGTGGATTCCGACCGGTCCTGGTGCTGTCAGTCGCGATGATGAAAGAGCGTGCTCTAACTCTGCCAAGGTGAAGAGGCGGTTATAATCTTCAAGGTTTCTGGAACTAAACCGAAACCTTGAGATTCTACCTGAGTCTTAATTGAGATAAACTCAGGAGCATTGAGCTAGACACCTGAGCAAAGCACAGCCGAAGGTGTTAGCCACGACAAACGGATCAACAACAACAACTCCTGTAGTTGTTTTCAGACCAGCGATTGGCAACTGGGTTGATTTTCCAGCCACGCGCCTTAACCTATCCCATACAACAGAGGAAGGTGTACATCTGTTAAAAGATGATACAAAGTTGTTCCATGAAGTCTTTTTGCTATCCTTAATTATTTGCCTAGACTTTGCACGCGCTTTCGTGTACTCAATTAGATTACTTAGGGTAGGGTGTCGTTGGAATACCCTCAGAGCACGTCTACGAGCACGAATAGCATTCCTGCAGTCGTTGGTCCACCATGGGACAGGAAATCGACCAAGGTGGGTAGCCGAACGTGGAATAGACTGCTTTGCAGCGGAAAGAATTTTCTCTGTGAGATCAACTAAATCAGTCACAGAATCGTGCTCGTTGTAATCAAAGACAGCCAACTGGGTGTAAAGGTTCCAGTTAGCACAATCAATGCGCCATCTAGGGATACGCGAGGGAACATCTTGTGCTAAGAGACTAAGAATACATGGAAAGTGGTTGCTGGAATGTAAATCAAGGATGACATTCCACTGTAATGAAACTGATAACTGGGATGAACACACTGCCAAATCGATGTGCGAATAGGTGTTAAAGGTGTCTGAAAGGAATGTTGGCTCTCCGGTGTTCAGGAGAACCAAGTTATTGCTCTCCAGTAATTTTGCAATGAGGTTGCCTCTCGAACATGCCTGATTTGAGCCCCAGAGTGGGTGATGGGCATTAAAGTCTCCCACTATTAGAAATGGTGTTGAAAGTTGGGAAACCAGATCTTCAAGGTCAGTTAACGAGAGGCCATGTGATGGCGGTACATATACATTGCAAATGCAAAATTCGACTGAAGGCAGCTTAATCCTTACAGCTACAGATTGTATGTCAGATTGTAGCTATAATGGATCTACATATATGTCATCCCTGAGAAGCATCATAGTGCCCCCGTGAGCAGGAATGCCCTCTTCTGTTTCAATATCACACCTCAGTGGTGTGTAGCGTCTAATTTTAAACTTGTCTTGTGGTCGTAGCTTAGTCTCTTGTAAGCATACCAACAAGGGGTTATGCTTACTGAGCAAAAGTTCCAGTTCTGGTCGATGTGCTCTTAAACCTCGTAAGTTCCATTGAAGGATAGCCATGGCGATAGTAATGGGATATGTCAAATAAGTACGCACATTACGTAGGTTTCAGCGGTGGTCGGATCAACTTGCCCTTTTTCTTTGGTGGACTCATTTCGGCAGGTCTGTCCTGCCTCTTCTTTGCTGCCAATGCAGCAGTATGGTCAGGTACATCCTGCTCCATATCTTCTATGGAAGCGGACTGTTTCACTTCTGTAACTTTCGGTTCGAGAAGTTCGAAACGATTAGAAATTTCGACCGACGTAGATGACTATCGCCAGTCGGAGTCCTCCCCAGATGATGACTCCGAAGATGATCTCGGAGATGCTCTAGGACTTTTCTTGTTCTTAGTATTTTCAGGAGCAGGCTTTGCGCTTTCCTTCAGAAAGGCATTTCTATCATACTTAGTCTTGAATTTTATCTCTGGTGCTGGGAACATAACGGGCAATTTGGTTCTGTTGCTAGATGTCGATGCTTTGCCAGGCGACCTAACTGACTTGTTCTTATTTGCAGTAGCCTTTGGTGGTGTGCTCGGAGCTTTAGATGGTGGTACTGATGCTCTTGGTTGCGATCTAGGCACTAGAACTTTCTCTGATATAGTTGCCCCGTTCATATCAGATGTTTGGGTACCAGCCTCCCATTTCGGTGACGGAGCAGCCGCCACAGAGCTGTAGGTACGGGAGCTAGTTATAGAGGGCCTGTTCAAACGAAGAAGTTTCCGGGCTTCCAAAAAGGATACCTTCTCTTTAACCCGGTCCTCCTGAATGACTCGCTCTTCAATATAACGGGGGCATTCTCGTGAACTTGATGGATGTTCACCGCTACAGTTAAGGCATGCTGGAGGTGATGCACATGCATTTTCATGCATGCCATCTCCACAGCTGACACATGTAGGTACACCTTTACAGAAATCACTAGTGTGACCGAACCGCTGACATTTGTAGCATCGCAGAGGGTTAGGTATATAAGGTCTAACCTCTATCACTTCATACCCTGCCTTGATCCTTTGAGGGAGATCTATCCGATCAAAGGTCAAGAACAGGGTACGAGTAGGAACCATTTCCCCTCACTCTCTCCGTTGCACACGATGGACTGCTGTAACGCCTTGTTCTTGAAGTTTCTCCTGGATATCCTCGTTGGACATTCCATCCAACACGCTAGTGTTCACAACACCGCGCGATGAATTCAGGGTCCTATGCAACTCTACTTTCACTGGATAACTGCCCAGCATGTTGACTTTCAGTATCTTAGCTGCCTGGGAAGTTGAAATTGCTTCCACCAGCAGCGTACCATTCCTAGATTTTGTCCAAGATTTTATTGCACCAGCTATTTTGTCAAGACCTTTCTGAACTAAAAACGGATTAACCGTTGCAAAAGATCTGCCTTCCTCTGTTCTTTTAATTACTAAGTAGCGAGGACCACACTACTTTTTTTTTTTTTTTTTACACAGATGGTTTTGGTTTTTAATTTAAGGGAGGGTGTACCATAATAAATGGGCAAAGTTTCGTCCCCCAGTGCTCCCCACCCACCACAGAGCCCAACAGGGGGTCATCCCACTGGGATGACAGGGCTACACAGGGGATATAACGAGCTCGACGTCCCACTCACCCTGGAGTTCGGTACAGTACCTAGTCCTGGCCGATTGATTAGGGGTAGGTTATTCCCTAACCTCCCGTTTAGGCAAAGCAGAAGCCAAAGTAGTGTATTAGAAATGCGCACCCTCCCCGAATTCAGAAGAACACTGTTACGAATTCAGATATGCATCTCTCAACCACCAGGACAAACCTTTCCACCGACACGGGTCTCCACGCACGGCCTACACGTGGGTGGGCCTGTTGACCATCTCCCTCAACCACGAAGAGGAGCCCACACGAGGGAGACTGTTGGCTCGGGACCCCAGGTGCGCCAAACCCGTACCTACCGGAGTAGGCCCCTGGGGGGTAGGTGGTGGAGTTTTGGTTTCCGTCACGTCGCCTAACTTCCCTGCACATTCTTAGCTTTCTTACACATTTATTTCAAATGATGCTGTCTCTAGCCTTGAAGTAGTCCAGCCACCTGTAGATATCTTAAACTCTATATTTCCTAGCTCTTTAGAGACTTTCAGAGTCTCACTCTGTAACATGGGTCTGGATAAAGATAAGGTTTTTGCTCATGCACTTATGAACCATTCCTATACAATCCCATAATTTCTTCATTACCCATCTTCTTTGCCCTTCCCCCCCCCCCCCCTCTTACCTTTCATCCACTCATCTTATCCTTGTTCTTTGAAGTTTCATAAATTTGTATTTTACAATATCTGAAATGCAATATTATTTCACAAAGACTACGTTTATCTTTCTCACTAACGTTGATCAATTCATCTTTTAACTGAGTGGTAGAAACACACATTTTTTGTTGGACATGACGTCACTAAGCGCTACTAGTCAACTAAAACTGACAGCTGGCAGAAAATAGAAAACATTGTAGGCAGCACATTTCTTCAAGGCTTTTGACCATGTGGGATAGATCCCAATTCAGGAAATAATATGGTTATGAGTATAAATAACAGTGTTTTAACTTAATCGGTAATTCATGTGTATAATGTTGCTTTTCCAAATTATACAATTCTTAATTCTAACATTTCCATTCTAATTCATTTCTAATCGTATTTTCACCTGGCTTGTTTCCTGAGATCTTGAGCATTTCCATTCTGTTTCTGCATTAAACAAGTTTATTTTGTATAAAAAAAATTAACATATAAAAATAAATGCATTGCATGCATTGGGACCAATATACTTGACAACTGAGACTGATTTCCAAATTATACACATTCTGTTTAAATCAAGTTCTAATGTATTTTCTGTTTGCTCTTTTGATTAAAAGAACTATAAGTGATGTATTTTATCAGCCATTTTGTTTTGTGTTACCAATTATAAAATTTAGTCACATGATGAAAATTTCCATTTAAACTGTGAAATTCTAATAGTGATTCACTTTTAAGTGCATTTAACGTATGAAATAATGGGATTTAACCCTTTAATAGATGAATTATTTTGCAATGTATGCCACTCTTGTACTTATTAAACCAGTTGTCGTAACAATTTCCACGGTGCCTCAACGCAATTGATTCGAATATCCATGGTCATTAAAGTGATATATATTCTCAAAGCTAAACATCGTTGAATTCAAATCTCGGCAACTGCAGTCAAATGTGCCTGTGGTAAAGGGGAGGGCTCAAGTAAAATAACTGATGTGATGGCATGCTTGGATGTTAACAGGGATCATTTGTTTGCAGTTGCTTGAATTTTACCTTTTTATACTAAAAAAAATATATATGTATTGTAAAAGTAATATGTTGTTGTTGTTGTTGACTAATGGCACTGGGGATTAGTTGATTTGCATCATTTTCCCCCAAGCTTCCCAATATAAAGCCTGTAGGTTCCCACTTTTGAGACCATTACATTTGTCCAAATGGTGTTTGTTCATGATGACATCCTCTTTACAAATAGTACATTTGGGTGTAGGTATGCAGTGTATTTTATAAAAGTGTTCTGCAAGACAGTCATGGCCAGTTTCCATTCTAAATAGGGCCACTGCAGTTTTTCTTGGTAGTTTTTGTATGTCAGTTTTGTCTCCAATGTTCTTATAATCCTTGTCTTTTAGTTTATCTTCATCAAGTCTCTGCTGTCTTTTAAAATGTAGCTTAATGTTGTTTAATTGTTTATTAATTTCAGTTTGTCTTATGGGTTTTATATTTTGAATTGCACCTTTTTTTGCTAGTTGGTCAGCATGTTCATTACCTAAAAGTTCAACGTGGGCTGGAATCCATTGCAGGGTGACATGGTTTCTTGTTGTTTTGTTTTTATAGTTTACAATCCCATCTATGGCTGATTTTGAATCTGTTAAGATAACTATGTTTTGCTTTATGTACAGTCTGTACAGGACATTCTGCAGTGCTGGTTTTATGGCTGTTAGTTCTCCATCATAATGGTTTGAAGTTTCGTCTAGTGTTAGATACTGTGCAAAATGTTTGCAGTATACTCCTGCACCAGCATCTTGTTTGTTAATAAAGGATCCATCTGTATATATTCGGAGCCATTCTTTTTCTGGATATCTTTCATTTTCTGTGGCTATTGCTATTGCTCTCATTTCATCTGGTGTAATATATTTAATATTCAAAATACTCAAAATTGTGTGTATAACTGACATAGGCCAGTACAATGTTATAATAACACAACAAAGCACAATTTTTTTAAGCTGAATACAGCCTAATGTTGCCCCAGGGCAACACCATCCATTAAAGGGTTAAATTTTTTAAAAAGATAAAAATTTCTAATTATGAAAACTCATACATTTATCAATTTAGCTTTCACTTATCTTTTTAGGAAATTAGTGAATTCTTCACGGTACTCAAGAAATCAGCAGTATTTCAGTTTTGGTCAGTTGAAATTATTGAGTTGAAATTATTAAAGCAATTAAATGGGCACACAGATTTCACGGTTTGGGAAAATATATTTCTTTTAAAAAATAAGGATTGTGTACTTGATTTTTGAAATATGCCAATCAATTCAGTCAATACATTTGTTTATATTTCGTAATTGGAACAATACAAAAAACAGTCGTCACCTAGCCATAGTAGTGATAACAGTAATAAATTGGCTGACATTGCAAACAATGGCTTTGTAAAACTAGTACTGTTATGATTTATATAAATATCAAAGATAAGTGAAGTTCAACCACTAGTTACACTGGGCAACAATGAAAATGTTTCAGGCTTAAAAATAGTGAAATTACATGTATTTCCATCTGCTGAATTCAAAAATCACCATAAAAATGATAGATAAGCTCTTGTTTTGAAGATAAAAATTTCATTTTTAGAGTGAAGATTTTAAATTTGGGGGAATTTTTTTTTTTTTTTTTTTTTGGGAGTTGGCACACTTGTCAAAATATTGTAGATGACAACTGCAAGCATTTGGTGACAGTGCTCCTGCAAAAATACCGTAACCTTGGATGCAACATTCCATTAAGATCCATTTTCTCCACTCCCACCTAGACTTCTTCCCTCCTAGTTTTGGAGCTGTTAGTGATGAACATGGAGAGATTCCATCAGGGAATTTCTGTTATGGAACAAAGATATCAGGGCCGTTGGAATGAAGTAATGGTTGCAGATTACTGTTGGTCTTTGTATAGGGATTCTGCGGAACACCATCACAAGAGGCAAGCTAAAAGACGAAGTCAATAGGCCACCACATGATTCTCTTCAGACACGACTATCTGCAAAGTATTTTTCCAGTAATTTAGAACTCTTAGCATGTAATTACCTGTTAAAAAAATCAAATGCACTTTCATTGTTGTTAGCATGTATGTAATTAAAATGTATCCTTTTCTCCCAATTCATTAATATGTAATACTTCCACCTTGCGTATATCATAGAAACTAGAGCTAATAAAAATTTTTCATTGTCATATTTATTTTTCTCAACCCAAAATTAGTAGGAATTCCCTCATGAAATGCTCAAAAAATTCAAAAATTTTTTGTTGCCCAGTGTTATTAAAATTTATTAAACTATATTCGTTTCACTGTCAACAGCTTCGATTTTTTATTTTTACATGTTTGCAAGAATAGATTATACAAGATAAAGATCATGTGTGTGCACACATCAATTCTTTATCTCATGATCATGCAAAGAGAACAAAATTTCAAATTAGGGACTATTGTGTTTGTTTAGTGTATTTAGTTAGTGTAAATTAGGGACTATTGTGTGTGTTTAGTGCAATTAAGTAGTTAGTGTAAATTAGGGACTACTGTGTGTGTTTAGTATTTAGATTTAGGTACTACTTTCAGTTCGTCAGCTAGATAGCATACATTGAGTTTGTCTGCTAGATAGTGTATGTTGAGTTCATCTGCTAGATAGTGTAATTTCGAGAGAAGTAAGACTGTTGGCAGCATTGTGTTCAGTGGAGGAATAAGCATAGCTTGGCTGCACTGAATTCTTCAATATGGCTAAATTATGCAGTAAATAAAACAATAAATAACGTTGAAAGAATGCCCTCCAACACAAAATTGCACTAAAAAGTAAAGAAATGATATTAAAAATCATTGTTGTATATAAAAACATTAAAAAGTGTGAAGGAATTAGAAAAAAATCAACACATTGTATATCAGAAAGAAGAGCGAAGATTTGTTCAGCAAGTTCCTTGAACCGCCACCAGAGGAGACCTCCGACAAAATATCGCCAGCTACACCAAGAACCAGTCAATGTCCGGTTGACAATGGAGGAAAGTAGCCTCCGACAAATGTTCCGGGAAATTTAAAAGTAAGCGTTGTTTAGTGTCATTAATCAACTCACCTTTAAATTTAATTTATTACAACACTGTTTTCAACACTTCCATGAAAGAAGATTAGAAAAGGAGAAGTTGCACAAATTTTGGCAACTTTAGGTACAAAAACATTTTGTGAGATACACTTTCTGTAAATAGTCCACATAAGAGTGGAGAAAATTTTGGAAGAATGTATGGGAAGTCAAAAAAACATTAGGAATCCGATGAAATATTGATTGATGCTATCAACAGTCTCTCTGTACATGACTTGTATTCAAATAAATCTCTTATTGATACAGCTTCAGAGTTGCATTCGCTGTGACAAATAGTATAGGATTAGTGCAATCCGATGTAATGAACCAGCTACCTGGTGCCAAATGTCTCTTCGACCAGTCACGCGAGTACCAAAATTTATCAAGGTTCTTTTCTAACTTGAAGACACATCAGCTCAAGTTTAAAAGGTTGCACTTGACCAAAGAACATCAGAATTGAACCTTAAACAGATGAAAAAATGTTCTGTGGACAGATGAATCCAAATTTGAGAAATATAGTTCAAACAGTATGTCCACTGTTGCCCTGTTGAGAGAATGCTTGAAGCATGTCTCACTGCCTCTTTGAAACAGAGGTGGAAGTATAATGGTATCGGGTGTTTTGGGAACAATGAAGTTGGAGACTTAGTGAAAGTGGATAGGATTTTGGGGAAAAAAGCAGTACCATCAGATTCTTTCGCATCATGCTATGCCATCTACTATAACACTTATTGGGTGTGGTTTTGTTTAAAAGATAGTGGTTTTATAAATCCTTTCATGGAAGTGTTGAAAACAGTGTTGTATAAATTAAATCAATTGGGAGTCGATTAATGACACTAAGTGTTGTATAGTGCCATTAATCGACTCCCAATTAATTTAATTGATAGTGGTTTTGTTTAAAAGATAATGACCCTAAAAACAAATCAAAGTTGTGAAGAACTAAGTGAATAGTAAAGAGGTAGGATTGCTAAAATCCATGACCTGGCACCCACAATCTCTGAATTTATCTTCTGTGGGAGGAGTTTCACAGGTTAACAAAACAGATGATCTCTAACAATGTGGAAGAGCTGTGGCAGAACCTTTTGCTATCTTGGGGTACTATAACCCAGAGGTGTTACAAAAACTGACTACAAGGATGCTTCAAATTTGAAAAGCAGTCATCAAAGCATATGTTGGTCATTTTGATGAATAAAAACTTCAAAAAATGTCCTTGCAACATATAAAAAAGACTGCAGACAATATAAAAACATGCTTTATGTGAGTGATTTTTGTGTATTTCATAGCATATGCACTGAAGTTTGTTGCAGAATAAAACAAAATTAACAGAATCAAAAACCAAGACACAGTTCAGGAAATTCACATATCATAAATCCTTTCATGGAAGTGTTGAAAACAGTGTTGTATAAATTAACTTTATTGGGAGTCGATTAATGACACTAAACAACACTTACTTTTAAATTTTCCCGGAGCTAGTTTCAGAGGCCTTCCCTCTATCCTCAGCCGGACATCGACTGGTTCTCCTTGGTGTAGCTGACAATATTTTGTCATCAGTCTCCTCCGGTGGCAGTTCGAGGAACTTGCTGAACAAATCTTTCTGGGGGATGTTGAAATTGAATACTTTGTTCCTATTTTTTGAAATAAAGATTTGTTCCCATGTGGACAGTTCTTGTTTTCCTGTAGGTTCTGGATTGGCAGTTCGAGGAACTTGCTGAACAAATCTTTCTGGGGGATGTTGAAATTGAATACTTTGTTCCTATTTTTTGAAATAAAGATTTGTTCCCATGTGGACAGTTCTTGTTTTCCTGTAGGTTCTGGATTTATGTTGTGGTTTTTTTTCCCAAAAATGCATGGCAACTGCTGATTTTTCTAATTGTTTGTATTTTATGTTCCTAAAGTGTTCCTTTGCTCTTGTTTCTAAATTTCTTTTGGTTTTTCCAATATAAATTTGACTACAGTCATAGCATTCAATTTGATATATCCCAGATTTTTTGTTAGATGGAATGGCATATTTTATGTTTGAGCAAAAAAGTCTTCAAAAAAACAAAACATTCAACTAGCACCAGTGAACCATTACTCCTTAAAAAACCTAATTTGCTCAAACATCAAAATTGCCATTCCATCTAACAACAAATCTGGGATATATCAAATTGAATGCTGTGACTGTGGTCAAATTTATATTGGAAAAACCAAAAGAAATTTAGAAACAAGAGCAAAGGAACACTTTAGGAACATAAAATACAAACAATTAGAAAAATCAGCAGTTGCCACGCATTTTTGGGAAAAAAACCACAACATAAATCCAGAACCAAAATTACTAAAACATTCAACAGGAAAACAAGAACTGTCCACATGGGAACAAATCTTTATTTCAAAAAATAGGAACAAAGTATTCAATTTCGACATCCCCCAGAAAGATTTGTTCAGCAAGTTCCTCAAACTGCCACCAGAGGAGACTGATGACAAAATATTGTCAGCTACACCAAGGAGAACCAGTCAATGTCCGGCTGAGGATAGAGGGAAGGCCTCTGAAACTAGTTCCGGGAAAATTTAAAAGTGTTGTTTAGTGTCATTAATCGACTCCCAATAAATTTAATTCACATATCATCCCAAAATGCATCATAAATTCAACAAGATATTCAAGAAGTACAACATCGCCCTAGCCCCAGTAAATAAATTCAGTTTAAAAAATGTATTATGCAACAACCTGAAAGACCCAGTACCTGAAAACAAGAAATCAGGTATATACAAAATCAACTGCTCAGACTGCAACATAGGAAAAACCAAAAGAAGTTTACATATTAGGTTACAGGAACATATGAGATGTGTGAAATACAAACAAATAGAAAAATCAGCAATAGCTCACCATTTCTGGTCTACCAATCATGAAATTGTACCAAATATAAAACTATTAAAATCAGCCAGTAATGCAGCCGAGCTCGATGTTTGGAAAAAGTTGCTAATTATAAAAAACAAACAGTTTACTTTAAATTTCGAATTGCCGCCTGAAAACTCTCTTTGGAAGTTCATCTCACAGACAACAGATTCCGCCACAGACAACCAGCTCACTTCAAGAAACCACGGATCCAACCAGTCAGATAACTGCTGACAATGGGGACAAAACGTTCTCCGAAACATGTCCAAGTAAGGATAATTTAAGTGATGGTTGTTTTTGAATTACCGACTCATTACTTTCAAATGTTAGATACATCACTGTTTCTAACCTTTTGCTTCAAATAATATTTAAACTATGTTTACAAGTATAGCACCAAAAAAAGTTCTTTGTATGGCGAGTTTAAAGTTTGTCACTGATGTATGTGAAGTCATTTCCTGAAAGTTCATGTTATAGGGGCAGATTAAATGATTCCTTTGGAATCATACTCTCAATTCGTTCAGTAAGCTTAACTGATAAAAGGTTTCCTTGTCAGCTATCTTTTATATTTAGACCAGCAGAGATACCCACATGCTAAGAGGAACCTGTAAAACTCTGTTCTGACCTTTAAAGGTCACTTTGACTATCCATGATGAAACTTGAGCCACCAAGAATCTCAGCAAAAGTAAAGTCAACAGCTGTCCAGTAATGACACAACTTTACTCTTCACTCATTGATATGTAGTTTAGTATCTATATTTATCAAGAATAAACATTCTTAATGTCATAGCTATATAGTATTATAAGTTAATCCTTCACCATATTCCCAGCTGCCATCAAAACACAACCCCCAAAAACTACCATCTCGTATATCCCTTCCAGTACCAGTAAATTCCTCTCTGATGGAGACATCCAGCATCGTACATTGTCACATCTCGTGGAAACCTAACTGAATTCACCCTGAGACATCATAGTGGTTATATGTTCCTAATGCTCAGGATATGTATGAATGAATGCATTTTAATAATTTTAGTCCTGAATTGAAGTAATTTATTTGTAACTTAAACCTTATAAAATATCACTTATGTTTCAGAATGTCTTTTACATGATACTGAAAAAGAGGAAAAAAATAAGAAAACCAAGAAAAAATAACAAAGATTATGCATACTGAAGAGCACCATGTACACATTATTAACCCTTTCGCCGATATGGACGTCATATGACGTCCAAGTTAAAAGGCCCCAAACCGATATGGACGTGTATAGACGTCCTGCGCATACATGCATTTAATGCTCATGTAACGCCAATTATTTTGATCTTGCTGTTTTACAATGAATTTAAATTAGTTCTATAAGGATTGTAAACGTATCCTTAAAGGTTTCTTTTTGAATTGTACACCTCCAAACCTGGATAAACACCCAAGGGCACATCTGCAGATTCACACCCAATAATATTGGTTTCCTTGCGAACTTCTTTTTCGCAACACACTACACATTTTCGAAATGGTTACAAGTTTTTTGGGTGTGGGTGGTATACTTTTAGGAAAGTGTTTTCTCTCAAGTATGAGGGATGATGTGGTGAATTTTGCCACCCCCTAGTATAAAGAGGCCTCTGAGTATTATAATACTCAATTAGGTTACGAGCTCTTTATACGCGCAAGTACAGGTAGATGAATGTCTTTTACAGCTCTGAAAATTACTAAACAACTGTGCATAGTTACATCCAGTGGTATAAAAATACTTTTTTTTTACCATTTAACTCTTTTCCGTAAAGAGGGATAGCTGGTAATAGCTGATCCGTATCACGCATATTTGACCCGCCATTTCCCCAAACAATGGAGTAGCTAACATGCCAGCTGTAGACCAGTACACGTCACTGCTACGTATGTCCTAAACATCTCCATAATCGTACAACAAATCTTCCAGATTTTCTACAGTAATATCAGAAGCCTGTACACATCATACCCAAGCTAATTTATTTGCTACATTACCGGGATAAGTCATGGTTAACATTGAAATTTAACAATTTCAAATGTGCCATACATTTAGCTCTTGATAGCTTCAAGAAATCACTGAACAAAGAGAGAGTATAAATATCTGAAATACTGAGCGAAAACTGCTGCATAAGGCTACCAGAAACCTTGGTTGAGAAACACTGTAATAACAGATGCTGACAGAGTTTTCATTCCAGTGTCGGAGTGTGTGACGCAACATATTCTCGTCATATTATCGCTTGGCATAGCATAAATAAACTAAACTTGAACCTGAGAAGTCGCTTACGTAGCTATACATACATACTATGGCTCGTATACACACAAAACAAAGTGATTCACATATTAGGCGCGTTCGGCACAAAGAATGGCTTTTGCTACAGTGAAACAAAGTAGTGAAATTTCAACAATTTATTAATTTAGTCTCTACTTTATTGTTACTGTAGATTTATACTGCCTTTAATGAGTTTTAAACCAGTTTTTGTTTCGTTTAAATAGCTTAATAAATACGGAAGATACGGAATTGTATTTATGATGCATTTTTACAGCATTTAACAATTTAAATGTCCTGTTCTGTTTATTGGGTATCCGTTGCCGGCCCCTGGAGGGTTTAAATGGCCATCGGCGAAGCGGTTAAAAAACATTTCATTTACAGATATAAGCATGGTAGTTAATAAACATTTTATAGTCAGCTTTTTTCAAACGTTACTTTTTAATTTTTGAGGGACTCGTTTCCAACTAGTTTAGGTTCTTCAGTGGCAGCAAATCAAAATTCATGAGGTGATTTTTGTCCTTATGTATAAGTTATGCTTTCCCATGTGTGTGGTTCAGCTGGGAAAATGGCAGCTTTCTATAATTTGGTGTTTTATATGATTTCATGATAGGCAGACCAAAAACGAGAAAGCTCCTAAATACAAAAGCATAAAATTACCTCATGAATTTTGATTTGCTGCCTGTGAACATTCGAAAGTTCACTGCTCCATTAACAGATGCCACTACTACAAATTCGCCAGCCAAGAGTGCCAATAGCACCAAGAATCAGTTGGACATATTCTGACAGTTGAGACAAGTCCTTAGTCCTTAAAACATGTTAAGGTTCTTTTTTCTAATTAGTGATGTTCAGTGTTTCTAATCCCATTTGTGTAAATAAATTACATCATTCTTTCTAATATTTTTACTCAACTGTAATGGTAAACCAATAAAAGTTACATGGATCATCTAGAACCTTGTAAATAGTTACTACTTCTAAAATACATTAACCACTAAAATAGCGGCATTTTAAACATAAAGATGAGGTTTCTGAACAGTCACATCATTCTTTAATTATCTGTACAATAGATGTTTTAATATTATTCAAAATGACATGCTGATCAATGCATACAAATTACATCTTCCTCCCCTAGTTAGATACATAAAGCAATAACTCTTACAATGATAATTTATAACCTGCAGAAGGGTTCAGAGTGATGTGGAAGAGCACATTTGTGTTTCATTTTACTAACCCATTATTTCCACTTCATTGTTGATTTGATCTGGTGTATTTTCTTCATCTATATCAGGTCCTTCAACTTCATCATAAGGTGTTAAAACCTGTAAAAATTGGCAGAAATAATTCATATGTTCTTTATTGAAGTTTTTAAATTTAAAATCACAATCAGGTGGAAGAATTATCAGCATACAAATACCGTTTGTAAAGACAAATCTGTAATAATTCAATCAATTACTTAACCTTCCTCTAAGATTTAAAACTCAAAATAATTTTTAAAACTCAAATTTGCTCCAATTACTCAGCATCTTCCAGTTATTCTGAGTACTACAATAAATGCAGGTGAATGTAAATGTGTGCAATACAAACTAAAATATCCAACTTCGAGTGTTGTTTTGTGTTATTAATCGAATCCCAATTAATTTAAGTTAGTTTTTGTTAGAAATCCACTCAAAGAGTCTTAAAGTATTAAGATAAATGTTGTATGCTCTTTGAATCAATGATTAATAAGACTGCATCTCTCTTATCCCTCCAAGTTCTGTTAACTCCATTTTTCTGAGTGGCTAAATAAGTATAACTTTAAACATAATCATCATGGTTCCGGTAAGCACCAAAGAACTTTAATACCTACAGAAGTACGTACTTTAATACCTACACAAGTACACACGTTCCAATGCAATCATGTACACAGAACATACTTGCTGCCATTTGTGTTTAGTTTTATGGAGATCCAGCAAAATAAAGCATCAAGTGTTTAATATCATCTTAAATGACCCTAGTACTCATGCTCCATATATTGCTAGTGTTTACCTAGAACACACTTCATTAGAACTTTCCTAATGAACTACATTCTAGGTTAATTCTTATAAGGCATTAAGTATTAGTTTGACTCAAGATTATATTAATTTTGTGCTTCACTGTACCATAGTCCTTACTCAAGAATAAGTGTTTATTAATGATAAATAAAATTCACTTAAGCTTATTCACAGTTTATTTACTTTATCACACACCATCTTCTTCCATTTCCCATGTTTCCAGGAGATCTGTGGTTCAAATCCTGGCGATGGCATTGAATTTTTCAAGTTGACTGTTGTATTATGTAGTAAATATTCTTGATCTTCATAATGGTACACCTGGCGCCACCTATTGAGCTTGTGTATAAACTGTATGCGTCCTTCATTTATTCAATTTTGTTTATGGCATTCTTGTTTTGTTGTTATAGTGTGTTTGCGTCTGTGCCAATGTAAAATCTAAAATAAAGTTAAGTAAAACCACTAATGGCCTAATTTATTAAAATATCCACCACTCCAACATGGTAGCAGAGCATGGTTATAAAGGTTGAGTGGTTTGGTTGTATAAATAAGGCAAAAAAGTAATCTCAGAAACTATTTGTAGTTGGTGAGATTAATTTTGACGTCACTGTTACTAAATTCCTCCAAACACATATAAGGCAAAAAAGGTTTAATAAAGTAATATTAAGAAGAGGCCACGCGGAAAGTAAGTCACACCTGGTGTATATTACTAGAGCTCGGAAGTTGTTGATCTAAAAATTCTCCAAAAATGAACTATAAAATGCCCTTAAAATATAAACAAACAATGCCCATAAAATGTAAAAGAATGACCTAACAAATATTAAAGATTTCTTTCATAATAAATTAATAACTGTCACAGACAAATAATGAATATATGGTTTGAATAACCACATTTTAAAATTAACTTTCTTAGTGATTAATGCAATTATTGCTACTAAATAATAAATAAATTCAAAATTCATCAGGTCATTTTCAGTTTTATAAAATATGAAAAAATAAGTTACTGTACCCATTAGCCAAAACTTAGTGTTGCAGTATACTACCATGGTCATCTTAGTTATCAAAAGTAAAGGAACGGCGGATGTCAGTTATAACCGTTTTATACTTTGAGAAATTTCTCTGCACTTCCACAGATGTTACAGATGCATATTTGAAAAACACTATATCACTGCCTGTTAAATCTGTTCAAAAATATCAGATCTGAAGTTTTCTCCTGACAAGATATCGGCAATCTGACAAACTGTTTGGTATCCTTTATTTTAGTCCAACACAAATTTTAGTTTCTGTCTAATCTTGTCCCCACCTTTTACATTTTGTATCCTCTCTTCTGCAATCCTCACTAACTCAATCGACTTATCCAATGTCATGCCACTTTCTTCAAGGTGGGTTATGGTACCCGTCAAAAATGCAAAATTTGATTAAATGAAAGCCAATTTACCTTGGATTTGAGTATCAGAAAACAGTTCCTGTGCACTCTCAATTGCCTTAAAATCTACCCTATTAAAGCTATTCACCACTTCTCTCACTATTTGAAAATTGTTGCAGTAAACCATGTACCCCAGAATGCTAAAATTGCTGCCGGGGATAAAGCTATATTAGAGGCTTTTTCTTTGAAATACATAGTTCGGGTTGCCGCTTTCAAAAATATTTTCTTTACTGTGGAAATTAGTGTACCTACTTCTGGAAATGTTAATCTGACCTGTTCCAGAATTCGATGAAAAGCATGGGCCAAACACGTAACATGCACCATCTTACTGTAAAATGATTGGATCGATTTTGCTGCCTTTACCATGTAAGGTGCCGCGTTTGTTAGAAAGAGAGCACGTAGTCATATTGTATTCCATTAGGCCACAATAAACACATAGATTTATTGAACAGTTTGCATATCTGACAGTGGTTAACAGTTTCCATAACTTCTGAGGTCCGAAGAAACATTTGTCCGGCACTAGTGGCTTCTAGGGTACCTATCACTACATTGGCTACATAACGCCCCTCTGAATCCATTGTCTCATAAATTGATACATAAATTTTTTTCCCCATTCATATATTCAGTTTAACGTGTCTTCATAACAATTTTGTGGGTAACTTTTACGCAAAGTTGATTCATCTGGAACTGTATGACCAGTGTGATGATCAAGAAAATCTCTTAATTTGGAATTAATTTTCCTAGCAGAATATTTGCACTAACAAACACTTCACATAATTTTTTATAAAAGGAAGATAACTTGTAACTTGACGTTGAAGCCATTTCTTTTAACAGTAACTGAAACACTTGTCTTTTTTTTCACATTTTAAAGGGCTCGCAAGTGTTTTTCCCACCCAACATGTTGTACGGCGAACCGTTTGTCTGCAGCGATTTTAATTTTGCACAATTTACAGAACAATGCAGCTCCATCAGTAGAGAATGTTTCCGCCAAACTCTGAAACATACTGTTTAAAACAGGACACAGTTGACTGTTTTTGTTTCAGCATTTCAATTCCACAACAAAACAAATTTACACACCTCACAAACTACTCTCTTTACCATGACACTTCTAGCTCCTGAAGTCCTGACTGGATTCCTCGAACTGATGCTTCATAAATTCACCAGCAGTGTTAGGACACTGACCTGTGTTATAATTACATGTTTGCCACACTTACAAAGTACTATTTCATAAAAGATTATGATATAAATGAAGTTTTAATCACAGATTTAAGAAAACCCAAAAAGCCCATGGGTCAGGGTCAGGTCAGTCACAGGAATCGAACCCGGGCCTTCCGAATGCGGGCTATAGATGACAATGCCCAATAAATGTGTGAAAAAGAAAGAAAATGACCAGAAAATGCATCTAAATGTTAAAAAATGGCTTTATTATAAAAAGTGGAAAAAATGCATTTTGATGACCTATAAAAACCATATATATCTAACATATTTATTCCAGAATGCATTTAATTTCCAATAAGCATCGTCAGTGACTACTCAGAAAAAGGATGACTTTTCATCAAAATTCAGGCCCTATATACGAGGGGGGACCCACGGACTCCGAGGGCGCTGCCACTCATAGATGCAGTGCAGGGTTCTCACGCTAGATGGTGTTAGTAGAGACCTTCATGAAACAGTTGTGCAGACGGCGCCAGTGTAGAGCTGACTGTGCAAGTGTGTTATTGTTTCTCTGACAGTTGGTGGGTTACCTCTGTAAATTCATTATGGCAACTTCAAAAGAACAAAGAGTGTGTGTGAAATTTTGTTTCCTGCTTAAAAAAACTGCAACAGAGACACACCAAATGCTTCAGGAAGCTTTCCAGGAGGACGCTATGAGCCGCACACAGGTTTTCGAGTGGTTTGGGCGCTTTAAACGTGGTGAGATGTGTGTTGAAGACCAAGGTCGTTCTGGACACCCTTCAACATCGCGAAATGAGAACACTGAAAAGGTCCGCCAAAATATCAACGAGGATCGTCGCCAAACGATTGACCAAATTTCAGCAGCGACAGAAATCAGGTGGAGCTTGTGCCAGCAGATTTTGAGGGAGGATTTGCACATGAGACGTGTTGCTGCTAAATTTGTTCCGTACCTTCTCACACAGGAGCACAAAACCATCTGCATGCATGTGTGTCAGGACTTGAAAACTGATCCAAACTTCTTGAACAAAGTCATTACAGGGGATGAGAGTTGGTGTTACGGGTATGACCCAGAAACCAAGCAAGCGTCAAGCCAATGGAGGACTCCCAACTCTCCCAGACCAAAAAGAGGCAAGGCAAGTGAGGTCAAATGTGAAGAATTGTGGAATTGTGCATCGGAAATTCGTACCCCCTGGCCAGACTGTTAACCAGCACTTTTACTTGGATGTTTTAAGGTGTCTCCAAGAGGATGTGAGGAGGAAATGCCTGGAACTTTGGGGATCAGGTGACTGGTTTCTGCATATCGACAAAGCTCCAGCACACACAGCCTTACGAGTGACCCACTATTTGGCATCTCAGAGGTGGTCTGTTGTTTTCCAAGCTCTGTATTTGCCGGACCTAGCCCCGTGCGACTTTTTCCTATTTCCACGAATGAAAAAAACGCTAAAAGGGGAACATTATGACGATTTGGAAGCGGTAAAAACAGCTTTGCAAAGGGCACTGGACAATATCAAACTTGAAGAGTTCCAAACATGCTTCCAACAGTGGGAAAAGAGATTTGACTCGCATGTAATGGAGAGTATTTTGAAGGTGACCAAAGTAATTTTGTAAAAAGGTTCATCAATAAAGTTTTAAAAAGGTTCATCAATAAAGTTTTTATGACAACAATCTGGTTTCTTTTGAGTCCCTCCTCGTATTACAGATTGAAAAATACAGCAAAAAGACGTTTTCTTCACCAAAATGGCTAAACAAACAGGGATTAAAGATATGATGATGCCCATTTTTTATGGTGTAAAACTATTCAAGCTGGAAATAAAGTTAGTAACTTTATCAAAATACATAGAATGTAACGAGCCCGCCATTTGCAAGATGTCTGTTAAATATGCTGATAAAGAGGCGGATTGGAAGAAAATGGATTTAAAGGCAAGAACTATAATAATGAGTGCCATTTCTGACAAACAATTGGAATATATTAGCGAATGTACAACAGCTTAAACTTGTTTCTTTTGATATAACTGCCTTATTTCCTAGTATTCCTAGAGAAAAGCTTTTGATTTATTTTAAAAAGTAGTTGAATTCAATAAATTTACATGAAGACTTAATAGTTGATTTTGTTAAACTTACTAATTTTTGTTTGGATCAAAATTTTTTCACTTTTAATGGTGAATTTTTTCAACAAACTTCTGGCTTAGCAAAGGGTAATTCTCTTTCACCTTTTCTTGCTGATCTTTTTGAGTTTCTTCGAAATGCAAGTCACTTAAGCATACCCTTTAATTTTTAAAACCTGGTATAGATATAGTCAAAATGAAAAATTCAATGCCAAGGCCAGGATTTAACCACGGATCCCCTGGTTTCCATCTAGTCGCTCCAACCCATTGAGCTACCATGGTCAACGTGCCGCCCTGACATTAAATTCTCCATTTGACTCATATATTTCCCCGGTAGATCAATTAACTAAAATAAATATGTTGATATTTTCGCTATTGTTCCTGATAAACACATAGATGCTTTAAAATTACTAAATTTACAAGTTAAAGCTATAAAATTCACATTAGAAACTGAAATTAATGGATTTCTTCCTTTTCTAGATTTGAAGATAATAAGAAATAATAAAACATTAGATTTTGGTAGTTACAGGGAGTCTATTCATATTGATAATTACATAAAAAATAAAAGTTTTAACCCTTTTTCACATAAATTTGCTGTTCTTTATAGTTTGATTTATAGATTGATAACTATACCCCTGAATAAAGAACAATTTAATACAGAATATGAACATATTCATACTCCCTTAATTAATGGTTTTAATCAATACTTTATACACAAAAGGATTGAAACATTTAAAGGTTAAAAACCGTTAATTATATTTCTACCCTTAAAAAAATAAAATATATTACAATTTTAAAAAATTTACTTACCATCCTTGGGTTAATAAATATTTTCAAAACTTTTTTAATGTGTTTCGTGTAACTTTGGTTCAGTAAAATACAGTATGAAAAATTTACTACATTTCTCTAAAAAAAATAAAATCCCTAACAATAACAAATCTGGTATTTATCAATTTAATGGTTTAGATTGTGATCAGGTTTATATTGGAAAGACTAAACCTAATTTGGAAACCAGAACAAAAGAACATTTTTGTAACATTAAGTATAAACAGACTGATAAATCTGCCATAGCAGATCATTTTTGGTCATTTAACAATGAAATAAATCCAGAAGTTAAATTATTAAAACAAATGATCCGATAGATTTAATGGTTTGAGAAAAAATATTTAGTTTAAAAAATAAACATAGCGAAAAGAATTTTGAAATACTGACAGTCGATTTTGTTTTTAAATTTATTTCATTTTCAGATTTTCATAATACTGGCAAAAACGTAGTGACCTCTAGTGATGGTAGCATTGACAACGCAGTTTCTTGTGACTGAAGATGTAAACAAGTGCTTACGAAATTGATCTCAGCAATTAATAACAAAAATTTACATCATTTTCTTTCAAGATAAGTGAAGTTACTGTTACAAATAGTTATATTTGTGTAGTATTTGTTGCTTCACTGTAGCTAGCTTCATTTTTTATGTAATTATCATAGTTAAGTACATATAAATGTAGTTTTCACAACAATCAATAAAAATGAATCATATTTCATTTCCACCTATCATTATAGAGCAATTTCAACATTATGATCCATTATTAAAGTACAATTCAACATATCCAATTCCAAAATAATCAATAGCTTCATTTTTGAGCTGCAAGGTAAAAGCTGTACATGCATGCACACATAGTTTTAAAATGTTCATTCTAATCTACTATATACACTGATATTTATTTACGGATAAGAAAAAGTTATGGAACATTTTATTATATTGTTAGTATAATTTTTAAAGCATTATTAGTTCCTCTCTTTTTTTGTTTAATCAAAGTTTTGTTAACACAGTTGGATTGTAAATGTAAAATATATGTGTACTTTATTTACCAAGATCAATATATACATGATTTAATCCAAAAATTGATGAGTGTTTTACTCTAAGCAATTTTTAGTTAAACAGCAGTCTTTCCATTTTCTCTATTTAACGGAAAAGTACAACTCATTTCCTGAAGGAAAGGTTTTCAAGATGTGTTGTTTAAGTTTTAGAATAACTCACCAGCACATGGAATATGAATTTAACGAGAGCTCTACAGAGCATAATGCAAAAATTAACAATATTTCAAATGCATACGAGCAATGTAATATTTTAGTATATCTGTTCCCATATGCCTCCTTAAGTGAATTTTAACAGTAATTCCTCAATCAAACAATGGAGAGAAAAGGGAGGAAAGAAACAGATGTGAACCAGAGTTGTAATGGAGGAGGTTAGCAGGTTAGTACACAGCTGCATTCAAGTTAACAAGATCAACAACAATGAACCAGAAAAAAATTAAGAGGAAATAATACCTGCTCATCTCTGTCATAACCTTCCACTTCATAGCTCTCTCCGTTATCTGTTTCTTCCTCAAACTCTTGTCCATCATCTGGTTCTTCAATACCCTTAAAAAAAGGAAGTTTTCTTCAAAATTTCCAAAGGAATCAATGTACAGTTGCTTCCAGTTTTTATAGGTGCTTAAAGCAATCAGAACATTCACTAACACTTAATTCAAAATCAAATGCTCCTAATGTTGTTTGTAAGTTTCCCAAGTATTAATTGTTTTCTAGCAAATTTATGGAATTGACACTTGATATGAAGTTGAAGCGCCTTATATTTCAGCTCTATCTTGACATCTCTGGATACTTCTCTTGATTTAAAAGCTATCACCATGAATATTAAAAACTTATTGGGTCATAATTTCTATCACCATAAATTTCAAACTTCAGTACTTTCTAGTATTTTATTTTTTACTGTTGTAGTAGAAGAATAAGAGATCAATAGGTCAATAGAAGAACAAGCTTTTTGTCACTGAAATGTTAACTGAAGAGGGTTGCATCTATTCGATGAAAGCTTAAATGCTGATGCTTATGTACTTCCACTTATGAATTGATCCAAAGAAAGATCCTTGCAAAGCATAAAAAATCAGTATATGTATAAAATCCAAAGTAAATTTGGGTCATTATTGGACAATACATCATGTCAACTCCTTTGTCCTTTTAAAAGCTTTAAACATAAACTGGACATCAGGAATGTATCTGTTTAGTATGTATTCACACTATTCTTAGAAGTGTATTATTGGATTTGTTTCAAATTTGCAAAAGTTATCTTCAATTAGTATAGGCTGGTTGCAGAAACAATACCTAAACAATGGTTGAAGATAAATAATATCTAAATACACTTACACTGGTAAGTGAATGCGCGGTAATAAAGGTGTAAAATATTTAAACCCTGTTGAGAACACTGCTTACATTCAAATCTGAATTACTTCCCTTTCTGAATTGCACATATAAAAGATTTAAACATTTACAAAATGGAAGATAACAGGAATTCAAAAGAACAATGCAATTAGCACTAAATAATCAAAAGCTAAGAGCTTGTATGTAAAACTGCAGGATGCAGAAAGACAGCATCAGTCACAATAACAAAGCAATCAACAAAAATTACTTCAGTTGGGCTTTGTGTAACCTGTATAAATAGAAAGTGGCTGCAAAGCAATTTTAACTCAACAACAATATTACTCTAATGTGGCAGATTCTGAAGAAAAACTTTTTTGCCATGTTAATCACTTTTATTCATGCCTTTATACTCTTCATATCGTCATAATTATCTCAAATAATACTTTCATTCAGAGGAAATATTTACCATGTATTTAGCTATGACTTCCATACAAGCGTAACAAATATTCAAATGTTAGGAGCTGTTCACACCAATCTGAAATTCTAACTGATGGAAACAAACATTACTCAAACTTTGCTAACTGATGTTTTCATTTTAACAATCTCTTACGAACATTAGCTGAACAATGTTTAAGTACCAAAAATATGTAACCAAAGCACTACTTGGCTTGACAATGACTTTGCTTACAACCTAATGTTTCCAATCCCATTATGTACTTACATGATATCAACACTGGGAACATTTGGTCACTGAACACAGGAAGAACCTTATAGAACATTATGCAATGGTATTTACTGATGTCATTTGAGTAAAAACTTATATCAGGAACAGTAGCTGCTGAAGATTAATTGTGTAGTTATAAAGAAATTAAGATAACACAATAAATGCACTTAGAGAATAAAGTTCTGCTACAATATATAAATGAACAAAAGCTTTTTTGTACCTTTTTTGTAATTAAAGGCAATGTTAATAGGTAAATGCATTTAAAAGCGTGTATGGCAACAGGGTGCAACAGGTTGCAACAGGTTGCAACAGGTTGCAACAGGTTGATTGAGGGTCTGCTTCTATTGGCAGTGCAATGAACTATTACAATGCTCCACAAAAACCACTCAAGTATAGTTCAATTAATTTGAGGTGGCAGCTGAGTAAAGATACGCACTAAAAGAATTCATTTGATACTAAACCTGAAAGAAGACTGAAGGTGATTTATACAAGTGGAGTAGTTGATACATGTACCATCAATAGCTCCACATGTATAAAATCATCCTCAGACTTTTTAGGATTGGTAACAGACTAATTCCTTTAGTGCATATCTTTACTGATCTGCCACCTCAAGTTATTTGGAGTGTAACATATCAAACATATTTTCACCAGAAAACTCTGAAAGGGGTTATTGTTTATTACACTGTATGCAAACATTACTTCGAATTCTACATTACCACAATATTACAAAGATTTAATTTGGCATAGTTAAAGGATCAAATATCTGTTCTGTATTAGTTGAGAGACTTATGCCATAACACAAACTCATATGGAATTGTAGGTAGAGTCAGATTGAAAAAATCAATGCCATAGCCGGGATTCGAACCACAGATCTCACGGTCTCCATTCTGTTGCTCTTAACCATTGAGGTACCATGGCTAACATGCCAGCATGACATTAAATTCTCCAAATGACAAGCATTTTTCCTAGTAGAGTACTAGGGGTTCTCAAACAATGAGATATGCACTGTTATTAAAATAAGGCAAATATATAATGAGATATGCTCAGTTTATGGCGACTTATTATGCTGTAAGTACAAATCCCAGGCTTCATAGTTACCACTTTAAGGTTAATTGATGGAAATTAATCATTTTTCAACACTAGGTGTGTGTAGGCTAAGGTTTGGATAGGTATGGCATTGAATTTTTCAGTCTGACCCTACCTATCCAAATCTTAGCCTACACACAGCTAGTGTGGAAGAACAATTTCCATCATATGGAATTGTTGCTGATATTAAACACTTTTAAGGATTGTGTACACAATGTGTGTTGAAATGGTACTCTCTTCCTCGAGTAGGTTAATTGAATGTTAAAGGAATATATATATATATTTGTGTAAAATGCCAAGATTGTTACGAGCTCTGGACGGCAGGGATTTTTCCTCCCCTAAGAAAGTTGACCAAAGCCATAAATTTGATGGGTCACAGCCGGCGTTTCCTTTCAAACATAGTTGACAGGAAGGAGGCGTCTTAGGTGGTCTTTGTGTGTGAGATTCTCGTAACTGGGACTCCACATGTTTTCTACCGACCAACTAATTAAAAATAATGAGCTGAAGGGGGAAGCGAAGTGTCATATGGCCTAGCCGGGAACAAACAGATATCTGAAATCAGTCGGTGGCTTGAGTCAAGCGAGAGTGTCGTGTTAACCAGCACGAAGTCAGATATCGCATTCTTTAAGGAACGGGCGAGCAATCTAAAGAAATCGCGTTCGATTAAAGCTAGTTAATAGCGGTGTTCTAATTCGATGACTTGTGTTATATACATGGGAGTGCTACCACGCAAACGCGAAACCTACCATTCAGAGTTCGCCTAATTAGCATGTATTTCGAGAGTAAATGAAATGCAATCAATCGTCATAAGAGAATTAACCTGTGTTTCTTTCCAAGTACCCTGATTGATCCACCCAGAACGCCCTGAACCAAGAGATCCTTGTCAAAAATCCTATATTTATAAATATTAGGACAACTCCGAGAGCAGCCGAGGACATCGATATTCGTCAAATTTTGTTAGCGATGCTGACAACCCTGGGAGTCAAGCTCCTGCCAAATAATTGAGCTGAACTGCGCGGCAAAACTCACCCTCGACACCCCGACGGCCACAGTGTGTAGTTTAAAAGCTACATTTTAATTATGATATAATGGCATACTGCAGTGATGTGTAATAATGCAATGCTTTACCTGAAATTAAAACAAGCATTCCAAAGGTTATGGGACTCTTATGTAAAACACCTCTTAATTATTAATAGTTATTCTGTTTTGAATTTAACAATGTGGTACTCAAATAATACTTGATAGCTTTAGAAAACAAAAAATGACTATAATTGTAATTACTAGCACTTAGCATTTTACAAGTGTGCGAAAACTTTGGGATTGATGTAAAATGTCTTAACTTGCCTCTAGAATGTAAATTTGAAATATGAGTTGAACTAGACAGAGTCAACATGAAAAATTCAATGTCATGGCCGAGATTTGAACCACGGATCAAATCCCATCCAAGGCATTGAATTTTTCATGTTGCCTATCTATCAGAAACCTTAGCCAATGTACGGCTAGTGTGAAGAAATGATTAATTTCCATCAATTAACTAAAAGAGTTGAATTACTTCACTAGTGGCCATTTAAAGCCTGAATGGGACAGGAATGGATTCCCAATAAACATTGCAAGACATTAAAATTGTTAAAAATGCTTCATAAAAATTCATTCATATCTTCCATATTTATTAAGTTATTTTAATGAAACAAAAAATAAATTGAAGCTCATTAAAGGCAGCATAAATCTATGGTGTTAACAAAGTGGAAACTCTGTTAAAAGAACATTGAAATTTCACTACTTCATTTCTCTATAATAAAAGTTATTCTGTGCATTGAACAGCATCTACTTTGAGAGTCAGCTTGTTTTTGTGCAGCTACTTCACGATAATAATTGTGTATGTTGTAAAAGAAAGCAAACTTCTCTGTCTGTATTTGCATATACATCTTTGAATATTTCATAATCAAAGCTTATGATAGACTTATTCAGCTGTTTTCACTCAGTCATTTAAAGATTTAGAGTGATTTCTTATAGCTATAATGGTTAACTGAAAGGCACATTTGAAATTGTTAAATGTCAGTGTTAACCATGGTTTCAACTAGTAATTTAGCAAATAAATTAACTTGCCTAGGATTTGTATGGGCTACTGAAATTACTTGAGAAAATGGGGAGGTCATTTGCTTTTGACAGTGACTTGAATATTGATAGCAAGTTTTCAGATTTTGAGGGAGTGTTGAGGAGACAGGTAAGAAAATGAGTCTCTTCCTTCAGGACTTCGTGAAGAATTAACATTGTGGAGTGGTCAAAATAACTCTTACACAAACACAGTCTCTGTAGTACAAATTAAGGCTAAATTGACTTTGACAGCCAACCAATTGACTTTTTCACAAACTTTTTACTGCTAACTTATCTCATTGTTATGGAAAGAAATGTATATGCAAATAGGAAAAGACCTGACCTCTAAAGGGAATTTAGGGCCTGAATGAGGTTTACAGGCTACTGGACTAATTATGCTCATGGATGTTATTTGTAAACCTATACTAAACATGTACTGCTTTACAAACGACATGATAGTTACTCCATTTTTCAAGAAATGCATGCCAAGTAACAGCAATTTCCATTTTAGGATTCTTTCATTTCACCTGCACAGAAAATGTAAACAATAAACTCTACAAATCAGGTTGATCTTTTATTATATTAATTCAAAATTCAAAGAAATATTTACGTACCTAGTCAAAAGGTCACTGTTGATGAAAGCTTAATGCTTTGGAAGGGATGCTTAGGTTGAAAGCAGTACATCGAAAGAAAGAGGACTAGATTTGACATAAGGAACTTTGATGTGTGAAAGTAAAACAGGATATGTTGAAGTTTTGTTGAGACATACCTGTTTACACTCACCTTCACTTATTATTTTTAAAAATGCTGGAACATCTTCCTGGAAAACGTACCAGCGTTTTTAAAAATAATAAGTGAAGGTGAGTGTAAACAAGTGTGACTCAACAAAACTTCAACATGAAGAAAACTTCACTGTTAATAATGCTTCTATTTGTAATATTTATTGTAATATTTGAAACAGGATATGTTTAAAATAGCTTCCTTCATATACACTGGTCAAGGGACCAGTAAAACTAGAGACAAAGATTTGGGGTTATTTGACTCCATAATAAGGACCTGATGGAACCTATAATGATTGGGATAGTACTGCAAATTTAGATAAATGGCACAGCTGTACTAAATTATGCATGACCCTATACAAAAGTTAAACAAATAAATTGGAACAGTATGTTCAAAGTGATTGGTTTACCAAAAATGTGAATACAAAAATTCTAACGAGAGGAGAAATGCATGAGCATTGGCTCCCACATTTGACTTATGTTGCTTGGCAATGCAGGAGGGTAGTTAAGTCATCCAATTACAGCTATAAGATTTTATTGATTTACACTGAAAAAATACATGCTGATAATAAAATGTCAATTTTCAAGCCTGTTATTATACAGGAATACAATATCCACGTGCGTATTGTGGATCTAGTACACCAGCTACTGCAAGTCTATCCTCCTTTAAAAAAAAATTAATTAAATGGTATAAAAAGGTAATTTAGCACCAGATGGAAATAACCATACTATATGCACATAACTTGAGCGCTCGGGCTCCAAGTCCTCATTTGGTAGGTTTCATCTAACTCCGTAAACAGATGACAATTTTGAAACATGAAATGCGTTATACACTCTGACTTCTAGTGGCTAATATGCTAAGATTTCACCGTGCACGATATTTTGTTTTGAACAATTTTGAGGTTAATTAACTAACCAGTTTACAACGTATGTTGTGGATGTTATGGCTCTCGAAAGGGGATACACTATTATTCATCTAGCTCTGTATAACTGTGATCTGATTGCAACTGAACTTGCATGGGCAAAAATAAAGAATGTTTTCAGAGGATGCAACATTACTAGTGATTATATATATTACTTATTATAATACCTATTAATCGATTTTAGAATAATATTCATTCATGAGTGTCAATGCATTCTGGAAAGCATTTTGTATGGCTGCAATGCTCTCACTGCAACATCTAATATATAGGTGAAGTTCTCTTCATATTAATATAATTTTGTGCACCAATGCATCATAATTCTTACTCATAGAAATATTCTCTTCACATACTGAAAACTGTTAGGTGTATGGGGACCGAATTATTATTCAATGGCAAGCAACATGGTAGAATTTTCTGGAATTAGAAATATATGGCTTTTTCCGGTACGTATTATTATAATTGTAATCTTGATTTTGTATTTCCATTTGATGATGTTAAAGGAAAGATGAGAAATAAATTACAAATTACTGAAAACTAGTAAAGAGAAGAGTGAGCTTTTCAACCCTTTTCAAATTGTCATAAGAAAAACAAAGAAACATCTAGAACACATCTTACCCCTTCATCAGCCATTCCTTCATCTTCATCATCAGAATCAACAACAATGCCATCATCTTCATGATCTCGTTGTGATGATGTAGGTACCTGATACTCTACCTCAACACCAGAATCAGAAGTAACAGTTTGAAACATCTCTTGGGTTCCTCTTGCTCTTTTGGGCTGTCAACACAAAAAAGGTATCTACTGTATGACATACCATTGTTTATCTTTATAAACTTCTACAGACTACTTCTGTGAAAGCTTAATTCTTTATCCACTTCGTGTTGAGATAAACCTTGCAAAAACATAATAAACATACTGGAAGTGGTACACAGTAAAGTGAATATATGCATTTGAGTAACAAATGAGTCAAAATAATTAAGAGCTTCACTAACATTAACTTATACAATTTTTCACAGACATCTGCATCACAGCTACTTTACACTGTCTTTTATTTCATTTATTTTTATGGCTTTTTTCTCCAAAGGTTTTTGTAGGCAGTTATTCAGAAATGTTACTGATTTCTATGTAAATTTTGAAGAGATATTATTTTCATAAAAATGATGAGGAATCTAATGTTGGCAGAGATCAATCAACTCTTTTCTTTTGTTTTAAGGTAACTTTTTATATCCTGAATTTGATCTTCTAGCACATGGTTCAAATAAGATGCTTGTTTTGTCTTATTTTTGTGTCATCTATCTTGGAAATTATAAGTATTCCAGCATCTCTTCCTAAATGCCAATCTAAATATAGTAATACACTTACTGGAAGTAGTACATAGTGAAGCAAAAATACGAATGGGTATGTGGTTATTTACTAATGAAACCATGCACTTTATCTTGTGTAATAAACTTTGAAACTGCACAAAGTATCATTTTTACTGTGACAATAACAATGACATGGAGTATAACAAAACTATAATGTGAAGTTGGCATTGCACTTATAAGATGTTCATCGAATACAAAATATTATCCATAGCCACCACACAATCCCTCCAGATTGACATTGGCATACTTCTTAGGAAAAGTAACACGCCTTCCTGACTGTAGAGTCTTGGCTGCTGCGTGGCTAGCATAAATAATCCAGGAATGTTGGGGATTGATGAGGTAGGTGGAGGAACAATAATAAAATCATCACTCTTGGATGTTCTTCCTGAGCTTGCAGCTGTAATGCTGGTTAGCATAAAGAGCGATCAGGTTCAAAGTCCTCATTCAGTATGTTTCGTTTAACTCCGTAAACAAAGATGACAACTTTGAAATTTGAAATGCACTATACACTCACATCTAGTGGCTAATATGCTAGACTTTATCGTGTCCGCCATATTTTGTTTTGATAAATTTTGAGGTTAATTAGCTAACCAATTTAAAACAATCATATTGTGACTTTGGGGGTTCGTAAAATTAAAAAGTTCAATTACACCACTCAAAAATGTTCTTTATTTCCACCTTATTCCAATGTCACAATTACAATTTCGTAATGTACACAATTACAACTAAGCCAGTTCGTCTTTCCACGTACATTCGGCGCGCCTTACACCACTGCTCGCCCCGACTCACTCAACAAAACTAACTCCTGTCGCCTCTCGTATTGATCGCAGGCTGAAGTTTCTCGAGATTTCCTTTTATGGAGGGGGAAAACATTCTCGAAGCTTCGCCCTCCTTCGGGCAGCAGGAGGAGGGGGAAACGAAGACTCAGCTACACCTGCGGTCTCCCCTCCCTCCACCGGCCTTCATTTATTGATCGGCATCATCAGTTTGCCACTTGGGTTACACTGCTCCCACCTCAAGGCTGGTCGTCACAAACAGCACCATCGTAGCAGGCCAGGCGATCCAGGTGTACCACCATCTTTCCTCGGGGCACCTTCTGGATGTGGTAGACCACGTCGTTAATCCTCTTCACCACACGGTATGGTCCTTGCCATAGCTGCTGAAGCTTCGGGCAGCGTCCCTTGGTCCGGGTAGGGCGGTACAACCAGACCAGGTCAATTTGCTGGAACCCTTGGCTGTTGGCTTGCCTGTCGTATCGGGTTTTCATGCGGTCGCTCGCCTTCTGGATGTTCTGGAGAGCCATCTCGTGCATGTCGTGGAGGTGGTCCACCAGGTTCTCCACATACCCGGTCGCTGGCTGTTTCGCCCCCGGAGGGCTTCCAAAAGCCAGGTCACAGGGGAGGCGTAACTCTCGGCCGAACATTAAGCTGGCGTGATCCCCATGGTGTCGTGTGTTGACGAGCGGTAGGCCAGCAAGAACAGTGGCACCTTGACGTCCCAGTCTCGCTGATGGCTGGCCATGATCTTCCTCAAGTGTTCCTCTAAGGTCTTGATGTACGTTTCGACCATGCCATCCGACCGGGGATGTAGAGGCGTTGTGCGGGTCTTGTTAACCCCAAGTCTCTCTAGTGCCTCCTTCATCAGGTTGGACTCAAAATTGGTGCCTTGGTCACTGTGCAGCTCTAACGGTACCCCAAATCGGCAGAACACTTGCTCCACGAGGCAGTCTGTGATTGTCCTTGCCTCCTGGTTCGGGATGGAATACACCTCCAGCCACTTAGTAAAGTAGTCCACGACCACCAACAGGTACTTGTTGCCTCGGTCGGATATTGGGAACGGTCCAGCAATGTCAACGGCGATCCGTTCGAATGGCGCTCCGACGTTGTACTGTTGCATAAGACCCCGGCTCCTAGTCTGGGGGCCGCGACTCGCCACGCACACATGACACTGACGGCACCATCTCTCAGCGTCTGCTCGGAGCCTCAGCCAGTAGTAGCGCTGCCATAGTTTGTCAATTGTCCGGTTCGCTCCCAGGTGCCCTCATGAAGTACCGGCGTGCACTTCTTCCAAGACTTCCGGGACCTTACTCCGGGGAAGTACCAACTGTTCTCTCTGCATCTTCCCATCCCATTGGGCCCAGTAAGACTTGTAGGTGGCGCTCCTCGGTGCTATGTTCTTCCAGGTTGGTCTCGTCCCTGCCTCCACTTCCCTCAAGAGTGGCCCCAAGTCTGCGTCCGCCAGCTGCTCCCTCCTCAGGCCTGCGCTATCCCAGCCATCTGCAGGCACTGCTGTAACTACTCGAACTGCTGAGGCACGCTCCTTCTCCTCCACTCTTGTGCATTGGCCGCACTCTTCTGGACAGAGTCTTCGAGACATAGCGTCCGCGTTACCGTGGCTCTTCCCTCTGCGATGTTCCGAGCTGGAGTCGTACTCCAGCAGGCTCAGAACCCAACCTGCTGTCTGGCCTTCCAGTCGCGCCGTCACCATCACCTCACTCCTCGCGGGGACAGCCACGTCTTCGTTCAAGACGACCCTGCAGATTCCAAGGCGCTCTTCGGGTTGACGGAGTATAACCTCTTCTCCGTTGAGCCACAGGACCTTCCTGCCGACGTCGACCGTCGCCTCGTGGCTCCTGAGGGCATCCAGTACCAGAATCACCTCCTGAGCCACCTTCGCGACGAACACCCACAGACGCACGGCACCCCGTCCCAAAGTCAGCTCCAGCAGGGCCTCCTCCTCCACAGGCAAGGTGTCGCCCGATGCCAACACAAGCTGATATGGTCGGCTCGGCTTCCTCGTCGGCAAACCCTTCGCCACGTCAGGTCTGATGATGGTCACGGCCGCCCCGGTGTCGATCAGCACGCGGCACGGCTTCTCTCTCACCCAACCGTCCGCGATGAGGCTGTCATCCATCCGCCGGCTGACGGCACGCGGTGTCACTCAAGGGGATGGTGATGACGCCGATGTGCCCCTCTCCACACCGGGCCTTACTCGTTCTTCCGGCTGCTCTTCCTGGTGTGGGCAGTCTCTCTGCAGGTGCCCGGGCTGTCCACACTCCCAACACAGGCCACAAGGTGTTCGCCGGCGTCCCTCGGCTGGTCTTCTGTCTCTGGCGTAACGCACACTCCTCGTTCTCGACAACGGGAGAGCTGTTACCTTGGCCGCCTCTATCCTTAATGCTGCCGTTAGCGCCTCGTGGATGGTTTTATTATCGCTGAGCATTAAGCGCTGACGAATCTCCGTGTCCCGTACCCCGTCAACGAATGTGTAGGCAGCTTCCCGGGATACGAACTCTGGTGGGAGGTCGACTAGGGCCTTGCTAGCCAGTTGTTCAACAGCCAGGGTGAACTCCTGCAGCGTCTCCTCTGGCTGCTGTGACCTTGCCTTTAGCTGGCTGCGGCACGCTGCGGCTAAGCGGTGGTTTCCAAAACGATTCTCCAGGACCTCCCAGATGTCCTTGGGCGCCACCGTTGTCTGTACCGCGTTCAGGACTTCCGCGGCCCGACCCTGAAGGCTAGCTATTAACTGTGTGGCTTCCTCCTCTGGTGACCATTTGTTGTGCTTGGCCACTGCGTCGAATTGGCGGCGGAAGACCTCAAACGTTGACGCGCCGTCATATTTAGGAGGTTTATCGCGTGCAGATGTTGTGTCGCGTCCCGGTGCGCCGACCGTTAAATCCTTTTACCTCCTGCTGACGACGTCAAACACCATGGCGTTCAGGGACTTTGCATTGCTGTCAGCCTTTCCCTCCAGCTCGTCAACGCGGCTTGCCAAATCTTCGACGCACTCGTCCACTTGACCCATCCGCTTGCCGACCTCTGTGACGTCATCTCTCACGCCGGTCAGCTGCTCTTCGAGCTTCACGGCGAGGACCTCGTTTGCCGCTTTCATCTCCATAGTCAATTCGGTCATCTTCGCGGTCAGGCTGTTGTTTGTGGCTTCCATCTTCTCGGTAAGGTTATCGTTAGCTGTCCTTATTTGTTTCAGCTCTGCGGCCAGGTTGTTATTTGCCGCCTCCGTCTTTGCTGTTAGTTCCGCGGCCAGGTTGTTATTTGCCGCTTCCGTCTTCGCTGTTATTTCGGCCTTCATTTCTTCCATTTTGTGTAAAATCTTTTCCAGTGCCGATTCCATGGCCATTATCCCACTTCTGACGCCAGTTGTGACTTTGTGGGTTCGCAAAATTAAAAAGTTCAATTACACCACTCAAAAATGTTCTTTATTTCCACCTTATTCCAATGTCACAATTACAATTTCGTAATGTACACAATTACAACTAAGCCAGTTCGTCTTTCCATGTACACTCGGCGCGCCTTACACTACTGCTCGCTCGACTCACTCAACACAACTAACTCCTGTCGCCTCTCTTGTATTGATCGGCGGCCGAAGTTTCTCAAGATTTCCTTTTATGGAGGGGGAAAACATTTTCGAAGCTTCGCCCTCCTTTGGGCAGCAGGAGGAGGGGGAAACGGAAGACTCAGCTACCCCTGCAGTCTCCCCTCCCTCCACCGGCCTTCATTTATTGATCGGCATCGTGAGTTTGCTGCTTGGGTAACAATATATTAAAATTAGAATTTTAGTTTGTCCTTGGCAACATATACATGTTATGAGACACGTCAAAATGTATAAATACAGTATATACATAAAGTCAAATTGATTAAATACAATATACACAGTAAGCAACTTTTCTATGGTTTCATGTGGTATTTGCATGACTAATTTACTACAAGAAATGTCATAAAATGAATATTATAGGTTAATGAATGTACTATGCTCCCAGTGTTCATTTACATGGTTATAGTTCTAAAAATTCAGTAACCATATAAAAAGAGTGTGCATGCAAAAATTTCTTAACCTTATTCTAAAAGTGTTTTAATGATGCATCTTGTTTAAAGGAATTTTGAAGTTTATTATATAACATTATCCCTTTGTAGTTGAAGCTTCCTTAATAAAAGGCTCTTTTGGTGCGCTCGAATTGCCAGTTCATCCTTGTTACGAGTGTGGTGGTAATGTACATCAGCATTTACTTGAAAATGATTTATATTTGTATGAAATTAATATTCGTCTACCTCCATGTAACTGTGATCTGAATGCAATTCAGCTGGCGTGGGCAAAACTAAGGAATGTTTTCAGAGGATGCAACATTACTTGTGGTATCGATTATCTTACATGCTATTTTGCTGAACTGTGTTTTTCAAGGTTGACCACATTAAAAACAAAAGAACGTTAGCTCTTGCTTCTTCCCCTCTGCCTGCACCACACTGTAAATCCAGCACTCAACCTATCTTGCGTGTACTGTATGCTAATAGTTTGTTTACCTGTTGGTGTCATTAACTTCAAAATGTTTGTCACTACAAGACAAGACTTGATATGGTACATTGTATGTTAGCTGTAGGGGTTTTCTGTAAGCGCCATATGAAATAAAAACAAATTTGCTGGTCATCAATGCTGGATGGATGAACACTTCTGTTGGCAAGATCAGCTGACACTGGTTTCAAGGTTCTCATATGTTCATATAATTTGAAGACAAAAGTAGGGATGTCTGTGATTATTTCGCTTTTAAAAGAAGTCTGCAGGTAGCCTGAATCCTTACCATAAGATATTTCAGCTGCAGTGCTTTCATTTTCAGGAATGATGTGTGAGCAAAGACCCAAAATACAAGTGGAAGCTTCAAAAACCAGTCTGTAAATCAGAGCATTTATGTGTGATTCAATAGTTGGAAAGAGGTCCAAGATGGAGGTGACGGCTTCGAAAACTAGTTCCTCAATAATATAAAAATGTAAGTAACAAAGAGCCAAAAAAAAAAAAAAAACCAACTACAAATAGTTTTTTCCAATTAGTCAGAGCAGTCTTTAACTGGCGGTGCCAGCACTCAATTTTTCCATTTGCGCTGGATAGTTTGCTGTGATCTTGATGTAGACTACACCCATTGTAGCCATGAGACACTTGAAAAGTTGGCTTTCAAATGGTCTTCCATGGTCTGTAGTGATGCTCTGACACTCTGAAACGAGCCATTCAGAACGATAACAATGCGAATGTAACTGCTTCAGCTGTGATAACAGTAAGGGGAACTGCCTCTGCACACTGCAAAAACCAGTCAATAATCATGAGCAGATAATGGTGACCTTGTAATGGTAGCAAAGGTCCTACTAGATCAACATTAATGTGATTAAATCTTGGTGTCGATATGTTCCTGGTGGAGGTCCAAGTGGATATGTTCCAACTGCACTATGGGTATGCCTAGAGACTTTGCTTCTCTGAGATGGAATGCAGGTTGATGCACAATCTTTAATGTCTTTAAGTGATGGCTAAATGAAGCATTTCCTTATGAGGCTGATGAACTTTTTATACTAGGATAAGACAAATTGCGGACAGAGTTGAAAATTGCTTTCCAGAATGGTAGAGGTATGTATGGTTGAAGGTTCTCTTGGGATGGATGCATCACATACAAGATTCATGTCGTTTTGTAATGCAACTGTGTGGAACATCAGTGAGGATGTTTGCTTGAGTTGTAGGAATTTATCAGATTGTTGAGCTTTAGTGATTTCTTCCATAGTGCACCCTGACTGGATATCAATGGAAGATATACGTGAGAAAGCGACTGCTGCAATGTTGTCTCTATATTAATTTATATAGTTAAGCTGGCATCGCAGTACCATTGAGATTGCCATCAATCACATGCATTTAGCTAATAAAAAAATATTATAGTCAATGTCCTAGAAGTGCAAACCTAAAGTGAGAGAGATTTTACGTACTTGACAATGATTTTTAATGAGAGGAAGAGAAGCAGAAGGCAGACTCATCTCTTTTATTTAGGAATTTGAGAGCAAGTGGAAAATGCCTTTGATGACATCTATAGAATCAATTACACAATGTTACTCCCCTTAGCTTGTAGCTTAACACTGCACACTAATTTTCAGCTGGCAACAAGACTGCTACTAACTAGCTTATCAATGCAAATGATTGACTGCTAACAAAGGGAAGCACCTAGCCATTAAGAAAACTCATTCCTCCGAACTTAAAGCATAACCCAGTTGCTTGTGAAATTCATATCTTTCACTTTTTAATGTCATTATGCACCTATCCAAGTTTAAGGTGAAGAACAAACTACTGCTCTGTTCCCACGTTTTGAATGCAGGTGAGTGAAATAATACCTAAGTGGTTATTGAATCCAGAGAAGGTTGAAGGCATCAATAAATAATTGTACAGATTAGTGGTTTTACAATAGATAATTACATAAAGAAAAATGAATACAACCCAGTTTCACATCAACTAGCTGCCTTTTAGAAGTAGAATTCACCAGCTATACAACATCCCACTGAGTAAGGAGGAATTTTTTAAAGAACAACAACACATAAAAGACATAGCGGTATTAAATGGATTCAACCCAGCCATCATAAGGAATATGATGAAGAGAAAGGAAAAATTGAAGATAATATCAAAAAATACCACTCTCACACCACTTAAAAACATAAATTGGCAATATAGAAAATTCACCTACCATTCCATGGGCTTTTAGAAAATTTGAACGAATCTTCAAAAGACTAAACTTAAAACTAGCACCCCAAAACAAATTCAGTCTGAGGAACTTGCTAAATAAACCACTAAAAAATTCAATCCCCAACAATTTGAAATCAGGAATTTATCAGATTAATTGTGAAACCTGTGAAAAAAGCTACATAGGAAAAACTAAGAGAAACTTGTTAACCAGGCCAAAAGAACACCAGAGGAACATTAAGTTGAAACAAACAGAAAAATCTGCAGTTTCACACCATTTTTGGACAGAAAACCACAACATAGGCCACAACATTAAACTGATAAAATCTTTAAGTATACCCATAGAATTGGATATTTGGGAAAAAATATTCATAAACAAACACCGTGATAAAGTTATAAATTTTGAAATCCGGGCATTAAATGAAGTATTAAAGCTTAGTGCCCCTAACACCAGATGGCAGAGTGAGCGGAGCTCCGTGGTAGTGGAAGAAGAGGAATGTTCGTTTAGTCACCAAACAGCTGAGGATGAGATCGAATGATCTTGAAAATGTTTCAATTATACAAGTGAAGTTTGAGTGTAAACATAGTGACTCATAAATCAAACTCAAATATGAAGAATACTTCACTGTTAATAATGCTTCTGCTTTTAATATTTAGGGGTTATATGATGCTCAAATGAGTCCAGGGTTCCTAGAACTCAGAGTTATCTGACATTCATCTTTGTAGGATAAGGGAAACCCTGGAAAAAGCCTTATCAGGTAATTCATCTTTAGCGAGATTTGAACTCACGACCTCTTGAGTATGAGGCACACAAGCTACCTCAATCACTGAGGAGGGCAAGAAACAAATGTAAATCAACCAAATATGAGGTGCTTCTACATGTTTTTCAAAACAATGAAACCAATAATTGTTAAACATTAACTTCTGTGAACAGCTTTACGGAAATTAAATAGCAAGAAATAGTCGAACACAAATAAAGCTGAGCCAATGTGGCAAATTACATATCAGTGCTTCTTTAAATGTATACCGCAGAAAGGGTGAAAAGGAAAGCTGGTTGTATTAGTCACCGAAGCAACTACACCCAGAGCGCTGTAATTTGCTTACTGTTCCGCAAAAATTATAGCTTCTTCTCCGTAGAGGGCACTATGATTTCAAGACAGGCTCACCAGTCAACTATGACATCATTCTTGCTCTATAAGAGGGCGGGAAAAAACAAATAAAAATGAACACCATGTATATTGTGTATTGTTCCATATATTGCTAGTGCATTTCGTTAGGACTTTCCTAACATCCGCAGCTAATGTTGACTATTGAATGTGATTTGGTGAACTCCTTGGAGGCGATAGGGGTGTCTCTGTTGGTATTTTGATGATACCAACAGACACACCTCTATTGTCTCCAAGGAGTTCACCAAATCAACATTCAATAGTCGACTTTAGCTGAGGATGTTATATTAATTTTGTGCTTCATTGTATCATAGTCCTTACTCATGTGAAGGTTCATGTACTCTGTTTTGAAAACAGTCCCTCTTACCTTCTCCCTCTTACTTCAATTACAGTTCAATTACATGCAAGAAAATTGCACTTAAGACAGGATAAGCACATGTTTAACAATCTTGTTCAACTTCTTGTTTAACAATCTTGTATAACTAGAAATTCTGATGGAGTACACTACATTTCTAGGTTCTTCAAAAATGTTCTCATATTGCCTACCTGTGATGGACCTGCACTCTTGTCCTCAGTTCTACCCATTGAGGTGCTATCACTCTTGACATCCCTTTGGCGCTTAAGGCCAGCCTGTGTAGTGGTCACTGTGTTACTACTGTTTGCCTGACTGCTTGCTACTGCTACTGACTGTTGTTCCTGAGTAGCTTGGGAACTGGTGCTCTGCTGTTCAACACGTGGAAGAACCAGAGCCACGGCCTGTTGTCCTGGTTGACTCTGAGACATCTGCTGTTGTTGCTGCTGTTGTTGCTGCTGCTGTTGCTGTTGTTGCTGCTGTTGTTGAGAAGATGCTCCTGCAATTGCCTGAACTTCCATATCTCTTGACTCTGCCTCCATATCCTATTAACATAAATCCAAGCATAATTATTTAAAATTAACAGGTCACTGAAAAGAGCCTGAATAGACAACTAAATCACAACTAAATCTTTAAACTGAATCATTGCCCTGTTTGAATATCTAACATGGTGATACTTTTATTACAAATAAATGCTGTGTCCTTTCTTCAACTGTTTCATAGAATTTTATCCTCTTATGCTTAGAAGAATGGTCCTTAAATGACCAGATCTCTTAATATGCGAATCCTATTATGTTCTGCCACAACATGGTCTCTTCAAACATTTTACACAGAAAAATTGTAATCATAAAGGATATCTATATATTGCTTGGCTTCGATTGCCTTCTAAACAGCAGCCTTGTTTGGGTGGTACAAGTTAATTAGTGAAATTTCTTCTAGTTATTTTTCTTCGACTTACAGAAACAAATGTTCAATAATTTCAATGCTGAGAACTCCAGCATCATAAACAAAGCATTTTATTGACACCTATGTCTTAACAATTTAGGTGTATACAAAATAAGAAGGCACATAACCATAGCTAGTGAAGTTGAACAAGTGCGAACAGCCTATCCTAAGAGACAATGTTGTTCCAGTTAACTCAAATTATTCCAATGCAAAGAATTAGACATTTTGAAGCTGACTGCACAAGAAACAATATTTTAGGTGGCCTATAGCTCAAGATATAAGTAATTCAATAAACACTGCTATCAGCTAAGCACATCTTACATTTATTCTATCTCAAAATTAGTTTCTTCTCAAAGATGTAGATGCCTCTAGAAAAAGAGTTTAGTTTAATATGTATTCCAAGTCTATAAAGTATGTGCAGTATTGTGTGTTTCATTGTACTGTAACTTGTTTTGCTGTAACAAAAACTTGGCATTATTAAAATCTAGCATGAATGGCTTACAAATCAGCAAATGAAAAGAGAAAATGAGATGCATGGACTGTGACTTTCAATGTTTATACATTTTTAAATAATTGACCCCAGAAGCAGTACATACCAAAAATGCATTTCAACAGTCAGGCATTGATAGCTTGTGTGTGTCTGTCTGTGTCTCTGTCTGTGTCTGTCTGTGTGTGTCTGTGTCTGTCTGTGTGTGTCTCTGTGTGTGTCTCTGTCTGTGTCTGTCTGTGTCTGTGTGTGTGTGTGTCTCTGTCTGTGTCTGTGTGTGTGTCTGTGTGTGTGTCTGTGTCTGTGTCTGTGTGTGTGTGTGTGTGTGTGTGTGTGTGTGTGTGTGTGTGTGTGTGTGTGTCTGTCTGTGTCTGTGTGTGTGTGTGTGTGTCTGTCTGTGTCTGTGTGTGTGTGTGTCTGTCTGTCTGTGTGTGTGTGTCTGTGTGTGTCTGTGTGCGCATGCGTGCGTGTGCGTGTGTGTGCGTGTGTGTGTGTGCATGCGTGCGTGTGCGTGTTTGTGTGTATTTAATGCTCAGAATTTGATAATAAAATCATTTTTCTTCCTGCTTCCCAATATTTGGAGACTAGATCTTGATTTTGAAGAATTTCACATACAGTTAGATGATCGATGTTCATTAAATCATCTTTACCACATAAACAGCACTGTGGAGAAGTTGTTCATCCAACCTTGAATAAATGTCTATTCAAACAATCGTGGCCTGTGATTAATCTGAACATTGCTACTGAAGATTTTCGAGGTAGTTCTGGAATTGTCTTTAGTTTGTTTTGGAGATCTTTCCGATTAAGTTTCTCAGAGGAAACTAGATAGTTGTTATATAGTTTTGTGAAGATGGTTTTGATTAATCTTTTAACTCTTTCACAGGGGATATTTTGTTTCGTTGTTTGAGATATTTTGGAACCCTTCTTGGCCCTTCTTGGTTAAAATATGTTGATTTGGATGGTTCAGCTGATTAGGCACTGACCTACTGATATCAAGGCTGCAGGCTCAAATATGATCCAGGTAATAGTTTTACATATGCTTAAAATTAACAGCCCCATTTACTGTGATGTAAAAACTCCTGCAAATGAAATTCTGCTGCACTGGCAGTGCTGATATGACCCTAATAATCGACAGTGTCGTTAACATACTCATTCAAGTAAAAAATGTTTTGAAAATTGTATGCTCCAAATTGTATGCTATGCTGTCAAGATGAGGAAATGAATAGTCAACACTTAAGAACATGGTGCACAACTTCAAAACTATCAAGATCTAACCTCTAAACATTGGGAAGCAAAGAGAATGACTTCACTTTTAACTCAAAGCATTACATACATGCATGTACGCATGCACACAAACACGTGAGCGCATTTTGAACATGGACTTTCAGAATGACATTCTATGCCCAAAATTTGTAAAACATATAATAATGTTGAATATCCTCCACTCAAGGGGCACTATTTATATTTTGAGCCTAATAAATAAAACAAAATAATTTCAGACTGAAAACTGCTTTGTTGTTTTTCAAAATATTCTCCTTTTTGATCAATACACTCTTGCATCCGTTTGAACCATTTGTCAAAGCATTTATTCATTCCTGAGACACCTCCAAAACATGGTTTTAGAAGGCATCGGCTTCTGCCGATGCAAATCGTTGTCTATGTAATTTATTCTTAATGTTCGGGAACAAAAAGAAGTCATTGAGTAAATATTAAAAGCAGAAGCATTATTAACAGTGAAGTATTCTTCATATTTAAATTTGAATTTATGAGTCACTATGTTTACACTCAGTCTTCACTTACTTATTGTTGTATAATTGAAACGTTTTCAAGATCATTCGATCTCATCATCAGCTGTTTGGTGACTAGATGAACCTTCCTCTTCTTCCACTACTACGGAGTTCCGATCACTCTGCCATCTGGTGTTAGGGGCACTAAGTTTTAATACTTCATTTAATGCCGGGATTTCAAAATTTATAACTTTATCACGGTTTTTGTTTATGAAAATTTTTTCCCAAATATCCAATTCTATGGGTGTACTTAAAGATTTTAACAGTTTAATGTTGTGGCCAATGTTGTGGTTTTCTGTCCAAAAATGGTGTGAAACTGCAGATTTTTCTGTTTGTTTCAATTTAATGTTCCTCTGGTGTTCTTTTTGCCTGGTTAACATGTTTCTCTTAGTTTTTCCTATGTAGCTTTTTTCACAGGTTTCACAATTAATCTGATAAATTCCTGATTTCAAATTGTTGGGGATTGTATTTTTCAGTGGTTTATTTAGCAGGTTCCTCAGAGTGAATTTGTTTTGGGGTGCTAGCTTTAAGTTTAGTCTTTTGAAGATTCGTTCAAATTTTCTAAAAGCCCATGGATGGTAGGTGAATTTTCTATATTGCCAATTTGTGTTATTAAGTGGTGTGAGAGTGGTATTTTTTGATCTTATCTTCAGTTTTTCTTTCCTCTTCATCATATTCCTTATGATGGCTGGGTTGAATCCATTTAATACCGCTATGTCTTTTATGTGTTGTTGTTCTTTCAAAAATTCATCCTTACTCAGTGGGACGTTGTATAGCCGGTGAATTAGACTTCTAAAGGCAGCTAGTTGATGTGAAACTGGGTTGTATTCATTTTTTTTTATGTAATTATCTATGTGTGTGGGCTTCCTGTATATTCCAAAATCTACACCATGATGATTTCTAGTTATCTTGAGGTCCAGAAAGGGTAGGGTGTTGTCTCTTTCTACTTCCATAGTAAATTGGATGTGATTATCTTGCAGGTTTAGTAATTTTAGAGAATCTTCTCTAAGTTTTTCTGGAATGATAGCAAAAATATCATCAACATATCTCTGCCAAAATTTATAAATCTGTGGGAAGGCCTTTACTATGTGTGTTTCAAAATAGCTCATGTATAGGTCTGCTAAAATAGGCGAAAGTGGGCTCCCCATTGCTAAACCTTTTGATTGTCTGTAGAATTTTTGGTTAAACATGAAGTAATTATTCCTTATGCATAAATCTGTAAGATTGATAATATCATCTATTTCTCTGGGGTCCGTTGTAGTCTGGGTTAGCCATTTTTTGAGGAATGTAGGTATTTCTTCTACTGGAATGCTTGTAAAAAGTGCCTTAACGTCAAAAGAAACAAGTATGTGATTTTCCGGGATGTTGTATTTCTGTAGGTGGTTTATCAATTCCAAGGAGTTTTTTATTCCCAAACTTTGAAATTTGTCATATGATTTTAATTTTCTTACTAACCATTTTGCTATGTGGTATGTAGGTGAATTGATGCCATTGATGATGGGCCTCATGCTGTTGTCTTGTTTGTGGATTTTTGGCAGACAGTACAACCTTGGTAGTGTGGGGTTGGACGATTTTAAGTTGTATTTTTCAGATGTACTTAATGTTTTTGTAATTGATAAGGCTTTATTAACAGAGGTGATACTTTTGGATAATGGATTTTTTGGAATTTTTTCATATTCTGGACTTTCTAACATAAGGTTTACTCTCTGAATATAGTCTTCTGTCTCCATAATTACTAGAGAATTACCTTTGTCGGCTTTTAGGTATACCCCAGGCTTATTTAAATTTCTTATTGTTTTGTTGTTAGTATTATTGTATGTTGGGGATAACTGCTTTATTATATCCAGACATTCAATTTTGGCTTTGGTTAAGTTTTCGTTTTTTAGGTTATGTGTGGCTATTTCTATGTCGGCGATAAAATCGTCTTTATTACTTGAGAAGTTCACACACGTATTGAAACCTTTCTGGAGTAATCTAATTTCATCGGTTGTAAACTTTTGTTGCGAAAGATTTATAAATTTTGGCAGAGATATGTTGATGATATTTTTGCTATCATTCCAGAAAAACTTAGAGAAGATTCTCTAAAATTACTAAACCTGCAAGATAATCACATCCAATTTACTATGGAAGTAGAAAGAGACAACACCCTACCCTTTCTGGACCTCAAGATAACTAGAAATCATCATGGTGTAAATTTTGGAATATACAGGAAGCCCACACACATAGATAATTACATAAAGAAAAATGAATACAACCCAGTTTCACATCAACTAGCTGCCTTTAGAAGTCTAATTCACCGGCTATACAATGTCCCACTGAGTAAGGATGAATTTTTGAAAGAACAACACATAAAAGACATAGCGGTATTAAATGGATTCAACCCAGCCATCATAAGGAATATGATGAAGAGGAAAGAAAAACTGAAGATAAGATCAAAAAATACCACTCTCACACCACTTAATAACACAAATTGGCAATATAGAAAATTCACCTACCATCCATGGGCTTTTAGAAAATTTGAACAAATCTTCAAAAGACTAAACTTAAAACTAGCACCCCAAAACAAATTCACTCTGAGGAACCTGCTAAATAAACCACTGAAAAATACAATCCCCAACAATTTGAAATCAGGAATTTATCAGATTAATTGTGAAACCTGTGAAAAAAGCTACATAGGAAAAACTAAGAGAAACATGTTAACCAGGCAAAAAGAACACCAGAGGAACATTAAATTGAAACAAACAGAAAAATCTGCAGTTTCACACCATTTTTGGACATAAAACCACAACATTGGCCACAACATTAAACTGTTAAAATCTTTAAGTACACCCATAGAATTGGATATTTGGGAAAAAATTTTCATAAACAAAAACCGTGATAAAGTTATAAATTTTGAAATCCCGGCATTAACCCTTTCACCGATATGGACGTCATATGACGTCCAAGTTAAAAGGCCCCAAACCGATATGGACGTGTATAGACGTCCTGCGCATACATGCATTTAATGCGTATTTAATTATAATTCTTTTAAACCTTATGTTTTACGGTAAATTTAAATAAATTCTATAAGAAGTAAAAGCTTACCTTTAAAAGTTTTTTCTTGAATGGTACACCTCAAAACATGGATAAACACACAAGGGCACATCTCCACATTTACGGCAAATCGTACTAGTTTCCTTTCGGACACCTTTCTTGCGGCACACCAAACATTTTCTGAAGGGACGCGACTTTTTTGCTGTGGGTGGTATCCTTTTAGGAAAATGTTTTCCTTCAAGTCTGAGGGGTGCTGGGGTGATGGATTTTTTACCCCCAGTATGGAGAGGTCTCTGAATTTTATACTGCTCAATTAGGCTGCGAGCTATTGATATGCGAAAGTCCAGGTACGTCATTGTCTTCCGTGGGTTTAGAGCTCTCCAAATTACTAAACAATTGTATATGGTTATATCTAGCTGGTGTAAAAATACTTTTTTATACCATTTGATTGTTTTTCGCAAAGAGGGATATGCGTGTAATACCTGATCTACTAGATCCACTCCACCCATATGCATATTATATTCCTGGATAATATCGGGCTTGAAAATTGACATTTTGTTACGAGCATCAATTTTTCCAGTGTCAATCATCAAAATTTTAGAGCTGCAATTGGATAATGCTGTAACAACCCTCCTGTCTTGCCAAGCAACATAGGTCAAGGGTGGCAGCTGATGCACCTGCATTTCTCCTCTTCTTAGAGCCTTCGTATTCACATCTTTTGGCAAACCAATACGATTTGAACGTACTGTTCCAATTGCATTTGTTTTTCTTTTGTGTAAGGCCATGAATAATTTAGGGGAACTGTACCAATTATCTAAATATACAGTCCTACCCTGATCAAGTACAGATTCCATCAGGTGCATTACTATGGAACCAGATAACCCCAAATCTTTGTCTCCGGTGTTATCAGTCCCTTGGCCAGTGTATATGCAGCTATTGTAAAGATATCCTGTTTTACTTTCACATACATCAAAACTCTTTATGCCAAATCTGGCCCTCTTTGTTTTGATGTATTGTTTCCAACCTAAACGGCCCTTCCAAAGCATCAAGCTTTCATCAACAGTGATCTTTTCACTAGGCACATAATTTTCTTTGAATTTTGAAATAATGTAATCAAAAACTGGTCTGATTTTGGATAGTTTATCATTCACATTTTCTGTGCAGGTGAAATGAAGGAAGCGCAAAATGGAAGTAAACCTGTTATTTGACATGCATTTCCCAAAAAATGGGGTAGCTAGCATGTCGTCTGTAGACCAGTACATGTCTAGCGTAGGTTTACGAATAACACCCATGAGCATAATTAGACCAAGTAGTCTGTAAATCTCATTCATTGTTACTTCTGTCCACTTCTGCAATCTACTCTTAGGTCCTAAATTGCCTTTAGAAATCAGGTCTTCCTTCACCCTACTCGCATATACATTTGTTTCCGAAACAATGAGAGACAGTAAGTCAGTAGTAAAAAATTTTGTGAAAATGTCAATTGGTTGGCTGTCAGAAGTTAGTTGAGTATGCGGTTGTACACCAGAGGTTGTGCTCGTGAACGTATGTCTATTAGTGTTAGAGTTATTTTGACACCTCCATAATGTTGATTCTTCACGAACACCTGTCGGAAATGAGTCATTTTCCTCCTCACTGCTACCTATATCCTCAACACCCCCCTCAAAATCTGAAAACTCGCCATCAATGTCCAAATCACTGTCTAACAGCAAAAAGTCTTCCACATTTTCTGATGTAATATCAGAAGCCCGCACTCGTCCTACACTAGCTAATTGATTTGCAACATTACTAGTTGAAGCCATGATTAGCACTGAGAAAACTATTTCAACTGTGATTTAGCTAAAGAAATTGCTTGGAACTCTGATGCAATCTAAATTACAATGTCAACTGAGCGAAGAAAGAAGTTACGTCAGCTAACATAAACTTCCGTTGTGCAATTAGAGGGATGCTGACGGAGTTTCCTTCAAGGGTGTATAACGCAATATAAACAGTTATTATTACGTGTTAGCATGAACTGAAACCTAGAAACCTTGAACCCAACACTTCGTTTATTCAGCTGATATACACATATAGCTTGTAAAACAAAAGTACTCAGAATTAGGCGCGTTCGACGCAAAGAATGGCTTTCTTTACGTGATACAAATTAATGAAATTTCATCGCTTTATTAATATAGTCTCTATTTTAATGATACCGCAGATGCATACAGCTTTTAATGGGCTTTTAACCAGTTTTTGTTTCCCTGAAATAACTTAGAAAATACGGAAGATACGAATATTTATTTATGAAGACTTTTTGCAGCATTTAACAATTTAAATGTCTTGTTCTGTTTATTGGGTATCCGTTCCCGGCCGTGCAGGGTTTAAATGGCCATCGGCGAAGCGGTTAAATGAAGTATTAAAACTTAGTGCCCCTAACACCAGATGGCAGAGTGATCGGAACTCCGTAGTAGTGGAAGAAGAGGAAGGTTCATCTAGTCACCAAACAGCTGATGATGAGATCGAATGATCTTGAAAACGTTTCAATTACACAACAACAAGTAAGTGAAGACTGAGTGTAAACATAGTGACTCATAAATTCAAATTTAAAAGTCATTGAGTGCCAAATCAGGACTGCAGTGGATGACACATCAATTTGATTTTCTGAGCCTTCAAATACTCTGTTGCTAGATGAGATGGGTGTGCGCTTGCATTGTCTTGATGAAGAATGATCCTATGGCTCTTGTTGGTTTTCCTTACTTCACCAAAGACTTCCGGCAAACAAATGGTTGTGTACCATTCAGCATAGACTGTTTTACATTCTTCTAAAGGCACTGTTGCCACATAGCCAGTTTTGCTGAAAAAGCAAGCGACCATTTGCTACAAAATGCTTTAATTGCGAACAACTTTTGTTGGATTTACTTCATCTTGACACAGCCATACAGTCGACAACTGTTTATTTCCGGTTCATACGCAGAGATCCATGATTCATCATCATGTTACAATCTTATATACGTCTCTAGAGGCCCTGCTATTATATTTCATGAGCATTTTTGTACACCAATCGACATGAGCATCTTTTGAGATTGCATCCAATTGGGTGGGATTGATAAGAGCAAACCTTTTTCATGGCTAAATAATCATGCAATATTTATATATGCTGGTGGAACTAATCCCTAGGGTTGCCACAATCTCACAATATGTTGCATGACAATCTTGCATTATTAGTTTTTGCACAGCATCAATGTTTTCTGGCACAACAACTGATTTTGCATGACCTTCATGAACTTCATTAATGAGCTAACGGCAGCCACAATTAAATTCATTATACCAATGATTCACAGTGGCAACGGATGGAGCTTTGTTGCCAATGTGGAAGTTGGTTGATCGATGCAATCGTCTTGATAATCCACGTCGAAAGTTGTAATAAACCATTGCACGAACATTTCAACGAGTTAATTCCATGTTTTTGTTGAGACACAATTTTCAAGTTAATGTTAACAAAACAGGTGACGCTCTATTAACAAAACGTCTGAAGTAGATTATGGTCAACAATGTCAAACTTTGCATTGTAAATGTCAGATGGCACCTACAACATTCAGGGTTGCCAGGGTTCAAAATATAGTGCCCCTTGTAAAATGCTTGTGCATTTGATAAGGGACAAAATAGATAAAGATTTCACATTTATGGAATTAACATTAAAAAGAATTAAACTTCTGTTATAAAAGAATTATATAAGGAAATTTCTGTGAGAAAGGGGCTATTGTTGCTGCCTAAATCAAATTTTTGAGTACTATGAAAGAACTAGGGGATTCAGCTGATAGTCATCCCATACTTTCTGCTGATGACAACACATGGATTAATGAAATCTTATGAAATGGTAACCTCGTGGGAAAGATGGTAGGATCATTATTTTCCATGTGATATCTGGAAGAAAAATAAAAGTTTTCATTCCTGAGAATAAATGAGTGATTCATCCTGTCCATTAAAAACAAAATAGATTACAACTTGCAAATGAATGCAGAAAGTTATAATGACTGGTTTATGAACACATTTTTAAATTTACTAAAAGAGAGCTCCTGTCAGCATAGACAATACAGGCTATCACTTTAATAAAGTCCCCATAATTACAAAATCCAAGAAGAGATTCAGGAATGGCTGCAAAACCATTATTTTACATATAATTTTGCTGAAACAGAAAAACTACTTCAAAATATTAGACAAGGTACAACAAAAGTGGTGTGGGGAAACTTCCAACATCTAGTGAGAACTTGGGAAACTGATTCCACACTGTAACACTATCTGATGTTATGTTATTGTAGCCAGGGAGAGAGATGAAAGTGAGTTAAGATTCACTGTGTGTTATTTACACTCCTGATATATCTACCACTTTCCACGTCCTCTCCAACATCTGGAAATACATTCCACCACAGGCAGCTTGGTGGGGAGGATAGTGGGAACGAATGGTAAGATCGGTGAAATGCTGTCCATGGAAAACTCTGCGAAAGCGGAAGACAGATGAAGAGCAGACAAACACCCTTCTTGTGAGCATCAAAGCCACCCTCAACTCTAGGTCACTAACCATGGGGAACAGAGATGAAGTTTTAACTCCAGCTCATTTCCTCACAGGTGGGAAATTGACGATCCCCAGTGAGGCACCAACAGCTGCTAGTCTCACTAAGCTGTACCGCCAGAAGCAGAAAATTGCAGACAATTTCTGAAATGGACTAAGGACTACCTCCTGGAGCTGAGAGCATTCCACATGGTACGTGCCCACGCACTGGAAGAGCTGAAATCTAAACTGGCAATATGGTACTATTGCAGGAAGATCATGTTCCACGTCACATGTGGAAATTAGCACGGGTGATAAACCTTCACCTGGGCCAGAACGGCATAGCGAGAACAGCTATTCTAAGGACAAAAAACGGCTCCAAGATTGCCCGACCCATTCAGCTGATCATCCTCCCCCCCTTTTTTTTAAATTTACGTCCTCCAACATTAAGTCATATCGGACAATGAATGGAATGGGTGAAATGATGCTCAAATGAGTCCGGGGTCCATGGAGCTTAGAGTTACCTGACATTCATCTACCAGGATAATGGAAAACCCCGGCAAAACCTTATCCAGGTAACTCACCCTAACCGAGATTTGAACTCGGGACCTCTCGAATGTGAGGCAGACATGCTACCATCTACGCTACCGAGGCGGGCAGGTCATTCCTTTGGAAATCAGGACTGACCAGGGTGGGGAGGATGTGGGGAAACCTCTGACATCTAGTGAGAACTTGGAAAACTGATTCTGCACGGTAATGCCATCTGATGTTATGTTATTGTAACCAGGGAGAGAGATTAAAGTAAGTTAAGATTCACTGTGTGTGTTATTTATGCTCCTGATATAACTACCACTTTCCACGTCCTCTCCAACAAGTGGTATGAATTATGGGAAATTATTTTGGAAACAACTGATCAAACTACTGTGGAGTCTTGCATATCTGAGCCATATGAACATGTTTTTCTTTTCTCCCAACGACGATTTTCACTTCATCAGTCTAATTACATTGCTTATCAAAAGTATAAAAATTGAAAGAAACATAGAGACAGTAAAGCACATTTATACCTGACATGTTTATTACATACTTTTGTTTAATTGTTGAATGAACTGACTGAAGAAAATTAGGAAGACTTAAGAGAGCACCAAATATTCAGAATGAGGGTATTACTGTGCTGGGAGGCAGCATTGTGCTATGTAGAACAGACAAAAGCAACATCACATTATTGGAGCAATGGCATGACATTGCCATTCATAAACGATGCAACCTGAGGCAGAAATTGCTTACAAATATTAAAAAGTAAGGAACTTCAAGCCCATTACCATGGATTGATAAGACTACTGTAGTCAATGACCTGCCACTGTCTATTTAACCCAATAGTTTGGGAAAAATTATAAGGTGATGTTGCTACCCAAAATACAACATTTTGGTTGGCAGATTTGACAAACTGATGCACAAGTCTCTTGATAAAGTTATAATAGAATACTGAACACGGCATGTTGGCCGATTCCCACAAGGTAGCAACAAAACATGCATTGTTCAGAACCTGGTGGCAGTGGTAGTGGCGGCAGCAGCAGGTGCTTGTTCTTGCAAAGCCTTTATAATTTTAAGTATTTACATATATATTTCCAAATAAATGGTGTTATATATTGTAATTTGAAAAAAAATTCTATGAAGTGTACAAGACTGCAAATGAAGCCAATTGCATGATTAAGAATGTGTCTTGTTTTCAAGAGAGGAAAATAATTACTAATTATGCACTTCAGTAAACATGGACTTTTCTAAAAGTTAGAGCCTAAAAAGTGACTACTAACAACAGAACCTTGTCTGTTACTCAGTTTTCCTCATTATTCCTGGTAAATTTAATATTCAAACACTACCTTTACAATTAGCATGATAATATCGCAAAATATATATCTGTTAAGTTCTTTACACAACTTCAGTGCTTCACTGTCCCTATGCTTCTTTCAAGTTTATACTTTAAGTGAGCTTATGCTACTTTAAAACTTTTCCTTAATTCGCATGAATACTGTGTTGTAATATACTTTCTCACTGTGCACTTCTCTGAACAAAGCCATTAAAATACTCAATATTCTTATACTTTTTCTGAACAATTTCTGAACAATATGGCATAAAGCATACCTGTGTTGATTCAGCAGCTGATTGGGGAGGCTCCTCACGGGAGCTTGGTGATGGTCCTACAGTAACAGTTGTCACCATAGATTGCTGTGTTGGCTGCACTGCTACCTGACGAATAGATACCATCGTAGGAGGTCCTGCAGAACTGGTTGCAGGCATGTAGTCTGTATAAGATGAGGTGGGAGAGGATGATAAACCCTCTGTATTTGTTCCTGTTGATGAGCCTGTTGTGTGAACCAACTGTTGCTGAGGAGGGACCAGTACCTGTGTACTCTGGCTTGGAGGAGTTTGACTACTGTTTGAGCTGCTGCTTGTCTGGCTAGTAGGTAGTACTGCTACAGTCCGTGACTGTAGGGACATTGGTCGAATACTTGCAAATGGAGTTTCACCCCTTCCTGGCCATGGTGTCACAGCAACTGACTGCTGCATCTGTAAGGAAGCATGTGTATCATCATCATCATCATCATCATCATCATCATCATCATCATCATCATCATCAACAACAACAACCACCTTCAAGGTAGGCCAGATAGGCCTGTTTCGGCTTAGTAGGAATCTTCCCACTAATTCTAAATTATTGAAATGTACGTAAACTAATGTACTAAAGCTGGACATACATTAGGTATATACGAATATAATAAATTGTAACTTGAAACTTCACTTATAAGAAATGATGAAACTTTTCTTATAAATTTAACAGGAGCGCAATTTTGTGAAACTTTTTTCACATCCTCAGCAAGGGTCAAACAACACCATCATCAACACTACAATTGCTAGATATCATTGTTTTTGTTAGTGCTACCAAAATCTGAAAAAAGAAACAAATTTGAAAACAGAATCGACTGCCGGTATTTCAAAATTCATTATGTGATGTTTATTGTAAAATAAATATATTTTCCCAAACCATTAAATCTATCGGACTATTTAATTGTTTTAATAATTTAACTTCTGGATTTATTTCATGGTTAAATGACCAAAAATAATCTGCTACTGCCAATTTATCAGTCTGTTTGTACTTAATGTTACAAAAATGTTCTTTTGTTCTGGTTTCCAAATTATGTTTGGTCTTTCCAATGTAAAACTTATCACAATGAGAAAAATGAAGTTGATAAATACCAGATTTTTTGTATAGAAAATGAGTAGTTGTCAAACATTTTTAGGATTACTCACTCAGATGAGATGTTCTTCAACAGTGGTCAACACCCACTGAAGATGGTCAAAACCTGACCGAAAAGCGCTTCAAAAAAAAAAAAAATGGAGATATGAAGAACATCTCATCTGAGTGAGTAATCCTAAAAATGTTTGACAACTACTCATTTTCTATACAAGAGATATCTCACTTTTAATAACTTGACAATGTCTTCTTTAAAAAAAAAAAAAAAAAAAAACAGATTTTTTATTATTAGGAATTTTATCTTTTTTAAGAAAAACATTTAGTAAAAGTTAGTAATCCTATTTTATCTAGAATTTATGTTCTTCTTAAATTCATAAACCTGGAAATAAAATGAGGCCTATTGAAAATTGTATAAATTCACCAACTTATAATTTAGCTAAATGGTCATATAAAAAATTTAGTACTTTTGATAAATTTGAGAGTTTCAGTATTAAAAATTCTTTTGAATTAGTTAAAAATATTGACAGAGTTATATTATCTAAACCTGAAAAACCTATTTTTTTATGTAACCGCCTTATTTCCTAGTATTCCTAGAGAAAAACTTTTAATTTATTTTAAAAATTGGTTGAATTCAATAAATTTACATAGGACTTAATAGTTGATTTTGTTTAACTTACTAATTTTTGTTTAGATCAAAATTTTTTCACTTTTAATGGTGAATTTTTTCAACAAACTTCTGGCTTGGCAATGGGTAAGCCCTCTTTCACCTTTTCTTGCTGATCTTTTTATGAGCTTTTTCGAAATGCAAGTCACTAAAGCATTCCCTTTAATTTTTAAAGCCTGGTATAGATATGTTGATATCTTTGCTATTGTTTCTGATAAACACATAAATGATGATTTGAAATTATTAAATTTGCAAGATAAAGCTATAAAATTCAATTAGACTGAAATTAATGGATTTTTTCCTTTTCTAGATCTAAAGATAATAAGAAATAGTAATAAATAAAACTTTGGTATTTATAGGAAGTCTACTCATATAATTACATAAAAATAAAAGTTTTAACCCTTTTTCACATAAATTTGCTGTTTTCAATAGTTTGATTTATAAATTAATTAATATACCCCTGAATAAAGAGGAATTTAATAAAAAAATATAAACATATTATTAATACTGCTCTAATTAATGGTTTTAATAAAGACTTTATATGTAAAAAAATTGAAAAATTTAAATATCAAAAAACTGTTAATATTTCTACCCTTAAAAAATAAAAGACAATTATATTATTAAAAACATTTACATACCATCCTTGGGTTAATAAATATTTTGAAATTTAAAGAGTTTGGTATAACTTTAGTTCCTCAAAATATAGTATTAAAAATTTACTTCATTTCTCTAAAAAATTGAAATTCCTAATAATAAAAAAATCTGGTATTTGTCAATTTAGTTGTTCCAATTGTAATAAAGTTTATATTGGAAAGACAAAACGTAATTTGGAAACCAGAACGAAAGAACATTTTCGGAACATTAAGTACAAACAGACTGATAAATCGACAGTAGCAGATCATTTTTGGTCATTTAACCATGAAATAAATCCTGAAGTTAAATTATTAAAACAATTACATAATCCGATAGACTTACTGGTTTGGGAAAAGATATTTATCTTAAAAAATAAACATTGTGTAATGAATTTTGAAATCCTGGCAGTCGATTCTATTTTTAAATTTGTTTCTATTTCAGATTTTGGTAGTACTAACAAAAACATAGTGACATCTAGCGGTTGTAGTGTCGACAACAATGTTTATGACTTTTGCTGAGGATGTGAAAAAAGTTTCATGAAGTCGCAATCCTATTCAATTGATTTGAAAAAATTCATAATTTCTTATAAGATAAGTGAAGTTTTAAGGTACAAATTATTATATTTGTATATATTTGTTTGCTTCACTGTTAATAGCTTCATATTTTATGTATACATTAGGTAATTTGGACAATGATTCATAAGGCTTCCCAATCACAGAAAGGGAAAGATAAGAACCAAAGCAGCTTGGCCGTAAGTAGAATGCTTTGAAATCAATCTGATGCAATCAGGTTTGAAACCTATTATAGTTTACAGAACTAGTGCTATGAAAGTTCTACAAACATTTCACCACCTACAAACCCTCACAGTTCATGCTTCTTTTAAGTAATGCTGAACAGTGTACATCTCTTATTCAAAATGGTGCAGCAAAAATACCATCAAATTGATTTATTACAGTCATTCAAACTTTGTTATATAATAAATTTCATATTTAATGGAGTACCTAAATTAGAATTCATTATCAAATTCCTCTATTAATTTCACTTTGCCTAAAAAAATCATTTTATTTGCACTTTAATCAAGAACAATACTTTTCTCCATCTCATTACCTATAAAAATGCATTTGTGATTGTAATTAAAATTCACATTATTAAGATGCCAAACTTTATATTCCCTAGTGATATCTATCGATGTACTTACTGGTTGTTGTTTAGTCTGTGTGGAGGATGGTCCAGCCATGGGTTTAATATTTGCGGTAGGAGGTTCTACACTGCTCTTCTCAACTGGACCAGAACTCGTTGATGGTTTCGAAGCCTTTTAAAATAAAATTTCCATTTTTCATCTTTCTAAATGGCATACAACTTAAATCTAATAATTTCAGGATACAGGCAATGCAGCTTAACAGTACCCAAAAACTACTGGCATGGTTTGAATGCAGAAAGAAAGAAAGAAAGAAAGAAAGAAAGAAAGAAAGAAAGAAAGAAAGAAAGAAAGAAAGAAAGAAAGAAAGAAAGAAAGAAAGAAAGAAGAAAGAAAGAAAGAAAGAAAGAAAGAAAGAAAGAAAGAAAGAAAGAAAGAAAGAAAGAAAGAAAGAAAGAAAGAAAGAAAGAAAGAAAGAAAGAAAGAAAGAAAGAAAGAAAGAAAGAAAGAAAGAAAGAAAGAAAGAAAAGAAAGAAAGAAAGAAAGAAAGAGAAAGAAAGAAAGAAAGAAAGAAAGAAAGAAAGAAAGAGAAAGAAAGAAAGAAAGAAAGAAAGAAAGAAAGAAAGAAAGAAAGAAAGAAAGAAAGAAAGAAAGAAAGAAAGAAAGAAAGAAAGAAAGAAAGAAAGAAAGAAAGAAAGAAAGAAAGAAGAAAGAAAGAAAGAAAGAAAGAAAGAAAGAAAGAAAGAAAGAAAGAAAGAAAGAAAGAAAGAAAGAAAGAAAGAAAGAAAGAAAGAAAGAAAGAAAGAAAGAAAGAAAGAAAGAAAGAAAGAAAGAAAGAAAGAAAGAAAGAAAGAAAGAAAGAAAGAAAGAAAGAAAGAAAGAAAGAAAGAAAGAAAAGAAAGAAAGAAAGAAAGAAAGAAAGAAAGAAAGAAAGAAAGAAAGAAAGAAAGAAGAAAGAAAGAAAGAAAGAAAGAAAGAAAGAAAGAAAGAAAGAAAGAAAGAAAGAAAGAAAGAAAGAAAGAAAGAAAGAAAGAAAGAAAGAAAGAAAGAAAGAAGAAAGAAAGAAAGAAAGAAGAAGAAAGAAAGAAAGAAAGAAAGAAGAAAGAAAGAAAGAAAGAAAGAAGAAAGAAAAGAAAGAAAGAAAAGAAAGAAAGAAAGAAAGAAAGAAAGAAAGAAAGAATCAAGAAAGAAAGAAAGAAAGAAAGAACAAGAAAGAAAGAAAGAAAGAAAGATAAGAAAGAAAGAAAGAAAACAATATAACTGAATGGAAGAGAATTCAATTCTCCCTTTCCCATGATTAACCCTTGCTATTTACAAGGGTCATTCCGAAAGTAATGCCTCCTATTTTTATTTCACGGAAACTAAGGAGGTACGTAAATCACAATAGCACAGTTAAAAAGATGAATATTTCAGCTATAGATTGTCATTTTTCCACATAGTCACCACCATTTGTTACACTCTTTTGCCAACAATGAACCAGAGCCTGCCAGGTAAGGCTAACCACTTTCCTACAGCTTTGACAACAGCAAACCGAGTCTTGAAAATGTTCACCACGTAGTCCATTTTTCAGAGGCCCAAAGAGATGGAAGTCTGAAGGCGCTAAATCTTGTCTGTATGGTTGATGTGGTAAGACAGTCCAGCAAAAAGGAGGAAAAAAAATAATAAATAAAAAATAAAAACACAGCCATCTGCAGGCAAAGTAATGTGTACAGTTTTCTAGATAGCCAGGGTGTGGTTCTTTTGGATGTCCTGGAGCCTGGAGCAACTGTCAATTCAGCACACTACAAGACAACACTAAGAGTGTGTGTGTGTGGTACTAAGATGAAAGCCTGAATTTCCAGGGTAAGGCCAGAGAGTGAGTGAGTGATGATGAGTATAAGGGCGCTCAACTACAGAGGTCATCAGCGCCCTTTTTAAATGAAACTGGTCATGGCAAAAGCCAGATATAAATTATTCTAAAACAGTATATGTTAAAAAAGACAAAAAATACATACGCCTTGAAAAAAAAAAAATAAATAAAATAAATAAATAAATAAAATAAAAATGTCATCCAAAAACCCATAAATTCTATTTGCTAAATCCTAAAATCTAATCTCGAAAAGAATCTAAAAACCTTCTCCAATACTGCGTGATCGTCCGCTAGAATTTCTGCAAAGCTGACCGGCAGCTGCAGAGACGTCCTAAGGTCTGCTAGGTGAAAACACTCTAGCAGCACGTGTCGTACAGACAACGCTTCGTTACAAAACGGACATAGTGGAGAAGGCTCCTTTTTAAAAAAGAAAACTATGAGTAAAGATGCAGTGTCCAATTCGTAACCGAGCCAAACTCACCTCCTCGCGACGAGATGACCGACAGGAGGTAACCCAGGGAATAGGAAGTTCTTTGACAGATCTAAGTTTATTATTGCGGAGAGCAGACCACTCTTCCTGCCAGCAGGTTTGCACAGCTCTCCGCAATTCGGCCCTAAAGTCTTCCGATGTCACAGATGGTATTCGAACCCTGGGCTTCATGATAGCCGTCTTGGCTGCTGGAATCCGCCATTTCATTCCCCCGCAAGCCTACGTGACCAGGAATCCATGCACACACCACGTTAACACCAGAAGCGTGTAAAACGTGGAGGGCATCCTGTATACGCTGCACAATAGGGTGGTAGCTGTACAGCTGCCGTAGGCTTTGAAGTGCACTGAGGGAATCACTCAGGATTAAGCAGTCCCCCAACTTTCGTCGGCGTACGTGTAAAATGGCCCGGTATATTGCATAAAGCTCTGCAGTAAAAATGGAAGTGCTAGTGTGGGAATCCGAATGTATAGGGTTCGGTTCCACACACGAAAGCACAACCGCCATTTGAGTTCTTGGAGCCATCAGTATAAATTACAAAATGGTCCTCATATCGCGATAAAAATTCTAAAAAACATGTGCGGATACTAGACATAGACATGGTAGATTTATCATATTTAGTCATGCCCAGATCAACCGGGGACGCTCTGCACAACCAAGGAGGGTATGTCCTCTCCCCCCTAGGATACATCTTGGGCATGTCAGTATCAAGATGTCTAAGGAGCTCCCGGAAACGAAAACGTAAGGCCAGAGAAGAAGACCAACTTTCT